>JBAMBM010000526.1:0-600000 GCA_037043425.1 Hirtodrosophila duncani
CGTGAAGGCCACGCGTATTATCAAGCAGCAGGTAATCCCAACCTCAATTGTGCGTCAGGGCCTGACGTACGCAGAGGCGTCAATTTTGGGGCAGCAGGGCATAAGACCTGATAGGAATAGATCACATCAGCAAGCTCAGGGTACTGACCTACTCCATCAACGTGTGGCAAATCCAAAACAACCACAGCATTATGATCATACAGCTCTTGTTGGCGCACTAGTACAAATGATAATTTCCTTGCAGCAGACCATTGCGGGTCTTGAGAAAACCATCGCTAGGCTGTTGGATGAGATCAAGGAACTCAGAGGTTCCAAGCCGGGGAAGCAGCACAAATAATGGCTACTGTGCTGCGCCTCGGTACGTGGAACGCTCGTAGTATAATCCCAAATACTAATGAGCTTAAGGTGTTCATGATCAAGCACGACATCAACATCATGCTTATCTCAGAGACCTTCTTACACGATGGTTCCCACTTCAACATGGCAGGATACACATGTTATCGAGCAGATCACCCTGGAGGGCGCCCTAGAGGCGGAGCATGTGTGCTAATCAGGCAGGGATTAGTGCACTATCACCAACAACCAATCATGAATAATCACGTACAGTTGGCAACCGTAATCATTTCAACTAATTTAGGTGAAATCGCTGTGGTTGCTGCATACCTTCCACCAGGTTTACCTTGGAGAACCCCTGAGTTTGGCAGTCTACTTGATCAGCTCGGTCAAAAATTTATCGTCGGTGGCGACTTCAACGCAAAACATCGACTCTGGGGCAGTATGACGACAAACGCTAGAGGCACTGCGCTTCATGGCTGTCTTACCAGCAGTGCAACACAAGTGCTAGCCACTGGCAGACCCACTTACTACCCGTATAACAGGAGGGATACGCCCACGTGCATTGACTTCTACATGTACAAGGGTATAGCCAACAGTCTGCTCTCGGTACGAGAAGAGTATGAACTTTCATCGGATCATTTGCCCTTGGTTGCTTCTCTATCAATGTCGCCTCAGCGAACTACCCCAATAACGAGGCTTGTTTCTCCTGGTGCCAACATAAGACTCTTCCAAGACGAGATGAACCATGCTTTTAATCTCAACACGGAGATAAACACGCCAGAAGATATCGACAAAGCTGTCGAAACTTTCATAAGCAGGGCTAAGAGCGCTGCTCTTATTGCTGCCCCAGCTGGTGCAACTCACTGTAGAGACGGACACAGCAACCTCACTCTCTCTCCGGAAGCAATAGGCCTTCTAACGCTCAAGAAGCGCCTCAGACGCGAGTTCAGCAGAACCAATGACCCGGCGATCGATAGACTGTATAGAAGGATCTCTAACAGGGTAAAAAAGGTAGCCACACTAAAAAGAGAAGCCACAGACGCCTTCCTGGAGAAAGCTACTCCCGATGAAAGTTCTACGTTTGCGCTCAGGAAGCTTACGAGGAGGTTCAAAAGGCAAGTTTCACCGAAATTCCCAGTCCGAAATCCAGATGGCTCTTGGGCAAGATCCCCCCGGGAAAGAGCCGAAGCGTTCGCGAATAATCTGGAAGACAGATTCCAGCCGTTTGAGACATCGTCGCCAAGAAGAGTACAGCTAGTAACCGAATCTCTGGAAGCTCCGTTGCAGATGGCCCTCCCTGTAGCTCCTATCACCCTTACTGAAGTATAAAAGGAAATCAAAAAGCTTCGCAATAACAAGGCTCCAGGCGAGGACCAGTTTGATAATCGCTCTATCAAGCTGCTCCCTCGCAGAGCTTTGCTATTCCCCGTATTGATTCTCAGCTCCGCTCTTCGACTCGGACTTCCCAGGCGCCTGGAAGAAGGCCAACATCATCATGCTACACAAAAGTGGGAAGCCAGCAGATGAGCTGGATTCGTACCGTCCAATAAGCCTACTGCCAGCATTTGGCAAAATATTGGAGAGGTGCATTTTAAGAAGGATTCTTGAAACCAGCGCGGTCAAAAAAGCAATGACAAAATTTCAGTTCGGCTTTAGGCTCAGGCACGGCACGCCCGAGCAACTACACCGAGTTGTAAACTTTATTCTGGAGGGATTCCACGGAAAGGAGTATGTTGTCGGAGCGTATCTGGATATCCAGCAGGCATTTGATAGAGTGTGGCATGCAGGACTCTTGCATAAACTTAAAGATCTACTTAATCCACAGCTCTATCTTATTGTTAAAAGCTTTCTTCACGAACGATCCTTTAAAGTTGTTCAGGACGGGGTGTCCTCTCATGCAAAGACGGTCAGAGCTGGTGTACCCCAGGGTAGCGTGTTAGGGCCAACCCTTTACAGCCTGTATACGCACGATATGCCTTCAGCTGACAACATGCCGATCTCGGACCAGAGCAATCTGCTTGTCGCCACCTTTGCTGATGACACTGCGGTACTGGCCAGAGACAGTTGCGTCTTCACCGCTGCAGATCTCATCCAGATCTATTAAAAAAAATTCGAGAACTGGGCCTGTAGATGGAATATTGCCATAAACACTGATAAGTGTGTACAAGTCACATACACTCTCAGAGCGCAAACCTCTCCTGGGGTATTTTTACATGGTCAACTGTTAGAGCAGAAGGAAGCTCACAAATATCTTGGAGTCACTCTGGACAAGCGACTAAACTTCCAGCGCCATATAAATGATGTAGTTAAGCGTCTGAAGACAAAGGCGAGCAGTTTGGCTTGGCTTCTTAATGCCAGGAATAAACTGTCAGTAACCAACAAGACGCTCATTTACAAAGTCATTCTGGCACCCATTTGGAGATATGGTATTCAGGTATACGGCATAGCGGCTAAGTCGAACCTAAATAAAATACGTGTTGTGCAGTCCCAATTCTTGCGCAGAATTTCTGGTGCGGCATGGTACATACGCAACAGCGATATCGAGAAGGAACTCCATGTACCGAGGATCGGAGATGTGATCAATCGCCAAGCTTCTGCATAGACAAACTCGCACATCACCCTAACCAGCTGGCGCAAAGGCTCCTAAGAAGTAGACGTATCCACGGAGTAAGAATGAGAAGGAGGCTCAAGAGAGTCCACCCAACCGACCTGTCCCACAGAACCCTTTAATCTTCCCCTTTTGCCATCCAGTTACCCTATCATCTAGGTTTAAGTATATACATATATACATGTTGTTGAAAATTAAATATCCTATAGTATAAGTTGTTAAAATTAGTAACAGTAAGCTATATATTTTTGTAAAGTAATAAACAAAACCATCTATTTAAAAAAAATGTCAGGCTGCTACAGAAAAATACATTTTCAAGGCTAATTCTACCGAGCCTATAATGTTAAATTTGTCGTAAAAAAGAGAGTCCACCCAACCGACCTGTCCCACAGAACCCTTTAATCTTCCCCTTTTCCCATCCAGTTACCCTATTAGGGTTAAGTATGTACGTTTGTATATATCTTGTTGAAAATTATATATCTACTATAGTATAAGTTATTATTAATAGTAACAGTAAGCTATAAAAACTTTGTAAAGTAAACACATTTTCAGTAAAAAAAAAAACAAAAAAAAAAAAAAAAAAAATACACGGCCGATATTTGAAGAAAAGTTTCACTTACATGTTCTTCTTTTATTGGCTATGTTGATATATGCCCCCTTGTCGATGTTCTTCTTTAGCTGGTCTCCATTTGTGTGGCTGCTAATTCCTCTCTACCGTCGCCGCTGTCCAAAGCAGTCCGCTTTGGTGTACAATTTTTGGGTCAATTAATTGCCTTTTATTTATACTCGGTGGCTGCGAGCTTCTTAGTGCAATCGAACGCTCTCCCGCAAATTGATTTTGGGGTGCTTGGTGGTTTGAGTGCAGCGATCTATTTTTAGATCTGCCACGAGCGCAGTTTATGATTGTAACTGCCTAACCATGGAGCCGGCGTTGTCTCCGCGCTCTTTTGTTAGTGTGGCTTTATTCCTCTTCTTTTTTTCTTATCGCGTAGCGGGTGTTGTCTCCGCGCTAATTGATTTTAATTAATTAATCTCGGGTGTTGTCCGATCGTGTTGGGCGCCAGTAATGATTTGGTATGTTGCGTAGTTATGATATTAATCATTTATTTTATGTAAGTGAATATTGAGCAATTAATGTCGTCAGGACAGAACATTAGGCGTCTCTGCCTTTCGACGAACCACTAAAGACTAAACTTAAACTTCCTAAAGATTAGCTCTCCGCTGTCGGCAACGACGCCCGTCGCTACCCCGCAAAAGTGCAATCGGCATCTCTCGGAAGACGAAACTGCTTATTTTACGATAATGCATCCCATCGCCCCATCCAGTGACTTATTTCGTTAACTCTTGTTAACTTATACACCATATGAAGATTTCTAGTATTGGTAAGTTGACGCATCTACCACGATCAGTAAGTATTGATATGCTTATTGGTACTGAAACCTTTTTTGAGATCATTTCGGTGGGGTGTATCAAATTGGGTCCACGACTACCCACGCTACAAACAATGCTACTTGTCTGAAAGTTGGAGGACGTCTCGAGCTAGCAGATGTTCCCGAAGCGGTCAAGCACCCAGTACTACTACCAAGCAAAGATGAATTTGTTAGACGATATATGGAGCACCTTCATCGGAAAAATTACCATGCTGCCGCAAAAATACTGGTCACATTGAATGGCGTTCTTAGGTACTCAGTCTTACGTATATCTGGCTCCCTCATTTCGATTTGGTGATAGGCGGTAGCTAAGACAAGTACAGAAAAGAACTTTGCCTTATCTAACATGCTTAAAACTTCGCTAATAATGGGCGTCAGATTTTTGTTCGTCACGGTCTTCTAATTTAGCTACCTACTATGAGCCGCCATTCCTGTTTCCCTAATGCACTTAACTTCTTGGGTACCAGCCACACTGGTGCGCTCCAAGGTAAGTGATTGTCTCTGATAACATCTTGTAGGGAAGGTCTTCAACCACTTTCTTTATCTCCTCCCTCTGTGCGAGTCCTTACCTGTATGGCTTTTTATAGATAGGGATGTCGTCTGTTGTTGAATAGCATTTGTGGCGGCGTTAGGAAAGGTTAGATGACCCCCTTTTTAAGAAAACAAGTTGGCGAACTGGGCACATACACATAATTAACGCAACCCTTTCGCTTCTTTCTTAATCACTAATTTTACTCTCTAATTTTGTCGTTCTTTCAACTTCGATCCCCTCCGCCGTCATTATTTTGGGCTCACGATATGGTCATGGTATAATAGTGTTGATTTCTAGGCGTTCTTCGGGCTTGTAAGGCCATACTGTAGGTGGCTTCTTCAAATATAACTGTTGCTACATATTCTTGTTATTTGCCATTTCTAACTGTGCCTTACCTTTTTTTGCTTCGTATAGCCTACCTGTCAAATCTAGGACCTCACCAAGATGTATCGTATTTGTATAAAATGTCCCAGTTCCTTAAACTTCAATGATCTAAAGCAGTCAAAAATGTTTTGTGACCCAATTGGCGTCCTGATTATATATGGTTCCTTTAATTTTTCATGGTTGAGTTTTTCGACTAGCTTTTTGCTTAAAACAAATTAGTCACCCCTGAGTCGGTGAGGAATTTTAGTAAGTAACCATTTCTTCATGTAGTTGTTATTTATGCTACCACAACGGCATGGGTATCCTTTCTTAGGATATCCGTCTGTCTGTCTATCTGGCCAAAATTTTGCGTCCTCGTCTATATTGTGTAATTCCAGTTCGTTACTGTTACTTTCCATTTTATTCAACTGTCCTCCTTGAGCTCCCTGCCCCTGCCATTATTTCCTAAAGCCTACCGACCCTGATGGATTTACTTTCAGTAACTCTTGTCCCTTCTGCTTCTCTCCTACCCATATTACGCGTATTATTCCGCCTTGCCCGGGAGGCATCTGAATACTTCCTGTTATATCTCTGACTGGTCTGTTTATTGTAAGCCTCACTTTTTGTCGGGTCCTTTGTTCTAAAGTTAATATATCTTTCTCTTTTTTTTAATATCGGGACGTTGACGTACAATGCGCTGCACGTTCAAGTGGACACACGATACCAAGCCACGGGGCATGTTGCGCGCGAAGCCCAGGCTAGAAGCTCCCACCTCCCGCCCGACCGGCCGAGGGGCGCAGCCGCATAACGAGCGACACGAATCGGGAAGACGGAAAAAAAACGCGGACTCGCTCGCTCACTTTCAATGAAAGTAAAAAAAGAAAACAAACCATAAACAATTTACATTATCTAATAGGTAGATGCGTTATTATAGATGTTTTGTTTGAGTTCAGGGAGTTCTCAGAGATAAGGTTAAATAGATTATTATAATTACAACAAAGGACTCGAAAAGATTCATGCATGAGATAGTTTAAATTACAGTGCTGAAGATAGATGGGAACAAAATATCTAGTAGTTCTACGAGGAACACAAAAACTGACTTAGCAAATTAAAGACGGCGAGTCAATATCACCATTAATCAGCTTATGGATAAAGATAACATTAAGCATAATTCTACGATTTTCAAGAGATGGAAGGTTTATTAGTAGAAGCCTAATTGAATATGAAGGCAGGAGGATATTGGTGTCCCAATTCAACCCATGGAGAGCAAGCAGTAAAAATTTCTTTTGAACAGACTCAATGCGGTCCTGGTGATTGTGTATTGTATTGTGGACAAAGCGCATCAGCGCAGAATCTGAAAATACACTCGGAACACCATCAAGACCAGGAAAAAGGTTAGGCTTAATAGACTTAGTTCATTAAGCAATAAGCTTTTAGTATCTAGGGGCTTGTGACTAGGGTATGTGATTAGACCTGTGTAAGCTATAAGGGTATATCTGATTAGACCGATACTTAAGAGAATAATAAGTTGTTTGAAAGAACTCTGTTTTAGTACTTATATAAAACAATGAAGAAGGTAGGACAGATGTTTTATGTTTTGAATTAACAAAATTATAAAATTGTCCTGAGAAAATTGAACCCTACAGCGATGCAAATATGCTTTATAGCACTCTCTCTCCACTCTTTCACTCTTGCCGGATCTCTAATTCTTGCAGCGTTTTTCAAATTTCCTCTCAGTCCTATTGCAACCGCTTGACGTTACCTGCCGGACGGACTCCATGTATATATATATGCAATTATTTTATTCACTTTTGTTTATGGATGATGTGGCTTGGAAAGGGTTACGCCCTTGCGCGATGCAGTGATTTTCCCCATTCTTGCATTGTAGACTAATTTATACATTGGACTATTGTATGACCTTGGGCGATGCAGTGACATATGTATATGTCTACATTTTCATTTGATAAAAGTATTTGTAAATGCTTTTCATGGTTAAATGTATTCGTTAGGGAATGCTCATGTTACATCCCTGGGCGATTGTTCTAACCACGTGCGGTCAGTCATCATTGATTCATTTGTTAACAGTTCATTTCCTTTCAAAACTTTACTAATCTCTTGGTTTGTCCATATGTTTGGACATGTCCCTAACACTTATACACATTGCTTTTAAATTTCTCTGTTTCATAACTTCATTTATCCTACTCTTTTTTTACCAACTAACACCTACAAACTTTACTGCCGCTGGTGTTGGCGCTGGCGTCTAAGGCTCAAACCTTTGACGTCAGGAGATCAACAGCAGTCGCGGGTTCGATCCCCGCGCTTGGGCTGGGTGTTCCGTGTTGTATATATATATGTGTGTGTTGTCTTTGTTTGTGCTCGTCCTCGTCCCTGTCAATTGTGTGTACCCCTCATCCCTTCACCAACTCACCCCCTCACCACCTCACCTACTTTCACCCCTCCTCAACAACTCGACACAAGTTAATGTACTGTAATTGCCAATGTAAAAACGCCATACAATATACTGATTGTCCACATAACAGGACAGATTGTATATAAAGATAATGATATAAAAAAAAAAAAAAAAAACTCTACTTACTGTTTAGTTAATACTAGTAACTGGATGATCCTCAGTGTAGGTCCTCATTCAGTCCGCTGTGCCCTTTGTTGTAGGCTCAGCTGAAGGGTCCGGCTGTGCCCGTTTGGCTGTACCGCCATGAGCAAGTGATTTATTTGTTAATTACCCGACCGATTGACTGGTGGCGATACTCGCACAAGGATTTTAATTAATTACGCACAACTGGTTGGTGTTATGGCTCACAATGAATTAATTTCTTTATTCCGACAGGACTTTGAAGAAACCTCTGCCAGCCAATATATACATGCCTTGTACAATAGTATATATATGTCAAATTATTATATTAGAACCTGTCGGTGGGAACTACCTGAATATGTTCCTCGTGTAACCAACATCCCGTCCAACACTGACGCTGCAACAGTGCAATGGCAGCATCGGTCTGTTGTTGTTGTTATATTTATTTTATTTCTTGGTTAATGTAAAATGTTTTAATGATTATGCTAACATTTTTACTGACGCTGCAACAGTGCAGTGGCAGCATCGGTCTGTTGTTGTTGTTATATTTATTTTATTTCTTGGTTAATGTAAAATGTTTTAATAATTATGCTAACATTTTTACTGACGCTGCAACAGTGCAGTGGTAGCATTGGTCTGTTGTTGTTGTTATATTTATTTTATTTCTTGGTTAATGTAAAATGTTTTAATAATTATGCTAACATTTTTACTGACGCTGCAACAGTGCAGTGGTAGCATTGGTCTGTTGTTGTTGTTATATTTATTTTGTTTTTTTGCTTAATATAAAATAATAAATAATTATTCTGAAAATCTTAGTACCGAATGGGTATCGTGTTTTCGTTATCCCGTCTAGTGCTTCCACTGCAATAATGCAATGTGATATTTGAATTGGAGCAATGAACGGCCGTGCACTAGTGGTTGCTCGAGACGTTGCGTGGAGGCTTGAGGGGGCGTCGTAGGGAGTACAAATAAGGTAACTTGCTCGCTTTCAGTAGATGTTGCAGGAACACATAGACACTTGTATTCACATTTTTGCAAATGTTAATTATTGGAGCTCTGTAAAGGTGCAAAATGTTTTATTACCATCGCATCAAAGCAGACATTGTCATGTAAAACGTTACCTTCCAGTAATCTAATATTACGTAATCGCCTGTTCCGCTCCTTCTATGATTTTTCTGTTGTTAAAGAGTGATTTAAAAGTGGTGTTGGCAGGCTTGTGGCTGGAGAAAATTTCGACAAGCCGCGATTTAGGTTGAGTGATGAGAGCTAATTGTCTAAAAAATAAAATTTCAGCCTTTTTGAAACTCAAATCGGAGAAGAAACAATCTTGCCCCTATCCCGTCCTTCAAAACGTGGCAAGCTTCTCGAGCTTCATCAGTTTTCAGTTTACATTTTTGATCTTCTAGATATACCGGTAGAATCAGTTATACAATTAGAAAAGTGCTTCATGAAGTATTTAGAGTCGCCTTTTCAAACAATATAAGAAATAGTTTCAATTGCTCCAGATAAGGACACTACTGCTTTTGGGTACTTAAGAGAACATTTCCATTATCAGCCTGGGTTAATAGAATGCGAATCATGTGAAACGCACGACATTATTTTGTAGGGCATTCCTGTTTTAAGCTGTATGGGTTATATGTAGACTGCGCTTTTTTGAATTTAGCTATTGTGTTACTCTTAAAAAATTACACAAAACTCTGGTACGTCATGGAACGAGCTCGATTGAGCTTTTCATTGAGCAGTTTTTTTTTGTAGACAAAACTGGTAGTGTACCGTAATAACTCGCGCTGGCTCGAAGTCCAGCAATCTGTTGGCACAGCTCAATATTTAACAGCTTTCAGAATATCGCTGTTTTGACCTCGTACCATCTACATCTCACAATTTTGTACAAGAAGGTAACTCAGCGAGGATCAACTACTTTCACCAAGTAACGACATTCTTTGTTTTCAACAACTGAGAACGGTCTCAGATCTGAGCTAATATAATAAGAAGTGCGTTGTCAATATTTATTTTCTTACTAGACGAACGATCCCATCTATATTTGGTCTGAAAATTATATAATAAAGCCTGAGGCCTCGATAGATCACTTACCGACGGGATGAATCCGCTTTAGATGACCAGACAAATTGCCGGTATTTTCACTAGTTGGTAAGTATTTCCACAATTCTAGCATTTTGCAGTTTTGCCATCATTCTTTTAACTTTAAAGTTTTACAAAAAATTCCAGATTAATATTTTTCGATAGTTTGTCCGCCTAACAGGAAGTTCTTTATCCATATGCATCTAGCTCAAGTTCGCATTTTTCCAATGAACATACACACACGCACATATTCACTCAACTAAGACTGCAACAACCTTTGCCATCACAATCCTTCAACAACTTTTCCTTTTCGACGCACTGAAAACACCAATATTCTTCTAAAACAAATCAATACATTTAATTTATTTACTAGAATTTAAAATGTATTGCATTTTATCATACCTTATGCAGTTTATTTCTCGCTTTTTTTTTTGTATTACAGCGATCGAAATCGATGTACCGATATAACATCGATGTTTTCTCTGCCACTAGTTCCCACAGCAAAATGTATAATTTCTCCCCTTCTAGAGATCAGCTCAATGGCTTCGTTCTGCTGCTATCTTGGCTAGCTTAGTGGTAATAAAGTTATTTTCCAGCTGTAATATTAAATAATGTTGCGAGGTTTTGCAAAGATACCATTTTCAAACCTTAATTTCTTACAATGCCAAGCACGTCAAATGGCAGGACATTCAAAATGGGCGAATATAAAGCACATTAAAGCAGAAAAGGACGGATTGAGAGCAGCACTGTTCACAAAAATTTCCAGGCAACTCCGCTTAGCTATACAGGAAGGAAAATCGGCTGATCCTGCAGTGAATACAATATTGCGTGCAGAAATAGAAAAGGCTTTAAAAAAAAATATGCCTATCGGCACAATAAAGAATACTATACAAAAATATCAGCATAACAAACTGCAACTGAAAAAACATCGTCTTGACATCAGATTTAATAAAAATATATATTTGATATGTACTGTATACACAGACAACTTTCCTGGAATTAAGATGGATGCAACAGCAATGATTAAAAAGGCCGGGTAAATGTGAATGTGAAAAATTTGATGAAAGTATGTGGGTATAAAGATATTTTAGATGAGCTTTCTATATTACATACTCGTTTCCGATTCATTAAAATATTTGTACTATCTTTGAACAGGATCATCAACCGAGGCGCTGCCCTCTAGTATTTTGAGGTTCTTGGCGGCTATGCTCTGCCCACTAAGGTGGATTTCGAGTTCACTGACAGAGAATGTGATTGCAGATATATGCAGGTTTCCGTTCAGGTATTCATAAATCATATCCTCGAGGACACTGATGTATCGATTGAGCCATCAGTGTTACTCCTGTTCGCTTGGTCTCCTCCAAGGCCGCTTCCTGGGCATGTAGTCACTCTACTCAGCCCACAGCAATTTTTTGAAGCCTTCTATGCGTTACCCCATCTTTGGGTTGGAGCCCCTGGGATATGAGGATTTATTGTTTCTGCTGCTGCAGCAGATACCAATGTTGTTGGGGTAGTGGAGATGATAGTTTGGTGCTACGCAGATGTCTGCTGTTGCCACGAATGTAACGGGTGAATCTTGTGCCATGGGCTTTTACAGGGGAGGAGGGAGTGACTTAGGCTACAGCGGGGTACGTGTTGCTGTAGATAAATCCGAGTATATTCTGTCCAAATGTAGTCTTTTCACGATCATTGTGCTATATTCTAGACATGCTTGAAATAGTTATACTTGTTACTCTAATAGAGTAAACGAGTATATTGTATTCGTGCAAATGTATGTAACAGGCAAAAATAAGCGTCTAAGACCCCATAAAGTATATATATTCTTGATCAGCATCAACAGCCGAGTCGATCTAGCCATGCCCTTCTGTCCGTCGTATGAACACCTAGATCTCGGAGATTGTAAGAGCTAGGGAGACCCAATTTGGTTTGTAGACTCCCCTTGTGAGGCATCAGATCAAGTTTTATTTTACATTTTGCAAAGCCCTCCCCCGCAAACCTCAAAATCTTATATCTTCCACAAATTTTAATGCATTTAGTTGAAACTCGGTTTGTCGATTTGCCGAGTTTTGTTAATATTGGATAATAATTGTAGACATAATCGTATAAAAGCATTTTGTATAAGAACACCCCACCCCAAAAAAAAAAAATGTGTTTTCATACTTATGTGTCGAATATTGAATAGTACGAGTACGAGTATCTTATAGTCGGAAAATCGACTATAGCGTTCTTAGTTGTTTTTAATCTCTGTCTGCGTACACAAACAACAAAAAACAAGGGCTTCGGCATGCCACGTTTGGGATATGTGATGTGATGTACATGCTCCCTCTTAAATAACTATTCACAGGCACTAATTGCAGAATCAATAAAATCAAATGGTAATTAATGTACAATGTCGAAACGAAAATGTCTTTTATGTGATGGCATACTGAAATATTCGGTTCGATTGCAGGTATAGTTGTGCGATCACATTTTGCCACGCCCCCTCTGGGCCCGTGAAGAGGCGTGTCAATATTTTAAGACAAACGATCTGTTTGTACACTAGGGTCGGTAACGTTTCCTGTTGCATATTACATACATTTGCACCAGAGTACTGCAAGAGCGGTAAATTTCGCCACTACTAGTGTACCGGCAGCTTCAGTAGTTGCGTTGGTAACTCGCAATACTAAATATGCAGCTACTCAGTGTAGTCAACTAGTGCTGCGCTAGCGTACGGCAAGGAAAGAAAACTATGATAAGCGATAAGCGCGGTAGCTGGGAGATTGTTGTCTCGTTCAGCTATAGGTAAAGTGCATAGAGATAGATCTTTAAGAGATAAGTTTTTGCTTAGAGCGCCCACCCTTGTTTTTATTGGCACTCAAATACTGCAATACTCACACCGCATTCAATAGTAGTTAATTGGTAGCTGACTAGTAGTATCATGGCACCGCTGCAGCTCTGATGTGCACAAATATATTGTACTCGTTTATATATGTATAATCAATCCTTAAGTTAACATTTATAATCAATAAGATTTACATTATATAGATCGCAAAACCCCGTTTTAGACAGTGCTCAATTTTGGACTCACGCGGTGTATTTCGTAAAGTTTAGTTACTGAAAGCGAACTAAAATTTTACTTTTTTACGAAACATTGACTTTTTATATGGATGATAAATAGGTACACAATAGTTAGGTTTCTATCAGAATTAAGACATTAAGCGACAATCTCGAGTGATGATCAAAAATGCAAGCGCACTTCTGAGTAGAAGCTTAAAAATATGTTCTACATTTAAACATTTTTGACTTTTCAAAGATCGAAGCTCTCATACACAAAAAATTTATTATGCTTTCATACTTTTTGTACCAAACAATTTGTAATATTAAGCCATTCCGACTATATGAAGTGTATATATTCTTCATCAGCATGACAAGGGTCAGCCCTATATGTATAAAAAAGTAGGTTTGGCCATTGATGGATTTTGAGTGTTATCTAGTGTTTTTGCCTTTTTGTGATGTTTTAAAATATGAATAACATTTTGAATATTGTTATCCTTTAGTTGGGCTTTCGACTATAACGTTTCTACTTATTTTAAAGTGTAGCTAGCCACATTAAACTTGTTTTATCAACTTATATATTTTCAGCGGAACTTTCGTTGACGTGAGTCACATGTTTCATGACTTTGGCTTGGTAGAGACTCGATATGATATTACAAATTTGTCAAATGGAAGAACCTTAGAGGACAAAGCAACAATCGATGCAATTGAGTTTGGAGCTGAAGAAATAGAAATAGCTAGCAAAGCCGATGGAATCGTAAACGTACGTAAGTAAAAGGCAAAGGTGATTAAAGGACTTTTTATCAGGAATTAAAACGGAACAGTTAACTCAAATAAACCAATAAAAAAGTTCTCAATGGGAATGTGTATATTAAAACAAGAAAGAAGGCCCATCTTCGGCTTGCCGAAGCTTATATACCATTCATATTATAAATATATAACAAAGTTGTAATTTAACTTAAACTTTCTTGCGCTTGTTACGTTCATAGCATCACTTAGCAACTGAAAGACACCGCAATACGCAGGGCTCATTCGGCGAGCAGAGTGGGTAGCAGTATTTTGCAAGTGTTCTACTTCTCACACAAGCAAGTTCTCTCTAGGTCGTGTGTATTGCGTTCCCGTTCCGCGGTACGCAATCGAAAGCTCGGGCGATGCTGGGATTAAGATCGTGCTGTTCCTGTGCTATTCCAGTCTTCTCTTCTCTCTTATGAAAACTATATAGGGGAGTATTGGATGATCAAATACGCCTACAATTACGTTTTCAAATTAATGATACTTTCGTAATTGTTATACTCGTATTCTAGTAGAGTAAACGAGTATATTGTATTCGTGCTAATGTATGTAACAGGCAGAAGAAAGCGTCTCCGACCCCATAAAATATATATATTCTTGATCAGCGTCAACAGCCGAGTCGATCTAGCAATGTCCTTCTGTGCGTCCTTATGAACACCTAGATCTCGGAGATTATAAAAGCTAAGCCACCAAATTTGGTATATACAAATGACAATATTGATGAATACTCATTTACATCCATATAGGGAATCATAACACGTATTCACTGTTTGCTGCTCAAACAGATAATATGTTGCAGTATAATAAATGTTAGTACATATCGACCGCTAACTGCGAAAATAACGTAAGCGTCAAAAAACACATTTCAAAGGAGAGTTTTTTAAATCTTGCTGGTCGGATTTTAATACAAATAATATTTTAGTTTTTAGGTTGCCTTGGTGAGAGTTTCCCTTTTATTTGGTGCATGCGTTTTTTTTGACATTGTTCTTGCAGGCTCGCCAATACAACACATTGTTTTTGCAGGCTCGCCAATACAACACATATATGCATTGATGATTAATTTGAGATTAATTCATTTTATTCACAAAAATTAGCATGTCCACATGCTTCGATTTAAGCGAGCTCCTCTTTTCGCTGACTATTAGTTGAGCTTTTGCTGAACATGCGCTCGCTTTCGGTAGATGTTGCAGGAAGACATGATATTTTTGTACACATTTTTGCAAATGTTCATCATTGGAGACCTGTAAAGATGTAAAATGTTTTATAAATGTCGCATCAAAGCCGATATTGTTATGTAAAATTGTACACTCCAGTAATCGAATGGGCTCAAGCTCACTTTCAAATTAAACGAATTAAATATTGGCGAAGGGCAATTATTGTGTCCACTCAACTGTTGTGATTTGTGATTTGTTGCTTTCTAAAATATTATAACGAGGCAAGAGATTTCGGCAAGCCGCAATTTAGGTTAACTGATGAGAGCTAACTTTCTTAAAATTTCTTAACCTTTTGACATTTACATTAGAGAAGAAACCTTCCTTTTTGAATCGAGGATCCAGTAGTATAGACACTCGTACTGCAAGAATCTTGCCATTATCTCGGCTATCAAAACTAGCAAGCTTATCGACCTTTATCAGTTTTCAGTTTGAATTTTTGATTTTCTAGACTATATAAAAGTCCGCCAGACACCAGTATGGTCATAGATACAGTTACTAAAGTTCTTGATAAATAATCACTTTTCAAACAATCCAAAAAGTAGTTTCAAATCGTCCAACCTTCCGCTGATGAATGCGCCACTGCTTTTGGAGTACTTAAGAGTACACTTGCAATAACAGACTGCGTTAATATAATGCGTTCTATCATGTGAAACACACTACTCCACTACACATCTCCATCCTGTTTTAATCTGTATGGGTTATCTGCAGGCTGCTCTTCTTTAAATTTAGCATAAGCTATTGTGCTGCTCTTAAAAAATGACACAATACTCTTGCACTTTACCATGATAGCTCTTATTTTATCAAGAGACAGACAGTCTTGTACGGTCAAATTTATTGAATGAGCAATGCAAGGCACTTTTGTTTTTTGCAGAATCTCACATGCCTTTATCGTGTTTCTGGCTTATCACTTTGACATAAACTCGCCATTCGGTGAGAACGTCATGCAACGAACTCGATATATTCTCTGCCGAAGTGGCCGTCAGATAACTCTCGTTGGCTCTTGACGACCAGCAATCTGTTGTCACAGCGCAATACTTAACTAGATATCTTACCTTTGCCATCACAATCCATCAAAGACTTCTCCATTTCCACGCACTGTCAACACCAGTAATCATTCTAAAAAATCAATATATTTTCATACCTTTACTAAGATTTAAAATTTATTCCATTTTATCTTACTTTATGCACTTTTATTTCCCTCGTTTTTGGCTGTCAGTGATGGTAGATCATATGTTTAAAAACATCAAACATTGGAATAAAATCGAGGTTTGGAAAAATTTGAGCAACATCGATGTATCGATATAACATTGATACACCTACAGTATCACGCAGTAGTAGCCGACACTTCCATTTAATAATCTTATTGCACTATAAGTGGAGTAAAATTCATCATTATATGACCTGGCAATATATATATGTAATTTTAATGGCTTAATTTACAAGCAATTACTGTAAACATGGCTTTATTATGTTGAACTGCGATATATACTTTTTTTTCCTTTTTTCATCTAACGGAACGGGCTTATTTATGTCTTTGTATGTCTTTATGTCCTTGCATGCACTTTTCTCAAATGCATCCTTATCTGGTTCTGTTTTCATACATTTTTAACTTCAAATATGTATATTATGTAGCATAAAATAGAGCAAAATTTGTACTATGATACTACACATAACACTCAAAAAATTATAATGCTTTCATTTCATAGCTTTTGTACCATTCACTAACAATTTGTTATATTCATTTTGTCAGGAAGCTTGCAATGTGCCATAACTGCTAACCTTCGAATAATTTGAAGCAATCCCATTATTTTCCCTTCTGCATTATTATTTCCAGATTATAACTAGATAAAGATTATGTTACACTGTTTGCTTTTGTTTTGATCTCACGATTCTAAGCTAAGCTTATGTATCTTACGAATTAATAGTGGTCAAATTTCATATATTTCAATAAACAAATGTTATTGTAGTTGTTATTGGAATTACAAGAAACATTTTTTCTTCTATCGTAAAAAGCATAAAATTATCTTTCGGGTATATTTGTATATGATATCTGCATTATCATTGCAAATATCGTATGTCAAAATTAATAGTGATTGTGGTCGTATACTTTCAAGCAATTTTCGAAGTAGAAAACCAAAGATAACACATAAAAATGGGCTGGTGAAGCTCAGAAGAAGGTTAATATTGTCAATAATGTGAAAATTGTGGGGACACAGATGATATAAAAGCCTTGTGGTTGTTACTATTGATCATTGCTGTTGAATTTATCCTCAAACTGTATAGTATGCATAACAAAAACTTAAAGAAACGCTATATCAGTAGATAAAGTTTAATAAATTCTGAAAATTTTTCATTTTCAGACACTTAACCATAGTGATATAAATTAAAACGAGGTGCAAGAAAGTTGAAAACGACCACTTTCTCCAGTGCAATCCAACTACTGTAATGTTACAGTAGTTCAATCAATATGTATTGATTGGAATGCAATATGTATGAAAGTAAATGAACTAAAGAAACGAGCTCGATAAATCATACAAGAATAAAGACAAAATAAAGACACCCAACTGAGTACAATAAATAAACACTATTAATTTAGTGAAGATCTATAATGAGATAAGAGAGTTGTTTCAAAACAACAGATCTAGACTCATCGATCTCCATTGGACTCAAGCTTCAGACGTCCTCAAATGACTTAGGGAGGAAGTAAACTCTATAAAAGAGAGGCATAAACAGATATATAGCTCCAAAATATAATAAACAAAGTAGCAACATTTATTATTGTTAAAGTTGTGAAGCCAAAAAATCAATGAATCCAAGACTAAGAAGAAGACAATTCCAAAGGAGAATCCGCCCTTAGCAGCCTCTTAGCAAGTGCAGAGGCTAATAATCTATTAATAACAAGAGCTAAACAACTAACATGGCTGAACAAGTTGGGAAGAATAGATCAAAGTACATCAAAGAAGTATCGACAACGATACCAGAATTTGATGGAAAGACACAAAATTCGCAACGATTTCTCACTGCTTTATGATTAATTGAACACACAAAAGGTGACCAAGAACATCTAGCTGTAGAAGTCATTAAATCAAAAATACTTGGAGCCACAAGATATAAAGTTCATTAAGAATGTAGGAATAATAAGTAAACTACAAAATGTAGTCACTGGAGAATCCTCAGATGCCATAAAGGCCAAGCTAATGAATATATAGCAGCGAGGCAAAATTATGTCTGAATATACAACCGAAATTGACAATTTACGTAAGTCACTTGAGGCGGCTTTACATAGATATTGGCTTAGACGCAAATATTGGTGTAGGTTTTGCGACAAAGAGACGTTGACGGCTATGGTAAAAAGAATAATATTGTATTGTACACAATAACCAGATTTTTCAAAGTATTACATGATAACAAGCGTGCGGAGCGGTTTTTACTCAAAACCATAATGGACTTCAACTCTCAGTGGCAATTTCATCACGTTCACTTACAACGAGTGGACTAAATGATTTACAATGTAAAGTACTGGAAAGTCAGCACCAACTGCGAAGTAGACCAAATTAACCCTGCGCAGGGAATGAACAAGAACTTCTGCTAAGGCAAAGTCTTGAAAAAGCTTCTAAGCCCAACGTATATGATGTTATAAAAAATGACAATGTACCATAAGTAGTGGTCTTGATAAGTTACTTTGAACATGGAAATAAAGTTATTGCAAGAATTACACCTGTAATGAAGCTCTTCGCTTAGGTCAGTTCATCCAAAGGCTGGAAATGCGAGCCGGTATACATGGAATCAGAAAACTCAAAGTGGCAACGTGGGTAATAAAATATTGAAATCATTAAGAATAGCTCCTCAAGAAGCCATATTATCTACATTTCATGACGATCCCTTACAAGGAGGTCATAATGGCATTACAAAAACTGTAAGGTTAGAAGACACTACTATTAGAAGAATATGACGCGTGACAAAAGATTACATATGTAACACAAAAACGGCCTTAACCATTACGAACACACCCATATATAAGATGTTCATTTAGGACGCGGGAACTGAGTATAAAAGATCCAATATACCGTCTATAGCACACCACCTTCGGACAGTGGGAAGAGAAAAAGAAGCTATAGATCTTTTAATGAATACATCCATCCGTTCATATATATATGTTGACAACACCGATTGGGATGTAGAGCTTAAATATTTTGTCTACTGTTTCAACACAAACATGTCTCTAGCACATATTATTGTCCATATGAGATAGTTTTCAGCAAACAAAGTACTTTACCAATACTTAAAAAAAAAAAAAAAAAACAAAGATAAATATCTTATATAACATAGACGATTCCGCTAAAGAATCTAAATTTAGGTTAGAACAAGCTAATAAGAGAGAAAGATGAATGTTATAACAGCATAATGAAGAAATAAATATTACGATAAGAATGAAATCAACTTTAAATTTAAAATAGAAATAGAAGTAGAGAAAATTTTTTAATTCAAGAAAAAAAGACAAAAAAAAAAAAATAAAAAATCAGTCAGCCGCAAACTAACTCTCGCAGAGATCAGTAGTGCCTACATTAACCGTTTGGATGAAATGCCAAAGCATAACTATACCAAAAACACAAAACTTATACCTTAAGCCTTCTATTAATAGAAAAACTGATAAGCGTGCGCTGTGCCGCTGCCTGCAAGTAGTGATATAAAGAAAGACGACGATATTGAAGGTGGAATAGGATGGCAGCAAGCCCCCGCCTAACCACGAATATTGAATCAGGCAAGTTCTTTCTCTCGCCCTTGATCTTGGACCGGGTACATCAAAAAATGCTAGCGATATTAATTTATTGAGCGATAAAAACGATGATGAACCAATAGTTGTAGACGACACAGCAAAACAAGTTGAAGGTGATCCATCCAGCGCTGCTGAGGACATTCAAAAGCTGTCACCAATTTTCATATCAGATGTTAGCGATATAAATGGGCTGCTTAGTTATATTAAAGTAGTATTTCACACCTTTTAATTTAAAGAAGAGAGAGCTTATAGGGTTCACTATTCAACACCAATTGAAATAATGTAGTCTGCGATTGAATCACGAGGGCATTAAGTGCGAAGTATAAGCATTAAAAACAGATCTTGATCCGAACAATAGAAACTTTGATATTTATAATTTGAAATATATTGATAATGCAGGAGTTACATTTGAGCCCCCAAGAAAGCCAAGAAACATTGTACAATGCTTTAGGAGTCAGACAAACAATCTCCTCAAAATGGTCCACAAGCTCGTAAATAAGTTATTTAAGTAGATGTTCGCATAGCTATATGCAACGCCAATGGGCTTTCCAGCCATATCAATGATGAGTATGTTACTGGGAGTTGAAGTCCATTATGGTTTTGAGTTAAAACCGCTCCGCAAGCTTGTTTACCTGTATCAGTTATTACGCAAAACTCTTTGCGAAAATCTGGGTATTGTAATGGTGTTGGCCGAATCAGCTTATCTTTGAGGTATTGGAATGCTTTTTGGCACTCAACTGTCCACTCAAAAGAAACATTCTTTTTAAACAATCTGGTTATGTGCCGTGAATAGTCGGCGGAGTTGTTGATGAAACGTCTGTAATAATGGCCATCAAGAATGCCATCAATCGTCTAGCCTTGTCCTTGTAATCTGTCAAGATTCCATTATCCGTACATTTATGGCCAAGAAAGGTCACTTCGTGCATTAAAAATTAACATTTTTGTGAATATAATTTCAGGTTGAGTTTTCTGCATGTGTCAAAAACATCTTTTATATTTTTCGGAACAACCAATAACTATTAAATCATATATATAAAGGCATGCTTGAGAAGGTTCAAGTCCAGAAAATGCTATAGTCATCATTCTCTGAAATGAATGAAATGAAATGCATGAGCCATTGCTCGTTGAAAAAGATGTTATATTAATTTAAACTTTCTTGCAATTAAATTTGATGATAGACAGACAATAAGTCAAGACATAAAAAATAGGCAACTACTTATCGCAATTTTTGCTCTTCTGAGTCCGGAAGGGCATTCTTTGGAACAAGTAAAAAGGGGCTTTTGTACTCAGGAAAAGGCGGTTCTACAATGTTTTTGGATATCAATTTTTCAGGGTTTCGATCATTTTTAATATACCGGTTCATTATCCGTAAGTCTCAAGTTTTGCTTGCTAGAATTATTTGTTCTGATTGATTCGGTGTCAAGTCCTATATTTGCATAAATCATAAATTGCATAATGCGTAAATCCACTAATTGGAATTTCTTTGGTTCGGAAAATTTTTAGTTAGTTAAGCTGTGACAGCTTTGTCTCGTATTTCTAGATTAGTTTGAACTACATCGTAGCTCGAAAAAAGGATCGAATTTAAAATTATGAATTTTGGTGTTTCTTAATTTTGTGTATCAAAAGGATATTGGGAGTTTCCCGAAGTATTTTGGGTTCGTCTGACATTATTGCGGGAGCTTTGCGGCCTCGATTCGAGTTACCACTGCCTCTAGAGTTTCCTCTACATTGGCCTTGTCCTATAAATTATTCCGAGATCCGTTGTTTTGATCCACCGCTACCACGATAGTTATCACGGTAGTAAGCTCGGTTGTAACCTCTGTGGTTACCTCTGTTCTGATAAAGCAGGATATTGGGTATTTAACAATTTTGAGGCATTTAACTAAAGTGGGAGCTATGTTATGTGTAGATTTACATTTATTTTTTACGTTTGCGCGAGTTTTACGGTGTATATTCCGTTCGATTGGCAATGCCGAAACGGTACCCACATTTAGTAACTGCAAATTTTTCAATAGTTGCTTTATTTATTTCGTTTCAAATTCCCTCAAAGATGTTGATATGATTTTGTTCCTGGCTTATAATTGGTTGCACTTTGTTGCCAGCCTTTTTGGCTGTATTTCCACTGCATTCCGGAGGCATTATTACTTTATAAATAAACGCACAATTCCCCTCTATTGCCAATGCACTTTATTATTGTCTCACAGTCGCCATGTTCTAAAAGGCAAAGAAAAACTCCCTCAATTTTTAACAACAGACGGTGTGTTCGGTTGAGTGGGTTTTATTTAATTAGTTCCTTACATCTATTCAAATGTGGACTTAGCCTAAAGCTTAAGGGATGCGCAGCCAGGGTAGCGCATGCTGTCGCTTTATATATTTATTACTGTTGGGAAATGAGTGGACTGTAATGCTTATGCTAGATAAGTTAGTTCAATTGTTGCTATTTATTGCTTATAGTTAATTAAGTTTGATTGAAGTTGATATCGCATTTAAGTTACAGTTTGATTTCGGCGTTAATCGCGTTAAATTCGATTCGTTATGAGGATGCGATGTGGATGAGGAACAGCTCAAACACATTTTCATCTGATAAAGTGAGGAGAGCGGCGTGCTGATTCTTTGGACAATCTAAACTTAGGCTTGACTAGCGGCCATTCTGATTGTGGTTGAGACAAGGCAAGACCATTCCACCACAGTTGTTCATGATTGAAGAGTTGGGACGGCAATAATCCTCTGGATGCTCAATCAGCAGGGGTGTCTTCAGATCGGACGTGTTGGCAAGTCTTCAAAATTTCAGCAGTGTGGTTGCAGACAGGCGGTGCTGCTAGCCAATGAAGCACTAACTCACGATCTGAATAACAACAGATTCTGGAATTAGAAATAGCTAGTCATGTTTTGACAAGAGCAATTAATTTGGTCAGCAGGCGAGCGGCATTCACTTCAAGTCGCGGTTCGATATCGCTTTTATAGCAAAACCGTGCAGCTCGATTAGTTGTAGCTATGCAGCGAGGTATGCGGCGCAAAGATAGTTCAGACAGTTCAATATGCTTGCCAGAGCGCGCAAATATTTTCATTAAGTTCATAGTCCCAAATTTGAGTATTTAGCCTCTGCAAGTAGTGATATGAGTTCTTCCTTAAGTGCGATGAGCTCATCTGGCGAATCACATCCAGTTAGTATGTCATCTACATATGCGGCTGCGGCTATGGCGGGAATAGCTTAAGGATATTTAATGTGGTAGTCGTCGGCGAGCTGTTTCAAAACTCGCACAGTTGGCCATATGTCACTGGGAGTAGTCGACAATACCAAAGGATTCGTTGATAATTCGTGAATTGCTTCAACACCAATATGCCTTGATCCAAGTTTCGTTATATAGGTGGGCCAACTTGCAAGCGATCGTTGAGTGAGAATCCTGTATCTTCCTTGCAGGCTCCGCCGAAAACCACGCGACATTTAGTGGTTGTACTTTCTGGTTTGAACACAGCTTGATGAGCCAAATAGAGGCTGGTTTCTGGTTCCTTTTCTATGTGCTCGGCATTGAGCAGGTCCATGTGCCTTTTTTGTAGATAGTTTTCCATGAAATCGGTGTACTGTTGCTTCAGCGCAGGACAGGGAGATCTTTATCAACGAATTTTTTGATGTCCAGTGTAGATATTCCACAGTTAATCCGAGCAAATAATAACGTCGATCGGGCCCGGTGTACCAAATAAAGGATCTGCCAGCAGCAAGTTACGAATTTGCTTCTAGATTGATGAATTCATGTCGATCGCTTGCGCCTGTCACTTCAACATTGTCGTTTGAAGTGCGTGAATGTAGTTGTAGCCTGGAGCGCCCTTGAGTGACATCAGCTTTGTTAACGGCGAGTTCTTCAACTAAGATGCGTTCTTGAAACACCAATGCGTTGAGTAAATGCTTCTGTTGCCAAAGAAAAATTTGATCCAGATGCCAGTAAAATACGTCAACTTGTGTTATTGTCGCGTGCGTCCACAACGTTTGCTAGTATAGTCAGCAAGAACCGCACTCTGTGTTGGTCTGCTGTTTTCCGATGCTGTACTACTGCCATGTCGAGCTTGCTGCTGTTCGACATGGACCAATGTATGATGTTTCACCTTGCATACCCTGCTAGTTTATTTGGATCTGGAGTCCTTAGACATGTGGGAGTGGCCCAAGCAGAGCCTATTTTGACTTACGTATTTAGAGCCTTAAATTGGCTGCAAAAGGAAATTGCATGAGACTGCTGACACACCGTGGTTCTGATCTTCGTTGTTCGGAGTTGGACTCAGTGCGACGAACGGCAACTAATTTTCTTTATTTTCTTTTTTTCAAATTGGCCAAAAGGACGTAAATCAGCCATTGGATCACGCTTGTTACTAAGATCACGCTAAGACCTAATAGCTTCGTCTGCGCCATCAGCCAGTGTGCGCAGCGAAGACACATACTATTTGATTTTGGTTGCGTGAGAAAACTGTTAATGAACGAACGAATAATCAGCTGTTTCTTGTCGTAGCGTTGAACTAATTTTGCCCATGCTTCTTTGTATTTGTGTTCAGTCACAGCGATGTGATTCACAAGAATCAGCGCTGCCCCATCCATCCAAGTACGATTTAATGTCAATCTTATCGATTGATCCCAAAAATAGATCATAAATCTGTGGCCAACCTTCATAGTTTCCAGTAAAGGTTGGGGTTGCTACAGGTAGATGAGTCTTTTCCCGATTGTTGTGAACTCTAGCCAAGAATTAATTTTGGGTCGAGATGAAATTATGCATTGAATCCTCTCTGGCCACTGATTGTGTTCTTTGCTCCAGCTTCATAATTGCTTTGGTTAATAACGCGTCTGTTAAATAATAAGCGTTTTCATATTTATTATTGTCATCCTCTGGGTCTACAGAACATGGTTCTTGAAAGTGAGTTCTTAATTCGTATTGCATCAACTGTTCGAAAGCTTCTGTAAGCCTTTCTAATGGAATGACGTCTGAATCACGCTGTGATTGTCCAGAATCTTAAGCTCGCATGATTTGCCTTTTCCGGCCATTACGTAATTGTTGTTCTCCGTTCTTTCTCCGTTTTCTACTTTGTGCTTTACCCTTTTTGATTTTTCACTTTAGTTTCTTCTTATGAGTTTTAACAGAGGCACAGTGATATAAATTTGGTTTGAGTTGATTTTTTCAATTTATATATATAAAATAAAATATAACACTGCTAGATTATCCGGTCTCGATAGAATCAAATAATGTATGTTGGAAAATCAATGGACTGTAATGATTAGGTTGAATAAGTTACTTTTATTTGTGCTATTTATTGCTTATAGTTGGTTAAGTTTACAATTGAAGTTGATTTCGCATTTAAGATGCAGTTTGGTTTCGGCGTTCAACGCATTATATTTGATTCGTTTTACCGCTGACTCCAGTGCTTCGGAGTGCAATTTTAGATTAATTCGCCATCGGCAGAAATAATATTAGGTACGAGCAAGAGTGTTCTACAAAAGAAATAGCGTTTATGTAATATTATATGTATATAATTGAGCTTGGGGAATTGTCGCGCAGTGCTAGGAATGCAGATATGCTGATTTTGATGTTCCCACGCTTGCCCTTGCACTTGAAGAATGCTTAGGTAATTGTGTATTTACGTAAACATTGCAACTGAGTGTTACTGGCTGTACTCATTATAATATGCTCATATATTTTATAACTGAGTGTTGCTGAGTGTCCACTCATAATATACACATACTGTAGCACATTATACTCACATTACTAATGCAAAATTATATATTGTCTGTTCGCTCGCACTTAAAAGTATTAATTTCGTTTAGTGCTAGTGAAAGCTGCTGTGCACAGTAAGGTACACAATTTGTGCTTAAATTTGGTTTAGCACTGATATTGGCACATTTGAAATAAATGGTGTTGCGACAAAGCCAACTAAAATGCATAGGCTAGAATTGTCGGTAGAATTGGCTTTAAAAGGGCTACTTTTTTTATAGCAGTCAGACATTGAAATTGAGAGCACAAAATTATTTAGCACTAGGAATGATAAAATTTCTCACTTGGTGGCTGGTAGCAGAAGCAGTCAAGAGTCTAAAAATAACATAAACTTACAGCCACAAAAACAAACATACAGCAAATATAGGATTGGTGGCAATTGTATACTTATGATTATAGCTCAGCTTTTGGTTTTATTTGCACAATAAAAATTAATTTAATGCAGTTTTATTATGAACACTAGAAGGCTTGCGTTAAAACCGAAACCGAAATTAGCACAAGTAAAGAAAACTCGGACGCAATTCAAATTGATACACGAACGTAAAAAGTAGCACAAAACGGGAGATTAAATAAGTAACCGTCTTGAGCGAAAGTCAGAGAGCGAAGGCAAATTAATAATTGTTTTGAAATAATTTTTTGTATAAAAATGAAGGAAGATAAAGGGCTTTGTAATGGTGTAAAAACCCCGATCTATCGATAAGTATCAATGTATATCTGCATGGAATAATTTCTGTTTTGACTTCTTGCTCGTATGAAATATGATGACACTGGCCCTGACTGGCGCCATAAAGTATATATATTCTTGATCAGCATCAACAGCCGAGTCGATCTAGCCGTGTCCTTCTGCCGTCTGTGTGAACACCTAGATATCAGTCTCCGATAAGAGCTAGAGTCACCAAATTTGGTATGTAAACTCGTCACAGAAAATCTAAATACCTTATTTGTTGTTAAGCTTAACTCCTTTGGCTGAAAAATCTGTAACTTTAGAAATAGACAATTGAATCATCCAAAAATATTGATTTAAAGAAAAATCTTAATTGTTATTTTAAATAACTATTTAAATTTATTTGCAAGTATTTTGAAAGACTTGTATATTCCATTTTTAGTAACATATTGTCATAAAAATCACCTATATCAGATGGACCAATAGAACCTGTTTTTTCGAAATGAAAACAAAATGTTTGTTTTTCACTCACATCTAACCAAATTTGGTTTGTATTCATTTTATGATACATCTGTTTACCAAATTTTCTTTAGATCGGGCAACTATAGCATATAGCCCCTATAGAATCGATTTTTTTCGGAATGAAAACAAAATGTTTCTTTTTCATCCAAGTCAAGCCACATTTGGTTTGAATCCATTTTAGAAGCCCTAAGATTGAATTTATCCGGTTTATTAGGTCCAATTCATCCACTTACCTTTCCCATGCTCAACAAGTAAATTCTCTTCTTAATGAAAGGGATCTAATCACAATTGGTGATTTATCTAATCACAATTGGTGATTTATCTAATCACAATTGGTGATTTTAATATTCCGCACCTAGAATGGTCATCTATCGATGATTCCAATTGTATGTATGCTACCTCTCAACATAAATTTTTCCACTCTCTATGGGATCTTTGTATGCATCAAATAAATAGTGCTAAATAGTGTTTGTTAATGATAGTGAAAAATGTATTTAAGAGCAGGTTAAAATGGCCAGGTTCTTCTTCATCCATTTCGTATACATCTTATTACTCCCACCTGCCCTAGGAATTTCTTTTGTAGGAAATAGTGCATCTTACTAAGATGCTCTATATAACTTTAGTGCCTTCATCAAATTATTCAATCCAAATTAACTCTCATGCCTTTTCACCATTTTGCAGTTTATTTGCAGCCCAATTCATTTAATTACACTTAGTAAAAGATTGGAAGAAAATGGATACGTTATTGACAGCAGCGATCATGTATATGCGCCAAACGTAAGAAATTATTTATATTAATAAAAACACACTAAAGTTATGTTTTTCAGAGACTGGTTAAATTGACATCGGCTGAGCAAAATGCCTACGATATTTTTGTCCAAAAACTACGCAACATCCCTGGTCTAGAAGATATTTATGACAACGTAGAGTGAAAGCGTATTACACTACTTACAAGTGTGTAAATAAATTTGCGCAGTTCTGTCCGTTTAATAAATGTACACCAAAGTCTTTATTTTTTAAACAAGGAAATGATTCTAATTACTCTCTCACTGTACAAGAGCACTTAATATATACACGGTAGCGCACTCGCTTACCGACTTTTCTTTAAGACGGTTGCTTTTGCTTCGCACTACTGCAGGTATCGGTGACAGGAGCTTTTATAACAGCGCACTCAAGGTCAAGATGGCCGTTTAAACCTAAGCTCATCTAAGCTTAGCTAATGAGTTCTAATTTCCCCAATTGTTCAACGCGCTCGTGCCCCGCTTGATTTTTCTACACTTTCACTGTAAATAAAAACGTATACATATAAATATTAAATTACATAACTTGAACCGTTTTTTTATTCTGTTTTTGCCATCTTCGTATGCACTTGCAGTGATAAGAATGTCTTGCTCTGAAAAGATCCCTTTATGTATTTTTTGCTTTATTTTCGTCATTAGCTTAGCATTAGCCCGCCCCATACTATCTGCTGCTCAAATCCTATCTCGAGCGCAGAAGTTTCTTTGTGAAGTGTGGCGACGAGGGATCGGCTATAATGGACGTTCGAGCTGGAGTCCCGCAAGGTAGCGTACTGGGCCCAGTACTGTACACTCTGTACACAGCCGACATGCCCCTAATCATGGATCCGAGCCTACTGGCTGCCACATACGCTGACGACACAGCCTTCATTGCCAGCGACACCTGCCCACAGACCGCCTCTCTCACACTGCAGTCCCAGCTCGACACAACTGGCACCTGGCTAAAGAGGTGGAACATCATGGTAAATCCGGACAAATCCACCCACTGCACATTCGCTCTGAGAAGAAGAGACTGCCCCTCAGTCACCCTGGACGGCTCAACAATCCCCGACAGCAACACTGCCAAGTATTTGGGCATAATTATTGACAGGAGCATTACCTGGAAGCAACATCTCCTCAATAAAAGGGCACAGATGAACGTCAGGCTGAAGAAGCCTCTTTGGCTCATTGGGAAAAGGTCAAAACTCAGGCTAAGGGTGAAACTGCTCATTTACAAGGCACTAATGAAACCCATGTGGACATATGGGACCCCCATATGGGGTTCTGCTAGCCGCTCGAACCTCAGCGTGATACAAAGCTCTAAGGGTCTTGTCGAACGCCAATTTACTAACATCAAACGCCGAAATCCGTCAAGAGCTTGGCGACCTATGGGTGCATGAGGAGATCGCCAGGTTCATCAGATCCCACATCGTCCGTCTCGATAGGCACACCAACCCCCTGGCCATCAATCTGTTGGATATCAGCACCACCATCCGGAGACTCAAAAGGCACCACCCGCTGGATCTGCCTCACCGTGGACACTGAATTCCCCTCATCCCCTCACCTACATATCACCCCTCCTCAACAGCTCGACACAAGTTAATGTACTGTAATTGTTAATGTAAATTCCATACAAATTACTGATTGTCCACATAATAGGACAGATTGTAAATAAAAAAACCTGCCAAAAAAAAAAATTAGCTTAGCAAATTGTTTTTATATATTTATATTTGTTGTGTTGTTTAACTGATCTTTTAATCACTTCCCATTATTAAATTTATTGAAAATTGTTAAAATTAGTATATGTGTAAGATTAAATATAACCCCATAGCTAAAATTCTTAAAATAATTTAAAAAAAAAACGGTATGCTAAGCTGATGATAAAAGTTCAAATTGCTTATTTTGTGTTCTGTTAAATAATAAAATTATAAAAAAAACTTTCCATTTTAGTTAAATCTAAGTAAGAATTAAATAAACCACTAGCGATAAAAAAATGTTAAATCTTAGCTCTTGGTTTGGCTAGAATTGAGCAGCACAAGGAGGGTGGGCTAAGCTGATGGCGCGCAGTGCATATACATATGTCCATGAAGTTCAATGCATAATCATCCAAATCCTACATACTTTTGTATGTACGTCGCCGAGGAAGACAGCTGCGCTTGTACTCCACTTTTCGTAAATATATAACTCAACATTCCATCTATATATATAAAAATGAATGTGTGCCTGTCTTGGTATTCGGCGAAACAATTCATGTTTCCAAATGACTGCAAACGTTGTGCGAAACAATTTCATACCCACATTCAAGGTACAGGGCCAAAAATAACATCGAGCTGGATCACTGCTACCATTGCAGAATGCAGAACACAAATTTCTTCAAATCTACTTTATGGGAAACAATGATCACCGTTGTCGGTTCATAGCACGTGTTCATTGTGACATTGTCTCTGATTTGGAAAAACCATTTGATCAATATAACCTGTTAGTTCATTTGTTCAAAACTGCTCTTGAACACATACGAAACAATAAATACAAGGTTGTTAAGGTTACGACAGATAAAAGGCCTGTTGAGCAACAAAAACCCCACTTTAATGCTGCAACAATAAATAAAGTGGCCATTGCCATAGTTTCCGAAGAATTAAATTCACGTAACATAATTCTTCAAAGCAGAAGTGCTGATCGAGCTATATTGAAGATCACTAGCACAACAACAACAAGCCCGCCGCAGCAAGCCAAGCCAATGTCTTAGGGAGTTGAATTTAAACTGTTTGCCTTAGGTGCAAAACATACGAAAATGGCAACATAGCTTTTGTAGGGCCTCTGCCCCGGATGCGAAGATATGTTTTGATTGGTCCGCAAAAATGGACTCCACATCGTACGAATGGCCTGGATACCGTGAGTCTCTTCACTGGAAGGTATCCCCTCATCTGCTGTAGAAGCCTTGGCTTGTACCGCACGCAGTAAACACATGATCTGACTATGTTTCTAGCCAGGTGTCGAGCGTTGACAATCCAGAATTGTTGTCGTAGAAGGCCAACTAGTATTTTTGCGGCAGCATGGTAATTTTTCCGATGAAGGTGCTCCATATATCGTCTAACAAATTCATCTTTGCTTGGTAGTAGTACTGGGTGCTTGACCGCTTCGGGAACATCTGCTAGCTCGAGACGTCCTCCAACTTTCAACAACAGGTATCCATCAGTATGTTGTAAAAATGGATTCAGCAGCTTGCGATGGCTGGATACTTCTTGACCTTTCTGAAGAGTACGTATTTCCTCAGGAAAGTGTTGCTGCTGTATATTCCAAACAATGCAACGAAGAGCACGCTGCAGCTCCTGAGGATCCTGTAACGGCGTATCGAATTGAGCCATCCGTCTTGCTTTGATGCAAACATTCTTGATGTGAGCTAATATTCTGAAGAGTATCGTAGTATCTGAAGAGTAGTAGCCTTGAAGGCTGACTTGCGTTTTTCCATGTTCACGATCTCCAAATCGACCTCGTGCCTTTTGTCCATATGCGAAGTGTTAGAAGATTGAGCCAGATATGCCGGTCCCATTAACCAGATTGAACCCTGCAGCTCGGATGGAGTACATCCCCTTGAGACCGAATCGGCAGGATTGCAGGGAGTGGGTTCATATCTCCAGATACAATTCGAAGTGTTCTCCTGTATGCAGCAAGTCGATTGCCGACGAAAGTAGACAGTGTTGCTGAAGTTGCCTTATCCAATACAGAACGATCTGAGAATCGCTCCACAGATAGACCGTGTTCTCCATTTTAAAGATGTGCTTGATTTTGGCATTTTGGTGAAGCCAAAAGACGAGCTCCAGCTAATTCCAATTTCGGGAGTGACAGTTTTCGTGTTGGTGCCACCCTAGTCTTTGATGTTATCAGCTGTAACTAACCTTGCCATCACCCCCTACTGCACGAGCATATATATAGCATCCATATGCGCGAATAGTTGCATCGCAGAATCCGTGTAGTTGAAGACTCTGAAGATCTGGTTGTAGACAATAGCTATGTATTGCCATCGATTCCAATGATGGTAGTGTTGATATAGAGTGGTTTCATGCTTGATTAAGGTGCTGTGGGACAGTTTCATCCCAATCCAATTTCAGTAACCATAGCTCTTGCATATTGATTTTCGCAACTATAATAACAGGTGCTACCAGTTCTGGATCAAATAGTGATGACGCCAGTGATAGTATGGTTCGCTTGGTCACGGTCTCGAACCTCTTCTTTGGTCGAAAAGCGAATAAAAAGCAATCAGCTCGCTGATGCCATGTTAGGCCAAGTGTGCTAGTGACAGCTGTATCTTCGAAACTGAAATCCTTTACGGTACTGTCATTATCAATGTCTGGATGATTTGAGTGTCATTTATCCAATTCCATTTTGACTTTGCTGAGAATTTCGATGACTTCTGCCTTGAGTTGCATTATGCCTTCTACAGTATCATGTCCACATAAGAAATCGTCTACGTAGAATGAGGACTTGACAGCGTCTGCTCCGAGCTTGAAATCTTGCGAGTGAAGATCTGCTAGATACTGCTTGGCACGTATTGCTAGATAGGGAGCAGGTACTGTGCCATAGGTTGCCATGTTGAGTTCATATGTCTGTAATTCTTCCTTCCTTTGACTGAACATTTTGACTACATCAGCACTAATTGAAGTGACCTCGCGAATGATGTTTTACAAGATGCGTCGAAGACAATTCGCAATTTTGTCGATGTGATGCTCATCTGGAACACACAATGGTGTGGTATAAAGTAATGTGATTCGTCCAGCCTGGGAAAGGTACCAAAATCATATGCTGTTTCTCGAAGTAGTGCATAAATTCCGAATAAGACGCCTTTAATGTTGGTGTGCAATCTAAGCGCTTCTCCAGAACCGCTAACTTTTTCTTAGCCGTTTCGAATGAGCGACGAAGATAACTTGGGCCATCCTTGAAAGGTAGCCGAAGTGTGACTCTGCAGTTTCCTTGACGGAGAACGGTATTGTCAAAAATCCGTTCACATAGTTGTTGTTCCGGAGTAAGCTTGTTCACGGACTCACTAGCATCATCGATATGTCATAACCTTCCAGGTTCCTGTCGATGGACTCCTCCATAGATAGTGAATAAGTCTATGACTATAAACGACTAATGCCTTTGTATCGTCCAGAGACTATCCAGACAAGTAGCGTTCTTTGTAGCGAGGGTAGTCGTGGACACAATTTGATCTACCCCACTGAAAGGATATCAAAAAAAGTTTCAGTACCAATAAGCACATCACATCATTGCTCATCTACCAACTTTATATTCTGACGCAAATTCCAGGGTTATATATATATATATTTCTGAATCTGGTATACAATATGTGTAGTTGCCGCTTTGAGTTGGATGATCCCATGTACACCGGCTCACATTTCAAGCCCTTGGTAGAACTGAAAAAAGTCAAGAGTTAAATTCTTGCAATATCTTTATTCCCATGTTTAAAGAAACATAACAGGTTTGCTATATGCAAGACCACTATGTACATCGTAATTTTTGATGATTTAAAACTTTGTTTTAGCAAAAGTTCTTGTTCACTCGCAGGCTCTTTTGTGTTTACTTTGCTTCCTGGTACTGACTTTCATGACTTTAATTTGAAAATCTGTTAGTTCGGATATAGGTATCCTAGATAACGCAACTGTACAAAATTATCTTTACTTAGTTTGTGGTACGCTTGATATATTATATCGATCGATTCTTGAAAACTAAAATAATTTGTATGTTCTTAAGGTATTCATTTCCCATACTTTTAAATAGTTGTAGGAAATTTGTTCTCTAAGAACAAATATTTTTTCTGAGTAGTTGAATACAAGCTGCTTAAACTGGCCTTGGGAGCCTTTGGGAAATTTGGGGCATTTTGTGCCTCATTGTTACAAGCTGGTTGTGTCTATAAAAGTGTCGCAACACGAAGTACATAAGTATTTTTACAAAACCATATATTTCCGTTGAAGCTCCACAACCAAGCTCATAATTTTTTAAACGCCAAATTTTATGTGAGTGTGTGACTCATCAATGGTAAATGCAATGTTTGTGCAAAGTCTTCTGACATAAAGTTAACCTGTGAGCACGAATCTAGCAGTGCACGACTAATCTTGTAGTGTCCAGAGCCGTACTTAACCAATACCCTTGCTGTAGCTAATATAATATTTTCTGATGAGTTGTGTGTATGAGTGTGGGCGACTGGCTGCTGGGATTCCGGTATAGGTGTATTTGCCGACTGAGATTGTGCCTGAGTGGGTGCCGCAGATGATGCTCTGGGCTCTACAATGGGATGCAGGTGCAATTCTGGACTCTACATTTTCTCGATGCAAAAAACTGTGATCGGTCGACTACATACTCGACACTTGTACCTCGATGGGCATTGTACTGCTTGATGTCCCCTTGTCAAGCAGTTCAGACGACTGGAGCAAATAGCGCAGGCTTGAGTTGCGCAGCTGATGGAGTGCCCCTGTTGTGGTGGTATATGATTGTGAGGCCTGGCTGACGATGATGAATAATTTGCTGGTACTTCCGACTGGCTTAAACTTTCTAGGAATTGGCAATGTCTTTCTATTACCTGCACGCATGAATTTCAGGTTGGCAAGTCAGCGATGTTCATAGATTCGTTCCATGTGCCTCTGGTATTCTGGTCAGCTTTCTTAATGACGATTGAGATTACCATAGAAATTAGCATCTGCAATTTGAGAATCGTTTCCTAACGATTTGAGTGAGTTGAACAAGGCTTATCAGCGAGGCTACGAAGCTGTGTGCTATTCGGCTTATTCATACTAGGCAACTGAAACAGAGATGAAATATTATCCAAAAATACTATTGTTGGTATATTATAGCGCTCTTGTGCACTCTAGTGCCTTTGTATAGTTTTCATCTGTTAGCTGAAATGCCTTCACCGTTTATAAAGCTGCTCCCTTTAGGCAACTGATCATCTGAATAAACTTCTCAGACTTTAAGAGGTATGATTGCTTATGTATCAATTATTTGAACAAATTAATGAAATTTTAATATTCGGAATAATTACCGTCAAGTGATGAGAGTTTGATTTGAGACAACTTTATTGACGAGGCAACCACTGCAAGCTGTTCAGTGGTAACAACTTTGATGGCCACATATTTGTCCTCCAGATCTCCACCTTGCAAATCCTTTGTATCCTATTGCTCAATATGTGTTTGAATCTTGATCAAGTGCTTGATCCAAGTCTGCACTCAAGCTCAGTAGTATTCAACAGCCTTCCTTTTGGTGGTGGTGCTACAATTGTTCCAATACGAGCAATTTTCTTGCGAATATTAAGGCGAGACTGTTTTAACCGTTCCAAACTCATTTTATCTAGGCTGATTTTGAAAACAATGTTTAATATTCTATGCTTAACGTGAGTTAAAAATGTTGCTGCTTAAAACGTTAAGTACACAAGCTATACGTTATCAACAGAGAAAGGAAGAGGAGGAAGAGTCGTCGAAGGACAAACGAAGTTTAATGTCGAATGAGATTAAGGTGGTCAGAAATCCACCTAAGAAGATGAGATGGGAAGCCAAGAAGAAAAAACTTATGAATAAGTAAACAGCGGCTTACCGAGTCAAATTGTTTGCTGAAGTCAGTGTAAATGACGCTAGCTTGCATAAATTAGTGGTGGTAAGCCTACGCTTCATAAACCTATGCTGAGCAGATGAAACTATAAAACCACAAGTGTTGTAACTGTGAATACTTTTTCAAAAAGCTTAGGAATAGCAGACAGTTTTGGTATACCTCTGTAGTTTTGGGCATCAGTCTTATTCCACTTTATATGGAGAGGAATAATAAACGACTCCCTCCAGAGAGAAGGGAAAGACGAAGAATTCAAAGATAGATCTAAAAGCTTCCAAATCGGCTTATAATCTGAGATATTGAGGATTTCGTTTTTCATATTCATTAATAATTGTTCATGGCTTATGTTCTTTAGGATTATTGTCAGAGGACCTTCGCAAGATCTTGAAAATCCTAGAGTCTAGATTTGATATTTTTTAAATTTGACAACTGTGGAGTAAACCAATGAGTTTTATTAAGCCTTACAGGACTACTGAGCTGAACAAAATCCTTAAAATTGGAATAGAAAATTTTGTAGAAGAGATATACTGCACTGTCCATGATGGGTGATGGTGATGGGTGTAACGAGTCTTCAGGAAGCAAAATCGGATTGACTCTAGAGACCATTGAAATGGAAGGGTCAGAAGAAAATATCAAATCAAGTTGGCGATTCAATGAGTTTGTTACAAAATTAACGTGAGATAAAGACAATTCAAGTAATCCGTCAATAAATTTGTGTTGCATCGAAGGTATCAAACCGGCTGACTCGATCATAGAAGACCACGTGACGTCACTAATGTTGAAATCAATTACTTTAGGAAAATTAAGCAGCATTTGTTCCGAAGAAGGCCGGAATCATCATCAATCAATACGCCACCACGCTGGCGGGAGGGACGATCAAATCAATAGGCAGAGTCTAAGATATCGGGTTTTAACCAAGTTTCATTAAATATTCAAATATGAAAATCAAAATATAGGCTATCAGTATAAAGGTAAGGGGGTTTAGATTTAAAGCCTCTTACATTTTGATAAACAAGAAAAAAAGACGAAGTTAGTGTTTTTTAGCTATATCAGTGGCAGCAGGGAGTCTAATCGGTATTCGATTTCTAGTTCTGGCTTTAAACTACTTCACGACTAGGTGCTCAGGCCAGAAACTTTTTGGCTGATTGTGTCAAAATAGTTCCGGAATACCTATCTTGAAGAAAGCTATATTGCGCGTAATGTTACACCTAAACTTTTTACCTTAATCACAGAACTATTTTAGCTAGTTTTGGACTAGACATATAGATGACATTAAAAAGTCTAGGCAGGGCAGCCACAGCAGTAGGTATGCTGCTGTCGGAAAAGTCAAAGATACTGAGGGCGCAATTTTTGACCTTTGCTCAGACAAAAAACCTTCAATTTCTGTGTAATCCACATTCTTTGAATTAGCCGGACGGCCTAGGAGGGACATTTGTAATGAATGGTGTTACGACAAAGCCAACAAAAAGCATAATCTAGGTAGAATTAACTTTGAAAGGGCAACTTTTAGTAGCAGTTAGACATTGAAATTGAGAGCACAAAATTAACTAACAGTATTAATGTTAAAATTTCTCACTGGGTGGCTGGTAGCAGAATAACGGATTTCTAACGACACAACAACAAGCAAGGCAATATAGCGATAGCGATATAGCGATGTACTTCTGCTAAGACAAAAACTTGAATAATTTTTTTTTTGTGGTTTGGAGTGATTTCATACAAAATGTAAATAAGTTTAGGAGCTTTTAAAGGACATATAGACTGACGAGCTTCATATAAAATTGCTCATCTGCTTACTTTATATTCTGAGGCAAATTCCAGGGTGATACATCCATTTCCGAGTCTGGTTTGCATGCAAAATGTGTAGTTAGGCAGCAATCAAGTAGGAGCTCATAATTCTTTAACCGTGATCTGATCGTGGTAGATGCGCCAAATTTTATATGAGCGTGTAGTGTCCACAACCGTCTTTAACCAATACCATTGCTGCAGCTAAGATAATATTTTCTGATGTGTTATGTGTATGAGTATGGGCGACTGGCTGCTGGGATTCGAGTGCAGGTGCATTTGCCGAAGGAGATTTTGCTGGTAAATGAGTGGGTGCCGCAGGGGATGCTCTGGGCTCTACATTAGGCACAGGATATGGAGATGCTGATGCACTCTACATTTTCTAGATGCAAAAAAGTGTGGTTGGCTACATACTCGACACTTGTACCGCGATGGACGTTGTACTGCTTGATGTCCTCTTGTTAAGCAGTCCAGACAGAACGTTAGACGTCTGACTGCATCTTATCGCTGTAGTGCCACGATGTTCCGAGCTGGAGCGCAGGCTTGAGTTACGCAGCTGAAGGAATGCTCCTGGGGCTGATTGCGGGGCCTGGCTGACGATGTTGAATAATTTACTGGTACTGGCTTAAAGTGAAACAGTGATGAAATATTTTCCAAAAATACTAATGTTGTTATATTATAGCGCTCGTTGAGGAGCTCTAGTGCCTCTGTATAGTTCTCATCTGTTACCTTCATCATTTCTAAAGCAATAGTCATATATAAGACTATAAGATACTCGTACTCACCATTTATATAATGTTCGACACACTCAAAAGTATGTAACGCTCTTTGATTTTTATTTGTGTACCTTGTACCTATAATAAAAGGGTATATTAAATTTTTGAAGTGTATGTAACAGACAGAAAGAAGCGTTCCGACACCACAAAGTATATATATTCTTGATCAGCACGACAAGCCGAGTCTGTCTAGCCATGTCAGTCTGTCCGTCCGGATGTATCTAAATCTTGGAATCTACAAGAGATAGAAACCTCAAATTTATATATTATTTTGCCATAAATATGTACCAAGATCAAGTTTTTTCACTTTTTTGAGACGCCCACTTTTATGGTGATCCTCATACAAGCTAACGTCCATTTTAGTGTTTTTCTATCATAGCTTTTTTATTATCATTGGAATTGAACCAAATTTTGTAATTATGTACCCTAGAAGCACATCATCAACTGACCAAATTTGATTTGGATGGGGCCACTATATAATAGAGACCCTTTAGAATCGATTTTTTCGGAATGAATAAAACATTTTTTGTTCTTCATCCATATTAGGAAGAATATAACCGATAATTTCGAAATACATTTTTTAATGTTTCTTTTTCCTTCAAATTGAGCCTAAGTTGGTTTGTATTCTATTTAGAAGGCAACACATTCACAAAGAAACTTTTTTCAATTCAAACAACTCTGTTACTCTGTTTCTTTATCTCTCATGTTCATGACTGATATTGCTTGGTGCTTTTCATGGACACAATCAAGATCAAGCTCAAATCGGAAAATTGTGAGATATTCATTATGTAGACATGCGTGTGTATGTATGTACAAATATCACATAATATAAAATGCATATCCGAACAAATGAAAACTGCGAAATTTCAGGGCGTAAAATGTGTCAGCGCGTAGCACGATCTTCCTTTATTTAACTCATTTTTGGAAATGTTCCACAAATTTTGTAACTCACGCTCGATACGCGATTACCGATTGCGATTTTTCATCTGGTCATCTAGCTAGATTGTGAATATTGTTAAATAATATTAATACGAGTTTCCAGTTTCGGTGTACCTGCTGCGTGAGTGTCGTTGCAGCTTCTATCAGGAATATATATTTGTAAAAACTTAATAAATTATATTACAATAACTTTAGGTACATGTTTGGATTTTTATTAGCAACATTAGCAACAGCGTTACACAACCCACACAGCAACAATAAAAAAACGTTAGCAAAATCAACAAGTATAGTGGACATTCCGACTATGTATAAGATGCTCGTATGTACATCAATAAATAAGCAGGTTTTCATACCCTTTACGTCCGCTAACCGAATTTTATGAGGATCGGTCAGCTATACGATACAGCAGCTTACTAGGTACAGGGTGTTTTACTGTCGTGTAAATTCGACGGCAGCGTTCTTACTTGTTCTTTGTGTCAAAAATTGTGGGAAATATAAGGTTTATATCAATTTTACAGACTAAAATTTGAGAAAAGTTTTTGAAAACTGAAAGCTTCCGTTCCCTTCCATGACTCGCCAAAAAATCAAATTCAATTTGATGCATCTTTAACATCGTGCGTGTGTAAAGTGTTATAGTATTGAATACAGGTATACATGATGCTCAGCATCAGATGTCTTTTTTAAGAAGACTATAAAAAGGTAAGATAAATAATACCGTAGCAAGGCCGGTTCAAGTGGTATGGCGACTTCTATAAAAAGCTATGCTGTTAGAGATGAAATGAGTCAAACTACGAAATAAACACCATAATTATTTTTGTTCTATAACAATTTTTGTTTAAATTTATATATATAAATCTCTTTGTCCTGACAGACTTAAGGTCAAAATGGAGGTCAAAGGTTGTATGTCGATGCACTTTTTTTTCTCTTGGCGCTTTTTAAAGCACGGCGAAGCGTTTCCCCCGTGTAATTTCAGATACATGGTGGTTCATTCTCTCCTCTATGGGCGCAACGCCGGCTATAACGTGGGCTGCGTCGTCCGATATATTCCCGAAGGCGCTGAAGATCCGAATGGATACGGTGCGTTGCCAATATGCCAAGACTAGAGCTAGTCGATTGGAGCGCATTTAGCCAGACTGGAGCATATAGCATTGTCAATCTTGTTACGCTGGACAGTAGGATTCTCCTCCACTGTTTTGGGACTCTCTTGTCGCACGCCGACGTATTTCAGGAGCTCTCAAAAGCTCAGACTTATGTCGAATGTGACGCCAAGATACTTGGGGTCCGCGTTAATCCCTGAGATCTTCCCTCCTGTGAGGGAAAAGGCGCTCGACGATGGCTTTGAGTGTGGGGCGATCCGCTGGCGCTGGCTGCTTGTTAGCGTAGAGCTTCTTAATCACGACCTTTTGCGCGTTTCCCCAGGGGCTTGCTCGATTGTGTCGCATTTTTGCAGGAAGCCTTAGCGAAAGTAGAGGTACCTTTTCTCGAAAGTAGAGGTACCGCGGGGCGCTGGTAGCGGCGTCTTAACTGAATGCAGGCAGTGCGCATGCCCGCAATGAGCTCGTTCCACCAGTAGACTGGCTCGTGGTGGCGCTTATACTCCTGGTGGCCATACTAGCGTCGCATGCGCTTACTGTGGGTGTCATGAGCTGACCCGCCATAATCTCCGCATTCGCCCCCTTAGGTTAGGTGCTCCAGACTATCTGTGAAGGCTTGTGTATCCATAGCCTCAGCTGGATAGCTCATCCAGTGTGATGTAGTTGGTTGCCGCCTAGCCGTGCGCTCACCACCTGTGCAGATAATATCCTCCAGTTTGTCAACTACCGTTCCAGCTCCAGCTCGGTTGAACGTTCGCTGTTTGCCTTAGTTTAGCAGAGCCAAGTCCAGCACTGGGAATGCCTTGAGTAGGTTTCGGCCTCTCTCGTTCGAGGTCGCGCTGCCCACTCGACTACCCATGCGTTAAAATCACCGGCGATCACCGTGTGGTGACGGCCTCGTGTATCGGCCACCAAAGCGTCGAGTACATTGACGAACTCGTTGAGGGTCAGGCTGGGCGCGAGGTATACGCTATATACCCCTAGCGCGCAAGAAGCCTTCTGACGGGTGGACGTTCGTGAGGATGGCAGCCGTTACTCCGCACCACCAGACTGCCGCCTTCCCTATAGTGTCAATTGCATAGTTTGGCCTGGGCAGGATCTGGTAGGATTCACTGAGAACTGCAAATTCTGCATGTAGTTCGCGCACTGTTTGTGAGGTCATTTTTGTAAGGTTGAGCTGAATTATTTTCATATTTGTATTAGTATGTATATGTGTGTACGCAAGCAAGCAAATTAAAGTTTTACAGAAGCCATAGTTCATGGCGCCCTGGCAACAGCACAACAATAACATACACGAAGGCATTTCCAGGAACAGAGTGCGAATCGTTCGCTGCCACACTCACACTCTCGATTTCTCTCACTAATAGACAGTATTGTTAGTTATCTTTATAAATATGTATGCGTATGTTCACAAAAATGTAGCTACCTTTTTGATAAGCAGCAACACGAGAACAGCCACCACGATCTTCTTGGAAGTCGTTCCGGACTGCGAGCCATACGATTCAATCTTCTTGACCACATCCACGCTGTCGATGACCTCACCGAAGACAACGTGCTTGTTGTCCGACCAGGCTGTCTTCACAGTGCAAATAAAGAACTGGAATCCGTTGGTGTTGGCCATAGGCAGAATGACAGAGCCGGTATGCTTCAGCTGGAAGTTCTCATCGGGGAACTTATTGCCATAGATGGACTTGCCACCGGTGCCGTTGTGATTGGTGAAGTCACCGCCCTGGCATATAAAATTCGGAATGACGCGATGGAAGCTAGACCCCTTGTATAGAACGCCCTTCTTGCCAGTGCCCAGAGCGCGGAAATTCTCGGCGGTCTTCCGCATGACGTCAGAGCGCACCTCCATTGTAATACGGCCAACCGACTCGCCATCGGCCGTCATATCGAAATATAGTCGCGGTAAAGTACTCATTTTCGACTACTTCGAATAATCACGTACAAACTGAACTCCAAATTGCAGCTTGGCTAGAATGACTCGGCTGTTGATGCTGATCAAGACTGTTTAACTTTATGGGGTCGGATACGCTTCCTTTTGCCTGTTACATACATTTGCATGAATACGATATACTCGCTTACTCTACTAGAGCACGAGTATAAAAGAGGCCCGGGCAAACGCCGGGTAGGCCGGCTAGAACTAATTAATTGATCAGATACGTAAATACATGGAATGCATAAAACGAAATCTGCTACATTTGTAGTTTCCTTATATCCGTCGATAAAATTATCATTAACACCATTCATAATTAATAACTGCTGACTACAAATCTACATCATGCGAAACATCACTATTTATAGCAGAATTCATTGCACAAATATCTTATATCTTATATCTCTTATATCTAAAAAGTTTTCGTACCGTGCACCTATGGTACAAGGGTATATTAAGTTTGTAAAATGAATGTAACCGGCAAAAATGTATGAAAATTTAGATCTTATAAACTACAAGAGGTTGAGACTTAAAACTTGCATTTTTATTTTTCATATATATGTAGCATTATAAAGCTTTTTTTTTTTGCACACTGTATGGGGTAGCCTCATATAAACTACCGAGTATTTCAGTTATTTTATTTCATTAATTTTTTTTTTTCATTTGGGGCTGCACACTCTCGGGGGCTGCACTCTCTCGTTAGCGTGCATGCTTTCGTGTGTGCTCCAAATGTCAACCATTTCTTTGAGTATGGCAGGGATTAAAATACGTTGAATCTGCATCAATAAAAGTTGAATCAATAAAAGATTATGTAAAAAAATTTATATCATTATCTTTATATACAATCTGTCCTGTTATGTGGACAATCAGTATATTGTATGGCGTTTTTACATTGGCAATTACAGTACATTAACTTGTGTCGAGTTGTTGAGGAGGGGTGAAAGTTGGTGAGGTGGTGAGGGGGTGAGTTGGTGAAGGGATGAGGGGTACACACAATTGACAGGGACGAGGACGAGCACAAACAAACACAACACAAACATATATATATACAACACGGAACACCCAGCCCAAGCGCGGGATTCGAACCCGCGACTGCTGTTGATCTCCTGACGTCAAAGGTTTGAGCCTTAGACGCCAGCGCCAACACCAGCGGCTAAAAGATAATGTGACATAATAAGTAACTCTAAGAGGTTAGCTGTCATTGCTGTCATAAAATTAAAACATTTTTTAATTATATTATTTTGGTCATCAATTTTAAAAACGGCCCGTTGTGAAATACCCACATCATCGGCAGCAACTTACTAAATCTCAACTGTTCTAAATGCAGAGTTATGTCGTTTTATCGTAGCACACCGCTTTAGACATCGTACCTTCTTAACGATATGCCCCTTGATCGTGTCGACTCAATTGATGACTTGGGTGTTCGTTTAAACCCTAAATTGAAGTTCGATTTACACATTCAATTACCGTCAATATGGCTGTGATCGTTATCGTTATACAACTAAACTACTGAAAGCTTCACAATACACGAATCACCAAGGCCGCATTGAGTCTGTCCAAAATAAATGTTTACTGTTTGCTCTCCGTGGGTTGAATTGGGATCCTAATAGCACCCTCCCTTCATATTCAAGTAAGCTTCTGCTGATAAACCTTCCATCTCTTCAAAATCGTAGAATTATTTCTTTTCTGTCCCTCGTATAACTAGTAGAAATATGTTCCTAGTAGATAAAGTAAATTGTTTATGGTTTGTAGTTTTTCCTTTTATTGAAAGTGAGCGAGCGAGTCCTCGGCCGGCTAGGCGACATGATTGATATTATATGTCCATTGCTCAATGGACGCCATAAGGCGGAGAGAAAAGGTTTTCTTCGCTCGCGAGTGCTTACAGTATCTTAAAACAGTTTTCGGTGTCAAATCAATTTATTTCTCATTTTTATTGCAATTTACACTATGGCACAAAAATAAAATTACTCCTCGCCAAACCTCGAGTTATTGCTGGCTGTGTACCAACATAGCTCATACATCCTGCGCTTGATTTGGCCAAAGTGCTGGTCGCGTGTGAAGTGAACATGCTGGACCTTTTATGAGGCAAAGTGATGAATTGTTTCAATCGGCATCTGCGGTTTTCAAACGGATGGTCATATTAGATCACTCAAAGTGTTAGATAACCTGTCGGATTATTTAAATGCTAACCAGAAGCTCCTAAATATCAATGAATCGAACTTTTCAGATTCCCAGGCTGAAGGGAATCAGCATAGTGCATCCACTGATCTTGCTTCTCATGATGATGCCCTCATATTCGTTTGTTGTAGATACTGAAGGGGTCACCATATATCCCGATGCTCTTGTAAATATCAACGCTATTACTATCGATGCTGTCGTTACTTCGGATACTGCCGCTACTGGCGATGCTAACGCTATTGCTGCCGTTACGCCTGGTGTATGTGCCTCTAATATTTTGCACAAGGCGTTTGCTCCTGCTGCACTTAATCGAACATCTGAACCTGTTGTGCTATCGGCCGTTCCTTCCAGGAAATCTATATTTGTGCTCCGTCTAACTTCAAATGTAACGGAGCAAGAGTCCTGCATGCCACACTCTATCAAATGCCTGCTGGATATCCAGATACGCTCCGACAACATACTCCTTTCCATGGAATCCTTCCAGAATAAAGTTTACAACTCGGTGTAGTTGCTCGGGCGTGCCGTGCCTGAGCCTAAAGCCGAACTGAAATTTTGGCATTGCCTTTTTGACCGCGTTGGTTTCAAGAATCCTTCTTAAAATGCACCTCTCCAATATTTTGCCAAATGCTGGCAGTAGGCTTATTGGACGGTACGAATCCAGCTCATCTGCTGGCTTCCCACTTTTGTGTAGCATGATGATGTTGGCCTTCTTCCAGGCGCCTGGGAAGTGTCCGAGTCGAAGAGCGGAGTTGAGAATCAATACGAGGAATAGCAAAGCTCTGAAAGGGAGCAGCTTGATAGAGCGATTATCAAACTGGTCCTCGCCTGGAGCCTTGTTATTGCGAAGCTTTTTGATTTCCTTTTCCACTTCAGTAAGGGTGATAGGAGCTACAGGGAGGGCCATCTGCAACGGAGCTTCCAGAGATTCGGTTACTAGCTGTACTCTTCTTGGCGACGATGTCTCAAACGGCTGGAATCTTTCTTCCAGATTATTCGCGAACGCTTCGGCTCTTTCCCGGGGGGATCTTGCCCAAGAGCCATCTGGATTTCGGACTGGGAATTTCGGTGAAACTTGCCTTTTGAACCTCCTCGTAAGCTTCCAGAGCGCAAACGTAGAACTTTCATCGGGAGTAGCTTTCTCCAGGAAGGCGTCTGTGGCTTCTCTTTTTAGTGTGGCTAATACCTTTTTTACCCTGTTAGAGATCCTTCTATACAGTCTATCGATCGCCGGGTCATTGGTTCTGATGAACTCGCGTCTGAGGCGCTTCTTGAGCGTTAGAAGGCCTATTGCTTCCGGAGAGAGAGTGAGGTTGCTGTGTCCGTCTCTACAGTGAGTTGCACCAGCTGGGGCAGCAATAAGAGCAGCGCTCTTAGCCCTGCTTATGAAAGTTTCGACAGCTTTGTCGATATCTTCTGGCGTGTTTATTTCCGTGTTGAGATTAAAAGCATTGTTCATCACGTCTTGGAAGAGTCTTATGTTGGCACCAGGAGAAACAAGCTTCGTTATTGGGGTAGTTCGCTGAGGCGACATTGATAAAGAAGCAACCAAGGGCAAATGATCCGATGAAAGTTCATACTCTTCTCGTACCGAGAGCAGACTGTTGGCTATACCCTTGTACATGTAGAAATCAATGCACGTGGGCGTATCCCTCCTGTTATACGGGTAGTAAGTGGGTCTGCCAGTGGCTCGCACTTGTGTTGCACTGCTCGTAAGACAGCCATGAATCGCAGTGCCTCTAGCGTTTGTCGTCAAACTGCCCCAGAGTCGATGTTTTGCGTTGAAGTCGCCACCGACGATAAATTTTTGACCGAGCTGATCAAGTAGACTGCCAAACTCAGGGGTACTCCAAGGCAAACCTGGTGGAAGGTACGCAGCAGCCACAGCGATTTCACCTAAATTAGTTGAAATTATTACGGTTGCCAACTGTACGTGATTAGTCATGATTGGTTGTTGGTGATAGTGCACTAATCCCTGCCTGATTAGCACACATGCTCCGCCTCTAGGGCGCCCTCCAGGGTGATCTGCTCGATAACATGTGTAACCTGCCATGTTGAAGTGGGAACCATCGTGTAAGAAGGTCTCAGAGATAAGCATGATGTCGATGTCGTGCTTGATCATAAACACCTTAAGCTCATTAGTATTTGGGATAATACTACGAGCGTTCCACGTACCGAGGCGCAGCGCAGTAGCCATTATTTGTGCTGCTTCTCCGGCTTGGAACCTCTGAGTTCCTTGATCTCATCCAACAGCCTAGCGATGGTTTTCTCAAGACCCGCAATGGTCTGCTGCAAGGAAATTATCATTTGTACTAGTGCGCCATCAAGAGCTGTATGATCATAATGCTGTGGTTGTTTTGGATTTGCCACACGTTGATGGAGTAGGTCAGTACCCTGAGCTTGCTGATGTGATCTATTCCTATCAGGTCTTATGCCCTGCTGCCCCAAAATGGACGCCTCTGCGTACGTCAGGCCCTGACGCACAATTGAGGTTGGGATTACCTGCTGCTTGATAATACGCGTGGCCTTCACGCATCACGGGACCAGTATTGACTCCGGACTTACGGTTTTTGAGCCGTTGGACGTATACTCTGCAGCTCTTATTAGTTGCTTCGTGGTTTCCATTACAATTGACGCACACCAGGTCATCATAAGTCTTTGCCTGGCATAGGCTAGAAGCAGTCCAGTGAGGCTTGCTGCATCTACCGCATCTGGGCTCCTTGGTGCAATAGTTCCTGGTATGGTCAAATCCAAAGCAGCGGTAACATTGGCGCATGTCAATCTTCTTTCTCGGCATCTCCACTCTAACTCTTTGCCGACCGACTTTATTGACCTTTAGAGCCTCCCGATTATTGTGGGCCTTTTTGAGATCTATAAACCAAACATTCTGGCCTGGGGCTTTGGATGGAGCAGTTTCGGAGGGGTCCTCAACCAGTGATTTTGATTTCGGATTGTACATATTCACTACAGAGTGCCCTTGAGAGGTGAATGCAGTTTTAATTTGATCGGTGGGGGTGGATGCAGCCAAGTTGCATACCACCACTCTAAAAGCTCTGTCCTCAGGTAGGCAGAAGTGCGTATATTGGAGGTTTACTTCCGAAAGCTTTTTTGTGATGGCTCTGTGGGCATCAGAGTCACGAGCGTATATGCGTAAATTGCCATTACGAGCAGCCTTAAATTCGTATGAGTCAGCAGTAACCGCTGAATTGAGAAGCCTCTCCAGGGCTGGTACATCACTGATGGCCAGTACTGTGATTTGGCTAGGCTTCGGCGGTTTTTTTCCGTTGGTACTTGAGTCTGTGTCTCTCCATCTATGTCGACTTCGTCCAGGGGAACGTCCATGTCGAGATCAACGTCTGCTTGACTAAGATCTAGATTTGCAAGAGTTTCAAAACGGTTTTTTGCATGTAACGTAGGTCTTTTATACGCAGTTTTAGGTGCATCAAGTGATCTTCTTTTTTTGGCGGAACTTTCTGCCAGGGGACATCTGCCGGCTGGAACACAGGCATGTTAACGATTTTATCAGGTTGTGGTAGTGAGCGACTGGCTCCTGGTAGCTGCTGTTTCGTTGATCCAGTTAGTTGGCTTGTGCCGCTGACCACTATTGGCTGGTTGCCATATGAATAAACTCGTCCAGATGAACAAGTAGTCACGTAACATGCGGCTGAAGTTGAAGCTACCGAGAATGTAGCTGCAGATGTAGTGGGAACAATAGTGGCTTCATGTACATAACCAGATGCAGTACGTGAGGTGCCATGTGAGGCAAAATCGACCATCAGTTGTGATCTAAATTCAGAAGGTGTTAGACCAGCCAATTCCTTCATTTTCTGATAGTCTAGCAGATTGTTCAGAACCACAGTAGGCCGAGAGTCAGGTACTTGTTTGTCATTCATAGCCAATTGTTAATATTTAATCACTCAAATAATAAAATTGGATAGTTACAATTTATGCGTGCTTTGATCTTGCTTGCGCGCACAAACAAGACAAAACAGAACAAAAACAAAAAAAACTTGCTGATAAGCAAGAATTTATTACCCCTCTTGTGCGGCTGCGTGCAGGCTGAGGGGTAATGTAATGCCCAGTGGGCAGTGTTCGTAGTTCTTGCGCACTACTTTCTTATCTTTATTCGCAAGTCTTTGCCGGCACCGTTATAACGCGGCGCCCTAACTGGTCAATATGTGCTAATTTTTAGCACAGAGCAGAGGTAACAAACGAAACTTGATTAGCTGGAACTTAGTGCAAGCGCGATACGACCGTTCACAGTGAATGCCGATAACCGATTGCTCTTTTAACGACACTTTCTCCCATGTAGGCTGCAAGATGACCTTGATGCTTTGCAAACGTGGTTTCAAGTCAACTTACGAAATGCAAATTCAAGTCGTTTTGTCGTAGCATACCACTTCAAGCATCGTACCTTCTTATGGATAGGTCCCTTTATCGGTATGATGATTTCTTTTAGATCCTAATTAAAAGTTGAAGGAATTCGATGACCGATACAGTTCTGTGGTACGACTAATTTTAGAGTACTAACATCTAGCTAGTAGACAATATAAATCGTTTATTGGTTCATAGCAAGCAAGTTCGCGATATTTTCCGTTTTCGCGATTCGGGCTGGTGCTTCTAGCCTGGGTTTCCCTAGTAGCAAGAGCAGTGGCTTGGTGTCGTGCGCGACGACTTGAACATCCTGCGCATAGGGCAACGTCCCGTCACAAAAAATAACTGAATAAGATATATAAGCATTTTAAGAATATGCATCTTCACAATGCCCCTGCATCATTTGTGAAGTTTTTTTAGGTTGACGTCCATGCAAAAAGTTTAATGTCCAACGCTTTCACTCTAGAGAAGTCAATTCTATGTCCACAATTCATGCTGTTAGTTAAATGGCTTATCAAACGCATGCCAAGCGAATTTATATAGACTATCTTCGTAGATCGATTACTAATTCCTAAGAATGAGAAAATATAAATACACAGCACTATAATAAGAATAGTTATCGATAGCTAATATTATTACCGATGATTGGGATCGAATGTTTCTATCGTATAATTTCGCGATTTCATTCGTTTACTTTGGATTCATTTTCTTCGGTAGTTGTGTTTAAACATATAAACGTTCTATAAGTTCTTGTGTTTGATAATTATAACTATATTATTTGCATATTGATTATTATACACATGGGCAAACTTTTAAAATGATATAAGGCAGAGTTCTTTATCGGGAAATAAGGTTTGACTTCGTCACATACACAAAGGTTTTATACGTGTTACGAGTACATTCATGCGCAGATAAATATCTGCACACATGCGTGTGCATTTTGATTGTCCATGTATTAACATATGTACTTGGGTTTCTCTTTTCAGTTGGCTTATGTACATATGTGCATGCAATTTCGTTAATGATTTTTGTATCTTGTCATGCCATATTAGCAATATTAGTTATCCAAAAACCCGTACACAGAAAAGGAATTTCTTTATGTGGCTATATATATATATATATATATATATATATATTATATATATATATATATATATTATAATCAAGTTTTATATGTATTAATGTATGTACATATGCTCTTGAAATAGGTTACCTTTACCGTGTTTCCGACTTTATAGTAAAGAAATAAATATATTGCTGATCATTGACCAAGTCGGAATGAACTCTTAAACCAAAATTGGTTGTTTTTTAATCCGAATCGAAACAAATTTAGTCTTAGAAGCCTCCACGTTTGCTGACTAAAGTTGATCCACATCAGACCACTATATCATATGACTTCCATATAATCAAAATATTCCATATAATTCCAAAATTGGTTGTTTTCTTTTTTTTTTATCAGAATTGAACCAAGTTTAATACATGTAAGTTTTAGGAGCTTCCACGTCTGCTGATGAAAGATTATTCGGATCGGACCACTATATCATTACACTATATATTACACCCACTCCCCAAACGATGCAAAAGTAATTCTTAATACACAAAAATTGGTTGTTATTTTTTATCCAATTTGAACCAAATTTGGTACACCTCAGTTCTGGAAGCCTCCACCTCACAAAATTTTATCCGGACTACTCCTTAAATAGCTTCCATAGAAAAGGTTTTCGAAAACATCAAACCGTATTGCAAGATATAGAGAGAGGGGAAACTAGCCTTCATAAGTGTTTCTATCACTCAATTTATATTGAAAGCAGATTTGATTGGAAAGTGTATGTACATATAGTTTTTATACCTTTCACAAGTTCATAAGCCTGAATGAATTTTGCAACGCACAGAAGGAAGAATTTCCGACCATAGTATATATATTCTTGATCAGCAAGTTTGTTTCATCCCCGATATTGAGTTAAAAAGTCATCTGGATAGGATTCGATTCAGTTTGGACAACTGTGTTATTTAGCTTGCATAGAACGAATTTTTTCAGAAGGGGAAAAAAGCACTTCATGAAGACAATAAATAGCTTTTACTTTCACACCAAGATTACTAAAACGTGAACAACGGGATCTTAATGCAAAGTAAAGTAATTGCAAAATGCTGCTGACCACTTTGAATGCTGAATGCGTCCTTCATATCGTGGTGTGAAACGGGAACGTTTGTGCGAGAAGTAAAGAAGTAAATTGCAAAATACTGCTGCCCATTCTCGCCGAATGAGCCCTAAATATCGTGTCTCTCGGTTGCTACACGAAGTTATGAACGAAATAAGTGCAAGAAATGTTAAGCTAAATTCCATCGACCGTTATATATTTACAGTGTGATTGGTTTATAAGCTTCGACAAGCCGAAGCTAACCTACCTTTCTTGTTTTTTATTAAATCAATAGAATAGGTATAGGGATACACATAAGAAAATAAACATATCTGGAAATAGAAGGAAATAGAGTATGTTCGTGGCGGAGTATTCTCTTCATCTACTTATTGGTCTTTCGATTGCATTGCTCCTTTTGTCGAAGCTCTTTTAGCTCTCCAGTGTTTCTGTATTTATTTCTGACCTTAGTTATTTGACAGTGGCTCGCTCCGTTGTACCTGCAATTTCTACGGCCGTAGGCATGGTTAAACCTGGGTAGGTAAACCTTGAAGCATCCCAATTGGCAGAGGTGGGCCACTACCTCTGCACTACTTGTACATTTGAGCGACAGAGCCACGGTCCAATTTCAGAGATGAGCTGTTTGGTCAATCGTCCCTTCGCGGTACGGTTAAATCGACGAAGTTGTCAATTTGTTTCTATGCTGCCAGTATCGCCAATGACATCATTCCTGCTGCCACGAATGTTGCTTCTCCGTCTTTATGCCATCCTGCTGGGAGTCACACACTTGGGCCGTAGAAAATTGTGTACATGGGAATGTGTATACACATGTATAGATATAAACAAATTCTTAACGTTAAATTTTTTACAACACATACGGCTGTACTGGTTGTCGCGGAGTTTGAAACTTAACGTTTGTTAACTAAATGCATATATATGTGTGCACATTTCTCTGTATGTTTGTTGGTGTGTTTATTATCTACAGCATTTCAATATTGTCACCGCTTCAAAGTCGGGAGAGTAATCACTCTCACTACAGTGGGCCGCAAGTGCAGTTTTTTATACTCGTACTCTAGTAGAGTAGACGAGTGTATTGTATTCGTGCAAATGTATGTAACAAGCAGAAGGAGGCATCTCCGACCCCATAAAGTGTATATATTCTTGATCAGCATCAACAGCCGAGTCAATCTAGCCATGTCCCTCTGTCCGTCCGTATGAACACCTAGATCTCGGAGACTGTAAGAGATAGAGAAACCAAATTGGGTATGTCAGATCAAGTTTGTTTTAAAATTTTGATCCGCCCCTTCCCACCTCCGCAAATTGATAAAAACGTTATATACAAAAACAAATTTGGTATGTAGACTTCCCTTGTGAAGCGTCAGAATGTGTTTTTTCAAAATTTTGCCATTGTGTCGGTACTTTGCTTTTGTATTATTGTATTTAATTTGTTCCGAATGGTTCCTGTGCTATTATTTTGTTCTCCTTGTAGTAGCAATCCAATTTAATTAGTAGTTTGAAAAAATATTTGTTTGAAGTTTTAAATGAAACTTTAAGACAAATTAATTTTTGCTTAAGAGATACAAAAAAATGTTAATACCCATGTCGCAAGCTGAAAACAATGATAAATATGATGATGATTCTGACTTCATAAGGTGACAATTCTGAGCCGCACTTCCAATTGAAATGTGAGATTTGTTTGAGGACGGTCGGGATGAAATATGGTCAGCTGTAGATGTTTGTAACACATACACACCGAATTTCGTTCAATAGCCAGGAAAAAAATGTTGCGTACTTATGTATAGAAAATATTAGATTATCTTTCAATTTGAAGCCTCCACCTATAATAGTTTAAAAGATCTAGACGGACGGACTGACATGGCTACATAGTCATGCAAAATATACCCCTGTATCATAGGTGCCATAATATAATAAGATAATTGATATTTGAAAATGTGTTATGATAAAATATTGCTATTATTATATTTCTTATTATATTATATTATTATAAATATTTCTTATCATCTGCTGTTGGATTTTCAGAAGAATTGTTAAATTTGTTAAAGAATAAATCAAGATATGTCATTGTAACTATTTGTGTTAGTCGGGCTCAAGGTTGTGATTGAGCAAAAAACGCTTGTATTGTTTTTTCTGCAGCCATTGAAATACATTTAGGAGTCTGTCCCAACTAACACAAAAAGTTTGGATATTACAGAAGTCTAGAAATATATTAATTTTGTTATTTCGTTCATAGCTTCACGTAGCAACTGAGAGACAGGCTATTTAGGACTCATTCGGCGAGAATGGGCAGCAGTATTGTACAATTTACTTCTCTGCTTTCGTTTTTCTCTTCTGAAACAATTCGGCAGTTAAATGACGTCAGAGAATTGCAAAATCATCGCGATTCAGCCATCTCTTCCTTCATAGTATATAAAACTCTAGGCGCCGCTTCAATCATGAGCGCGTTTTCTTGCGTCTGGAGGCGAGTTATGTTTTGTGCTACGCTGAACAGGCAGGAAGTCAAAAACTCGCCCAAAAACTCACTTTGGATTGTTGGGCGGTTGAAGATGAGGGGGACAGTATTCGGAGATAGACGCAAGGTCGAACCTATTGAAAGGCGGAAGATGCTGCGAAGCATCGCTTAGCAGGTAGTAGTCTGCCTGTCTGTTTGTATGTGCTACTGGGAGTTTGTACGTATGTGTGCGAGCAAAACAAGAAGCGGTAGCAGTGTCTGCTGACATGCAAATCCACTTCGAAAAGTTTGTGTTGTTCGAACTTATGTCCGAATCTTGCTCTGCCGCCAGTGGACGGAACGAGACAGATGCTGATCAAGTATATATATCCTTTATGGGCTCTACATACATTTGCACGAATACAATATACTCGTTTACTCTACTAGAGTACGAGTATAAAAATGAACCTACAAGAAATTTTGAATTCTATATCAATAGAATAAAGCCAAAATTTACGAAAATCTGCCAAAATGTTGCAAATGTGTTGTAAAGGACAAAGGAGATGTTACCTAATATTTATATAAAAGACATACATATTTTTAAGTCAAATAATAATAAATATAATGAGGCGTACGAATTAATAGTGATTACATTTTTGTTATCAGTTATGCGAGGTATTTGCATAAAATAATATTATTATTGTTGTTGCAGCATATGGACCGCAGGTATTGGCGCTACTCAACAATGTTTAGGACTAACTGTGATACAGCTAAGCATAAATTGTTATATTTACGTGAGCCTTTTATACGGGGCTGCCTTTTATATTTTTTTTCTAGTAGTGAAAAAATGGAAATGGATCATTGATTGAAGGAAACTGAAGGGAAGAGCTACCTAATATCCTTAACTTGGTTATTGAGAAACAGAACTCTTCTCCATTTGTTAACTTTGTAAATTCGGATACATTCATACCAATGTAAAAATTTCTTTTTTGAATGCTTCTATAGCCTCTTCTGCCGTCACGAAAAAAATTATTATTGTTATATTAGGTCATATAAAAAGTCTCCGCGGTATATTAGTACATTTTAGAATAATTTTTTATTTAAAATCAATTTCAATCATGTACATATTGATCATTAATATCTATGACCTTTTTCGGGTAGCTTTCATTTTAATTAATTTTCAGGTAACCTTCTAATTCAATCGGTGTAGAACTCTGATTTATCAGCGGCTCTTTGACTGGCCAATTTCTTACCATCAAAAGAGTTGTAGAGACCGAAGGAAATATAAGTCAGAGGGTGCAAAGTCCGGACGGATGCATCAAACTTCCTAATCAAGCTTCGTAAATATATTCCGGGTCATCAAAGATGTTGTGACCTCTCATTGTCATAATCGAAGACAACTCTTTTTCTGTTGGCCAATTGTGTTCGCTCTTTCTTGCTTTGATCGTTTGCTACATTCTCACTCATAATAGACAATTCCCTTGCAATCGTGGCTTTGAAGACGTTTGTGGAAGCTCACCGGCCTTAGAGCATGATCGCTTCTGTTGGATATTCTCATATTTAATCCAATTTTCATCGCCCGTAATGGTTCGCTTCTAAAATCCTTCCATTTTGTTACGTTCCAGTATCGATTTACTGATGGTTATTCGGTCAATTCAATTTCTTTGTATTAATACTTGCGTCTCCCAAACATCGAGTCATATGTCATATGGTTGATGTTTCGTACCTCTACCATCTCCTGACAGTTTTCGAGCCGGTCTTGCTGAATCAGTTACAAACGTTTCGTCGACTCATTCAGTAACATCTAGTGACAAAAAACCGCGGAGACTTTTTATATGACCTATTTATATTTTTATACCATTCACAATATACTCAAAGTATACATATTCTTGATCAGCACGTCCCCTTTCAAAATCAAAGCAATCTTGGGTTGTACCCATTTTAGGAGGCCCCACGTCCGCTGGCCTGATCTGATCAGGATAGGACAACTATATCATATAGCTACGCTACCATATAACCGATTTTTCCGGGATGAACAATTCGGAGCACAACTTTTCTGTTTTTCATCCAAATCAAAACAAACTTGGTTTGTATCCAATTGAGGACACCCCATGTCTGCTGGTCTGATCTGATCAAGATCGGAGAACTGTATCATGTAGCTACCATAACTTTTCTGTATTTCGTCCAAATCAAACCAAATTTTGGTTGTATCAATCTGATGAGGCCTACGTCTGCTCTCCTGATCTGATCAAGATCGGAGAACTATATCATATAGATATCATATAACCAATTGTTTCGGGATGAACACTTCGGAGCACAACTTTTCTGTTTTTCATCCAAATCAAAAAAAAAATTTGGTTTGTATCCACTTGAAGAGGCCCACGTGCTCATGCATGCTCTGATCACACTTAGTAGAATAGCTTTTCTGTTTTTCATCAAAATCAAACCAAATTCGTCTTGTATTTCTTGTATTCACTCCATCCAGATTTGATCTAGATCGGTTATATATTTACAATGTGAATGGTATATAAACTTCGGCAAGTCGAAGCTAGCCTTCATTTCTTTTTTTTATAATGATGAACAGACAACATTTGATGCCGAGTCAAGTATTTAAAACTGCTTTGATATTTTCAGTTCTCAGAAACTCTGTTGCGTGCGGTGATATAAAAAAGCTCGCATTACCTTGGCGTGGATAAAATCTGTCTTGGCGGTTGTTTTTCCATAACTTTCCAAAACTTCTAGCAATTGAATGTATATCATTCAGAATTGACGGTCACCTGTTATGGTGTCATAAACGTTTTTTGAAACACCGTGGTTGTGTTTGAATGTGAAGTTTTGAGGCATCTAACGTGAATAAATTTTCCTGGCGGCCAAATATTTATGATCCTTACAAAGCTCAGTTGATGCAAAGCAGCAATTGCACAGAAAAAGCTTGTCGACGACCTTCACGAAATTCGTCCTTCAGGAAAGGACGAACGTAACTCATTGTACCAGTGTTTTATAATGGCAAGAGCCACTCTTTTCTTGATAATCAACATCGAAAAATTTCGCGTGAATTCTTTAAGTACGACAAAATATATAAAAGCAATCAAAGATGCTAAAGGTGTACATTCAGGGCTGCATAGTGGAGGACCCACTAATACGATATTTTCTGTACTTATATTCATAGATCCATGACTTGTCATCTTTTTACCGTGATTATATTTATAAACATTTTCTTCCACGAATTAATTGGGCGATTGTCAACTTATACGGTATCGAAAGAGAAAAATGTTGACCGCCGAATGTGCATGCAATGATAACAATTTTTAAAAGAATATGTATTTATGTTTATATTGATGTACTTCATCACGTATTGTACTACTATTTGTTCGCAGAAAAAAGACGTATGTGCTTATGTTACTTATTTTTATTATTTTGTCTTTATAGTGCAACGGTTATCCAGTAGGCTTTATATAAAATCGGCGATTCTATTTTAGCCAAATAAAGGATTTCGGCATACTCAAATATAATATAATAATGAACACCATGAATAACAGCAATGATGACGTTGTGGAGTGTCCTCTATGTATGGAGCCCCTCGAGGTAGATGATCTGACATTCTTTCCATGCACCTGCGGATACCAGGTAATAATGATTAGTTGGCAATATCTATAATATATCTTAATTATAAAAGTGTCTTACAGATTTGCAGATTCTGCTGGCACAGAATTCGTACGGATGAAAATAAGTTATGTCCTGCATGTCGAAAAGAATATCCAGAAAATCCAGCAGATTTCAAACCCCTAACTCAAGAAGAAGTAAGTCTGTCCTTTTAGTTACTGCCGAATTTTTAAAACCCTTCTACGCTTATATTGGATACATTATTTGGGGGCTCGTCGCAGCGTTTTGACATTAATGTCGACCTAGACATAATCCTTATAAAATTTCAACAACTTGAGTGTAAGCTTCTAAAAACTCATTTGCTTATTTTCCACTACAGCAATACCATGGCAGTTAAGACATTTTCTTAACTTCATTCAAATGCCTTATTTGTAATATAAATTGTAGTAGAGAGAGAGAGAGATACACAGGGTAACTTACTGCTTCATTAGCGACATATAGCTACAAAAACTGGAAATTGTGATGAGCGCGGATGAAAAGTTCTCATTCGCTTCTGGAAGGTAGCTACCAACCGGCGAGCGACACGAATCGGGACGACGAAAAAAAAAAGCGGATTCGCTCGCTCACTTTCAATGACAGGAAAAACTACAAGCCATAAACAATTTACATTATCTAAGGGAGTTATTAATAGAGACAAAGTTAAAGATATTATTGTAGTTACTTCAAAGGACACGAAAAGGTTCATGCAGAAGATAGTTTAAATCACAGTGCCGAAGATAGATAGGAACATAATTTCTAGTAGTTCTACGAGGAACAAAACACTAATTTGGCTAATTAAAGTCGGCGAGTCAATTTCAATCAGCTTATGTATAAAGATAACATTAAGCATAATTCTATGATTTTCAAGATGTGGAAAGTTTATTAGCAGAAGCCTACTTGAATACGAAGGGAGGGGGCTATTGGGATCCCAATTCAAACCATGAAGAGCAAACAGTAAACATTTCTTTTGAACAGACTCAATGCGGTCTTGGTGATTACTGTATTGTGGACACCAAACACACGATGCGTACTCCAAAATAGCGCGGACCAGAGAAGTAAACAGTACCTTAGTTGTATAACGATCATCAAATTCCTTCGACCATCGCCTAATAAAACACAGAACACCCACAGCATTATTGACGTTAATTGAAATGTATACATCGAATTTCAATTTAGGGTCTAAGAGAACACCCAAGTCATCAACTGTGTCGATCCGATTAAGCGGTGTGCTACGACAAAACGACATAATTGCAATTAGAACAGTTGAGATTAAGTAAGTTGACCTGACACCACGATTGGAAAGTGAAGGACAAGCAAAGTTTATCGTCGTCGGCTTACATTAGTACACGAGAATGGGATACAACGTGGGACAGTTTGTTGATAAATAAGGTGAAGAGAAGGGGCCGAGATGGCTACCCGCGGTACTCCTGATGTAACCCTAAGGGCCATTAAAAATAGCTTTCTGAGATTCAGGTAGTCGGAAATCCGCTTGAGAAGATGGGATGGGAAGCCAAGGAGATCCAACTCATCAATAAGTAAACAGTGATTTACCGAGTCAAATGCTTTGCTGAAGTCAATGTAAATGCTGTCGGTTTGCATTGTCCAGAAAAAGCTTCCAAATCGGCTTACAAAGAGCATTAGCGCAGAATCTGGGAATACACCCTGAACGCCATTAGGACCAGGGAAAAGTTATTCTTAATAGGCTTAAGTTCATTAAAAAATAAACTTTCAGTAACTAGTATATCTGATCAGATCGATACTTAACAGAGGTTGTTTGAAAGAACTCTTCAAACAAATTGACAATGCCTTGATCTGTATTTGCTTTAGTTTTTATATAAACTATGAGGGATGTAGGACATATGTTTTTCGTTTTGAATTAACAAAATTATAAAATTGTTTTGGGTCCTGACAAAATTGAACCCTACAGCCATGCAAATATCCTTTATAGCAGTCGGAATTAATGACAATGGACCTTGAACGAGCAGCAATACAACGCGAATTGTCCGAGGACTTTCCTGAGATATTTAACTTCTTAAAGAGTCTAGATTTTATATTTTTTAAATTTGGCAACCGTGGAGTAAACCATAGAGGCTTATTAAGCTTAACAAAACAACTGAGCGAAACAATGGAATAAAGAATATTGTAGAAGTTTGCCGCACTGTCCACATCTGTACAAGTGTACGAATTTGACCAGTCTGATTGAAGGATGACATTGTTAAGGATAGCGAAATCAGGCTTTCTAAATGAATATGTTCTAGCTGACAAGTTGGAAGATGCCGATACCGCAGGAATAGGAATATCCATAGTAATATGTAATGATGAGTGAAACGGGTCTTCAGGAAGCAAAAGCGGACTAACTAAAGAGCCCATTGAAATGGAGTCAGAACCAAATACTTAATCAAGTTGGCTATCCAATGAGTTTGTTACAAAATTAACTTGAATTAAGGACAATTCAAGTAGGCCAGGCCGTCAACAAATTCGTGTTGCCTTGCAGGTATTAAACCGGCTGCGTCGAACACAGAGGACCACGTGACATCACTGATGTTCAAATCACAAAGACCAACAATTGATCAGTATCAGAAAACATTGACGCGATCGATTGAATAGCATTAAGATGATCCAAGTAAACAAAAATATCGAAACGTGGAGGAGTTTAAGAGGCAGTAATTAAGGCAGAAGAATATTAAAGAGATACTTTAGTACTTATAAATTCAATTATGTTAAGAAAAGTAAGACACCACCCTGGCGGGAGGGACGATCAAATCTATAGGCGATATAATTATTAGGAAGGATGGCAGAGTCTAAGATATAGGGTTTCAACCAAGTTTCAGTAAAAATTACAATATGAAATATGAATATGAAAAGAAAAGAAAAAAAGTGTAAATGATTACTGCAACTAGATTTCACATTGTAAGCACGTTGATAGCCAATATTCGATTTTTCCAAAGTACCGCAGATTTTCGGTATTCAATCTCTTAGGATCTGCTGATGAGCAGTTCTGTTGAGACGCGGGGATGCTGCTTGAGCTGGGAGTTTCTTGACGATGTTCTCCTCGTTTCTGAATAGGGACCCGTTGAAGGTCACCTCTTCTTCAAACGTCAAATGTCCCGGTGACTGTTCCTTCGGCATCATTATACTCGTACTCTAGTAGAGGCAGGCAGAAGGAAGCTCGTCCGACCCCATAAAGTATATATATTCATGATTAGCATCAACAGCCGAGTCGATCAGGCCATGTCCGTCTGTCCGTCCGTATGAACATCTAGATCTCGGCGACTGTAAGAGCTAGCGAGTTTAGTATGCAGACTCCCCTTGTGGGGCGTCAAATCAAGTTTGTTTTTAAATTTTGCGACGCCTCCTCCATCTCCCGCAAACCGCAAAACTTTATATCTTCCACAAATTTTAATGCATTTAGTTGAAACTCTGATGATAATTGTAGACAAAATCGTAAAAAACAAAAACAAAAAACAAAAACAAAAAAAAATTTGTTTTTTCATACTTTTTAGTGTGTCGAATATTGAATAAATGCTGAGTGCGCGGTCTCACGAGAATGCAATTTTTGTGTGCATTTTGCTTCCGGCAGCTTTCTACAGAATGTTGATGTGGATGTAGTTCTGCAGTTTCCAATTTGTAGAATACGATTACCGCAATCTACTACGTTGTTGTTGTCGGAGAAGTGGAGAATAGTATTGTTACGTTGCACGGAAAGCCAAGCAATTTTTACATATTGGGTATTTTTTACGTTGGGTATTTAATTAAAAAATGTAAACAATTATTATCTAATAAGACTATGCTACTTCTATTAAATCTGTTAGAGTTATATTTGTAGAACCCTGATTGATCGTATTTTTCAAGCCGTTAGAGTGGAGAATTGCTTGCGAGTTTTATATCAATCTTTGCTTCCCAACATTAAAGTTTGTACTTCTGAAATCAAAATTCTATTTCTTGCAAGCGGGGTTTCATAAAAAATACCGGTATCAATTTCTTAAGTCTTAGACTTTCTTATGAGAGTATTCGTTGTTTATGCGAGATTGTTTATTTGCTCCTGTGCTTTAGTGTTTATCATTATGTCTGTTTTCTTGATATCTGCTGGTGGATCTGAGTCCAATAATATTTTTCGTCGTATGCGATTGGGAAAAATGGTTCGATAGCTGTTTTGTTTATTCTGCTATTTCTGAGTACATAGATAGGTTTGTCAATGGTCACAAATTCAAGAATTCTATCAAATCTGTCAGTGGAGTATAGGCCGAGTTTAAATTGTCATATATTTTGTAGTATAATAAAAACCCTAAAGTATTAAGTAAAAATCTATTGTAGTGTCCTTATGGAAAACCCTCGCTTTTAAAAAGAACCGTTGTCTCTAGGTCGGTCTCTACCTTTTCCTCTACGCACAGGTCTGTGAGTTTATTACACAAACCCAAGTATTCGACCGTTTCTATAAACAAGTCTGACTACCCGAGAAAATGTAATATTTGCTTTATACAATTTATTGAGTAATGAATTACATCATTGAAGAATACTAGGTGCATTCATCTGCAGGTTAATGTACTTAAGTTCTACGAATGGCTTTATAAAATTTTTAGAGGCGCCTGTGTCAATAAGTAATCGAATAGTTCCTTCTGCGATATTTCTCTCCATGAACGGTAGTTCGGAGTTAAGTGTTAAAAAAATGTATCTGATCAGATTCCGTTAGTTCGTCGTCAATATCTGCAACCTCTGAGTCAGCTAGTGTCATATTCGTCTTGGTTAATTGCAACCTTTCTTCTGAGCTAAATGATTAACTCTTTATTGTTTCGGTGCCGTAAATTTTGTTATTCCACTACTTGGTCTCTATATTCCTTGTCCCAGAGCTTGATTTTGGTACTGGGCCTGGGAGTAACCATTTTCGCTGGCGAGCAGTTGAGCTACTGACTAAAGCATATCGATGGATTAATTTCCCAGCCTTCTTTGGCTTCCCCCACTTGGTTATTATTATTATCTGTGATAGTGTTCTTATCTCTAACCATGATTAGACTCAAACTCTTGTGCTAATGCTAAAGCGGAAGGAAGGTCTTTAAGTTGTGAAGAAAAAAGAACATCACTTACGGTATGCAAAGTATGCAAAACTTTTTGATTTTTTATACTCGTACTCTAGAAGAGTAAACGAGTATTTTGTATTCGTGCAAATGTATGTAACGAACAAAAGGAGGCGTCTCCGACCCCATAAAGTATATATATTCTTGATCAGCATCAACAGCGGAGTCGATCTAGCCGTGTCCGTTCGTATGAACACCTACATCTCGAAGTCTATAAGAGGTAGAGTTACCAAATTTTTTTTTATGCAGACTCCCCTTGGGCGTCAGATCAAGTTTGTTTTAAAATTTTGTACCGCCTCTCCCGCACCTGCAAATTCCAAACCTCATGTCTTCCACAAATTTTTACGCATTTAGTTGAAACTCGTTTCATATAAGCAAAATCACATAATCTATCGATTTGCCGAATTTTGTATACATCGGATAATAGTATATGCTTTCGAGTGTGTCGAATATAAAATAAATAAAGAGTGCGAGTTTCTTATAGTGATAGTTTTCCTACTTTTTGCGATTGGCATACGCTCTGTTTAACGCTTGCGCTAATTGCAGTAATCCGTTAGCCAGACAATAAATGTTATTCTTGCATATTCTTGTATATAATATTTCTGTTTTTGCTCACATACATAAATATGTTTTCCAAAAATAGTACTGGGTGGGACCCTTGGAAATTCGAGATCGCGCGGAAATCCCGGTCGCACAGTGGTCGAAACGATATGATAAAAACTAGAGGTGGGAAACAATCGATGGCACTATCGAATCGGCCTACTATCAATGGTGGAGCACAATCGACACTATCGACTCGGCGATGATGCCGCACTGAAGATAGTGTTATCGATGGTTCTGCTTACACATCACTCAAATAAATTGCGTTTTTCTTCATTTGTGGCGTCGCTTGACTTAACAAGATGGATTTTCCTTCAATTAAAACACTAATGCTCAAATATTTGTGCGTTCCGGCAACATCTGTGGAGTCAGAGCGAGTTTTTAGCAAGGCAGAACACTATCGATGTCACTATCGTCCACTATCGATGGCTTTGAAAAAACTATTGGCGGTCATCGATGTTTTTTCGAAAATTTATCAGCGGCCATCGATGCTGCCGACTATCGATAGTTTCCCACCTCTAATAAAAACCTTTTAAATTAAAAAACCAATCCCTAGTTTGCATAGACTTAGCTTGCAGATCATTTTCACACTTAACAGTTCACAAAAGTTCAATGAACTCAAAACAACTATAACTACTGGACACGGATCCCATCGGAAAAGAAAAGTTGCGTTCCTCGAAAGTTCTGCGTTCGTTAGACGATCTTCTATTTATGTTAGTTTTAATTACGATAGGAGAAAATGACACCCATTTTTTTATTTATAAAATACATACCCATTACATAAAAATAGTAAACATATGTTACAAATTAATTGAAATCTGTAGCTTTTATGCCGAAGCTTATATACCATGCCCATTGTAAATATATAACCGATCTTAATCAAATCTGGATGGAGTGAATACAAGGAATACAAGACGAATTTGGTTTGATTGATCGATGAAAAACAGAAAAGCTATTCTACTAAGTGTTCATTCCGGAAAAATCAGTTACATGATACTAACTAAGTGTTCATCCTAGTCAGTCGGCATAATTATCTTGACGAAATCATTTTGTGACTATTGAAGCTGGGTTTGCTTAGTACCATTAAATAACGGTGCGAAAATGATGAGCAAAGTAATTAGTAGTTCTATGCATGCCAAATTTTATGTTATTTTGTTTTGGCATTCTCTTTCTGCTGATAAGAATGCATGCAAGCATCACATTTTTGCTTGGCATAAGTATTTTGACGACAGCTTTGTCCGATTGTCTCTTCACATTTCAGCATTTGACAACAAAAGAAGTGTTTTATTTAACTTTAATCAGTTATATATATATTGATAGAAAAATAAAAGTTTCTCAAAAGGGTATTAAAAAATGCGTAAAACTGCGGAATTAAGTTTGGTTTTCCGATCGTTAATAGCAGCGGAACGGAAATAAAAGAGATTGCAAATGAATATAACGTGGCACGTCAAACTGTGCACTACCAAATAAACAAATTTAAAAAACAATAATCTTCAAAATTGAAGAAGATCTGGTCCAAAACGCAAAACAACGCCCACTGAAGACCGACATCTTCTACGGGAATTAAAAAAGATGTATTTTTGAAGCCCCAAAGTACGGCAGATTTGATCAATTTAACCTTAAAGAACCCAATCAGTGAGCGCACAGTCCGCCGACGTTTAAAGGAAGGTGATTTTAAGACAAGGGCAGTGCCGTTCATCTCAAAGGCAAACATGGCAAAAAGACTGGTCTTTGCAAAAAAGATTCTGGAGAAGCGTTTTCTGGACGGATGAAAGCTCATTTGAGTATATTGGATAAAAAAAAATTTTTTGTTATAAGAATGCCCACAGAGCAAAGAAAAAAAACGGCCTGTTGTTCAAAAAGTGAGTCATGTTCTGGGGATGTGTTGCGTATAGTGGGTTGGGTGACTTTATTCCGATCGACGGCTCAATGAACCAGGGCAATTATTTGTATACGCTATATGAAAATGCTTTCCCGTCCGGTAATGGGCTGATTGGTGAATCATTTATGTTGCAACAGGATAATGCCACATGCCAAAAGGCCCGTATGATACAAAATTTTTTGAGAGAAGTTGGTGCTCCCACTTTGGACTGGCCTCCTCAAAGTCCCGATTTAAATATAATCGAAAACGTCTGGTCACTTTTCAAACGCAAAAGAACAGTTTCGTTAAATAAAACAAGAGAAGAGACCATTTCTGAGCTCACTTCCCTTTGGCAAGAGATAACTCCAGAAATTCTGCAAAGCTTAGTGGATTCCGTACCCCAACGTCTCCAAAAAGTTGTTGATGCCAAATGAGGGTATAAAGTAAATGGGACACTACGTTCTAAGGAATAACAACTTAACCCTTTAATATATTTTCAAAAAACAAATTATTATATAAACTTAATAATATTATGAATAGACTTTAACATATTTAAATAAAAAAAAATTGGGAAAATTAAGAAAAAAATTAAGCCAAAATATTCTGAAGCGAAATAAGTAACTGGGACAAGTTCATTATTTGTATGTCAAAACTTAAAAAAAAGAAAAACAAAAATTTGTAAACTATAACAATATCTTAAATAGAACACCCTTTGTTGTTCAACACCTTCACTATCCGTCCTGACATTGAATTGACCAAGTTTTGGAGCATTTGTATATCCAATTTCTCCCATTCTCGCATAATGGCTCCTTTTAACTCGTTTAGAGTTGAAAATTGCTTCCCGTTGGCATAAACCCGTTGAGACAAGATGCCCCAAAGATTTTCAATCGGGTTTTGGTCCGGGCTGCGTGCAGGCCACTCTAAAACAGGAATTTGGGAATCTTTAAAAAAAGCCTTAGTGAGCCTTGCGGTATGGGTGGGTGCATTATCCTGCTGGAAAATCCAGGCATCACCAAATTTATCCTCTCCAAATTGCACTAATACACTCTCCAAGAGCTCCACATAATTTTGTGCAGTCATTTTATGCGTCTTAAAGCATATGGATGTCTTTCCATTGAAGCCGAACGCAGCCCATATCATAAGAGATCCTCCGTGGAAATTTCCGGACAAGTGGACTTTTTTTGGGCATCGTAAATCGCGGTAATAATATCGGTAGCCATCAGGGCCGTCTAAATTAAACTTTTTCTCGTCGCTAAAAATTATATTTTCCCATTCAGTATCCCAAAATTTATATTTGTTTGCAAACTGCAATCGAGCAGCTTTGTGCCTAGGCAGTAGTTCCGATTTTAACAGTTTTATTCCATACGAAACATTCTCGGAACACTTTAAAATTTGTTGCACACGTCTCGTAGATATCGGTAGAGACAAATTGCTCCGTATTTGGGATGCGCTGATATTTTCCTTGACCGCTAGATTTTTTATTCGCCTTTTGTCCCGGTTGTCAACCAAGGGTGGGCGCTCAGAGCGGAGTTGTTTCCCATGATTTTCAGGGTTCTTTATTAATTTTTCCACCGTATTCTTATTTCTGCCAACCTTGTCTGCAATTTTGCGTATTGACATAACGGAAAACCCGAAACTTTTTCGAAATTTTTTGCCTACCGCACAAGCACACTATAAACGAAATATAGTGGGAAGAGAGAAACCCAAGAATTGCATCTTACGGTTAATACAGGGTGCCAAATATTTGTCCCATTTACTTATTTCGGGCACTTTATAAATTTATCTTCATTCCTGCCTTCTTTTAAGTAAAAACTCTATTATTTTCAGTATTACACAGGGGTCAAAATACTTATGCCATACCCCGAATTAACTATATCTTTTTAAGTTTCTATGAAAAAAAAATATTTGTTTATTTTTAAGTTTGCATAAGAAGTATATAAAAAAAAATAAATAAAAAATTCTTTATAAAGCCGTTAAAAAGTTATTCTCAAAATACAAGATATTTATTTCGTCAAAATAATTATGCCGACTAGTGTATATGATATAGTTCTCCGATCTTCAGGCCAGCAGACGAGGAGCCTGCGGATGCAATCTGAATTTGTTTTGATTTGGATGAAATTATAAAACCAATCCTAGTTTGCAGAAACTCAACTTGCTGATCATTTTCACAATTAACAGTTGACAAAAGTTCAATTAACTCAAAAAACTAATAATGAACGCGTATCCCATCGGAAAGGAAAAGTTGCGTTCCACGAAAGTTCTGGGTTCGTTAGACGATAGAATCGATAACGATTTACCACCGCGAAATAGAAGAAAATTACACACATTTTTGTTATTTATAAAATACATACCTATTATATAAAAATAGTAAACATATGTTACAAATTAATTGAAATCTGTAGCTTTTATCAACCGTGTAAGGTGCACTTAACGGTGGTAGGAAATGCCTCAATGAATACACACACACACATATGTGCTCACCTTGCCAGCTTACAACTGATAAACTATTGATAAAAAAAATTAAAAATCGATCAAAAACTATATGGTTCAACCATATTAAAAGCTATTGATAGAATACAAAATATAGGTTGTCCCGAACATTTTAAAATATTACCCGATCTTGCCCGCACATTTAAGTCTTTTCTTTCCCACTCGATCACCGTATAACTGGCTGTGGTCTCCGGGATTCCGATTATCTCGGCCCCATCTCCAATAACGATCAACAGCCGAGTCGATGTAGCCTAGATTCCGAAGACTATAAGAGCTAAAGTCACTCATTTAGTAAACATACAATCATACAAATCGGAGAATATCAAAATCTCTTTCAATTTTAAAGATATCGGTATGTAATGCTATTCTATTCTACCAACGTAAATCGGTAAGGAAGCAACTTTAGAATTTAGATTAATATTTTCCTTCAGGCTTATTGTTTATACCAACAGGGCAATGTTTCTGTCTTCCTTCCACATATACCTATGCTTGAATTGGGAAATGCGCTTTTGATATTACATCTCTATTTGGAATTCGTATTGTGTCGTCGCAAAAGGAGGGTATTATAAAACTGTCACGATATTTGTAACGCATAGAAAGAAGCATCTGTGACCCCACAAAGTATATATATTCTTGATCAGCATGACACGAGACGTCCGCCTGTCTGTTTAAATACAAATATCTCAAGAGTCTTACGAGCTAACAAGAGAGGAAAGCTAACTTCAGGTACCCGATCCTTATATACCCTTGCAGAACAATGAAAAGGAAAGAAAACTTAGTAGTCTAAAAGGTATGTAAAACACATTCGTATTCCAAAAAATCTCTTAGGGAATAAGAGAGATAGAGCACACTGCTAGCACAAATAACGCTGTTTGGCCTGCAAATAAAATGTTATTTAGTACAAAGTTTTTTATAAAGTTTTCATTTTGTCTTTATATCTCATTATGTCTCTATATCTTTATGATTTTTACATATATACAGCTTATAGCAAAACGCGTACGGCGAAAATTACAAGTCGATAGCTTCAAAACTGAGAGACTAGTTCACATGGAAACAGACGGGCAGACCGATGGACATGGCTATATGAACTCGGCTTGTCATGCTGATCAAGAATATATGTACTTTATGCGTTACAAATATCGTGACAAAATTATAATACTCTCTGCAAGGGTATACAACTTTTTTGTATTAATTTTTTATGAAGGAAAGCTAGCTTCGGCTTGCCGAAGCTTATTTATATACCATTCACATTGTAAATATATAACCGATCTAGCTCAAATCTGGATGGAGTCGATACAAAGGATACAACACGAATTTGTTTTAATTTGGATAAAAAACAGAAAAATTATGCTCCTAAGTTTTCATTCCGGAACAATCGGTCATATAAGAGCTATATGATGTAGTGGTCCAATCTGGATAAAACTTGAACTTAACTAGCGTGCAGACAAAGGAAGCAGGGGAAGACAAGGAAGCTTTTAAGACTTCTGAGATTTTTGTGTTAAAACAGACGGACGAGCAGGCGGACATGGTTATATCGATTCCTCTTGTCATGCTGATCAAGAATGTATATACTTTATATAGTCTGGAACGCTTTCTTCTATGCGTTGCAAACTTCCTGACAATATTAATATGCCGTATTGTAAATGGTATACAAATTAAATTAAATGAAAACAAATATGTAAAAAAATATGTAACGGTATATGTTCAAACCTCTAATTCTCAATCTGGGAGAACAGATACGAAGACAAAACAAGTAAGAACGCTTTTGTCGATATTCCGACTATAAGATACTCGTACTCAGCATTTATTCAATATTCGACACACTCAAAAGTGTGAAATTTTTTGTTTGTTTTTTACATTATTGTCTATTATCCGATCTTAACGAAATTCGGCAAATCGGTAGATTATGTGCTAATACATATATAAGCCGAGTTTTAACTGTGGGAGATATAAGGTTTTACCGATTTGCGGGGGCAGCCCCACAAGAGGAGCATATCAAATTTGGTAACTCTAACTCTTATAATCTCCGAGATCTAGGTGCTCATTCGGACAGACAGACTGACATGGTTAGATCGACTCGGCTGTTGATGCTGATAAGAATATATGTACTTTATGGGTTCGTTCTGCCTGTTACATACGTTTGCACGAATACAAGATATTCGTTTACTAGAGTACTACTACTCGAACAACAAAAGTAAAAATGTCAACAGGGCATTGATAAATAAGCAAATAACAATGGCTTTTGATGGCGGACGCATTCACCTCTAAAAGTAGCTGAGATCTAAGTGCGGCTTCAATGTCAGCAGCCGTTCCCATTTCATCAAGATCAAATTGGGCTTGCTGTATTTCAGGTCGCGCCTCGACGTGCTGCATTTTCATCGGTCCCATCGTTTAGGGCGAGGAGCAGTTCACTGTTTACCGTACGCATGACCTTGCGCACCTTTTGCGGATTTTTATTTAGCCCCTTGTCCTACCTTCTTGTCACCATGTTAGCATGTCGCTGCTCCCAATCACTATTGCATCTGGCCTATGGTTTTGCCGACATGCACTTTGCTTACGCTTTGGCTTGACTGCTTGGTCCTACCCTACGTTTTTGGTCGCCTTAGGGGCTTGCTGCGACTTCCCATCCCGTGAGCTTAAAGAAATCTGGCGCCGTGGCTTATGGGTCTCCATGTGTTAATTTTCCGTTGAGGCGGTTTGCGTTTCAGCAAGATTCAGGAATTTATCTGCTAAAGGCACAGTGGCTGTGGTGCCATGCGCTGGGTTGGGGCAAAGCGCCACCTACTAAGTCTCCGTTCTCGCTTTCTGGTTTTCCTGGGAAATCCTTCGGTGGCCAAGGGCGCCCCCCACGACTTTTCATTGTTGGGCGTCATACGCTTCGGTTAGGTCGCCAGATACCTTTTTTTTGGGCCCTGCTTTTGCGGTGCAGTTAAGTCCGTGGCCTTTACCCTATTTCTTTCCCGGTGTTCGAAGAAAAAAAAAAAATTGCCCACGGGCAGCAGTTTTCACCAATACCTGATGGTACGCTGCTACCTGTTCGATTGGACTTGGACAGCGTTCATTAGGTCGAGAACTTGCCCTTATGTCATCTGATCTCACTGCGTTCAGCCACGGCAACAGTTTGGCAGGGTATTGGCACGTGTCAACACTGCAAAGCTAATTTTCTTTCTGATTGCGCTATAATTTTTTCACTTTTATTAAGCAAAAATTCTCGCGCTGGAACACGGTGGCCACATGGCCGAAATTGTCAATGTTTCACCCTCTCTACTCTACTCTCTGCTACTCGTCCTCCATGCTGGTGACCTCGGGCTAGCGCTTCTGTTGGATCTTGACAGGCACAATCTCATCAGCAAAACTTTGCTGTCATGCAGCGCACATTCGTAGGCAGTCCGGCAAAGATAGCCGCCTTGGGTGCCGGCGATAGTCCCAGTCCACCGGACACCACATTGCACTCTTTATGGCCGCCTCAATTGCCTTGACACCCAACTGGATGGCCGTCAATGGAGACAGCTGGCTCTGGAAGCTGCCAATTGACATACGAGCGGCGGCTACAATCACAACATCGTCGAACTTTCAACTGTAGAAGCGTACAGTTGGCGGCGCTTGGCCTGCAGCAGGTTAAGGTTAAGGCTAGGTTACGGTTCAGCTTACGATCACACAATCACGATGCGGTTGCTTGGATAAGAAATTGTGATCTAAACTTGTTGCTCACAGCCTTGCGTTTTCTGTTATCTATTAGCAAAACAAGTAAGAATGCTGTAGTTAATATTCCCACTATAATATCATACTCGCACACAGCATTTATTTCATATTCGACACACGCAAGAATTTTTGATTTTTTTTTTTGTGGGGGTGCTCATACAAAATATGTTACGATTTTGTCTACTATTATCATCCGATCTTAATAAAATTTGGCAAATCTGTAGATTATGTGCTTATACAAATACAAACCCAGTTTCAAATAAATGTGTCAGAAATTGGGGAGGGAAGGCCAAATTTTTAAAACAAACCAGATCTGACGAAATCCTAAGGGAGTTTACATCCCAAATTTGGTAACTCTAGCTCTTATAGTCTCCGAGATATAGGTGTTCATACGGATGACCAGACGCACACGGCTAGGTCGACTCGGCTGTTGATGCTGATCAAGAATATACACTATGGGGTCGAAAACGCTTCCTTTTGCCTTTTACATAGATCTGCACGAATACAATATACTCGTTTACTCTACTAGAATAGAATATCAACTTTTTTTAAAAAAATTGTTCAAATTAGAATTTTTGTTCGCTTACTCAGTAATGCGCTTATAGTTTTGTCCATTAATCGATAATGATAAACCCGATTTAAAAATGCTTTAAGTCGTTTGAAAACTAATTAATATATAATTAATATTTATCATATTTCTATAAAAAAAAAAAAATTTGGGCCTTTATTTCTATCAAAAAAGTAGACGAGATTAAAAAAAAAGTTGAGTTTTGTTACCTGATGTATTTATTCATTCGTACTAAATCATTTACAATTTCCAAAATAATATCATGTGAAATGCCACAACGAAGTCATGGCATGTTGTTTTCCCATCCTGAAGGAGCTGGCTCTGTGGCAGCTATATAATATTTTATCCGATCCGGATGAATCTCAACTAGCGTGCAGATAAAAGAAGGAAGCATCTGTTAAAAATTTAAGCTTTATTAGAATACAAGTAAGAACGCAACGGAACGACAGTTAAATACCCTGTACCTCATAAACCGCAATAAAGTAAAGCAAACCAGTCCTGATCAACTTCGGACAAATATGGACTTAGGAGCTAATGAAATTGTTTTCAATTAATACAGACGGACATAGCTAGATCGACTCAGCTTGTTGTACTGATCAAGAATATATATACTTTGTGCGATCGGAAACGCTTCTTTCTGCCTGTTACATACATTTCACAAACTGTATATACATTTTTTGTGATTGGTATAATAAATACTTAGAGTTGGGTGCCTTATAGTCGGAACTTCCACTATACCGTTCTTACTTGTTTTTTCCCCAACAGTTGGCATCACTGTTGGGTATACATATTATTAGCATAATCATTGTCGACACTCCTAGCAGTGTTAATAATTTCAGTTTCTTTTTAACATTTTAGATGATCGCATTCAAATCTCAAAAGCGTCAAAGAGACCAACAAAGGAAGCAAAAAATTACTGAAAATCGAAAACATTTGGCTAACGTTCGCGTTGTCCAAAAAAATTTGGTTTTTGTCGTTGGCCTACCCCCGCGGCTTGCAGATGCAGATGTAAGTATAAAATAAGAGGGGAAAGTTATCTTTGAATGCCCAAAGCTTAAATACACCTGTTAAAAGCTTTTAAAATGCCGACAACCAAAGATGCTTCAAATCCAATAAGAAACAAAAAGTTATTTATAATAAGTATGTATATATTCAATTTAAAAAGTTCGGCTATGTGAGATCTATTTGATATAGTGAAACTTATTTGACTAACGTACGTTAAACTAATGCATTCCAAGTTTGGTTCGATCCCAACAAGAAGCAAAGATTTTTTCATACCAAGTGCTCATTCCGAAAGGGTCGGTTAAAGGGGAGCTATATGATATAGTAGTCTGATCTGGAACAAATTTGGTCAGCGTGAGTGGGATATGTCTGTTTTATTCCAGTTAGAAACAAACAAGTTTTTCTTACATTCTGCATCGGTTGTTTAAAAGGGAGCAACCATAGTGGTGCACGTCGCGATTCCAAGAGCAATTTGTCGAACGCTGCTTAGTTAGCGCCACTTGCTCCAGTAGTAAGGTGAGGTCGACCATATTCCAGCTTCAGGTCACTAGAAAACTCTTTCAGCAGATCGCATAGCAGCTATGGATATAGTCGGTTAGGAGAATGACTGCTGTTGTGGCACAACAATTCAGACCGGCGGGGCCTATTGTGTAGGCTAGTATTCTTGGTTCTTCTCATTAGTGTGTAGACAGTTACCTGGGCGAATGTCAGCTCAGTTTCCCTGGCGAAACGTGTACAATTTTGCGATTGCGGCGGCGCCATAAGAGCTGGCATCGTACTGCTTTAACCCGGTTCAAATCTGCTGTATTGTACTGAACTCACAAGCCGTCGGTAAATTTCCAATATTTACTCAATCCACTGCCGCTGGAGTTGCAGAACGTAGACTTCTCTGCTCGGACTCCGCCGTTACACAAGTATTTCAGAATGTTGGCAAGTCTGCGGCGCCTTCGTCGTGGATTACGGGGAACACGTACTCTTTGCACCAATTAACAAAAAACGTTGCGTTTCTTTTAATCGATATGAGTAGCTGAAATCTTTATTTAAATTCATTAACGCTCAATCTGTAATTTAAACTAATTATACGACAAGCCTAGACGACCAAGAGACTTCAAATTAGCATTTTTATTTTCCATAAATATGTACCCAGATCAAGATCAAGTTTATTTTATTTTTTTTTCGCTCCGCCCACTTCTTAGGGTGGGCCCATATACAAACTACCGTACATGTTTTCATTTCATTCCTTTTTTTCATTAGAATTGAATCAAATTTGGGGATTAAGTGTCCTAGAGGCATCTAGATCAACTGACCAAATTTGATCCGGATCGGGCAGCTGTATCATATAGCCGCCCCCCACAATTATTTTTTTCGGAATGAATAAAACATATTTGTTTTTCATCTAAATCGAACTAAATTTGGTATGTCTTCATTTCAGGAGGTCCCACGTCAGCTGACCAAATTTTATTCAAATCGGACAACTATGTCAGATAGCCCCCATGTAACCGTTTTGTTCCGAATGAACACACACTGTTTGTTTTTCATCCAAATGTAGACAAACTTAATTGGTATCCATTTTAAGCGGCCCCAAATCCGAAGCTGATCAGGAGCAGTTCGCTACATTTTATAGCGCTTTATTAGGTACAGGGTATTTAACTGTAGAGCAAGCTTGACTGTTGCGTTTTTAATTTTTATACTCGTTCTCTAGTAGAGTAAACGAGTATATTGTATTCGTGCAAATGTAAATAACAGGCAGAACGAACCGTCTAAAACCTCTTAAAGTATATACATTCTTGATCAGCATCAACAGCAGAGTCGATCTCGCCGTGTCCGTCTGTCCCTCCGTATGAACACCTAGATCTCGGAGACTGTAAGAGCTAGAGAGACCCAATTTGGTATGTAAACTCCGCTTGTGGGGCGTTAGATCAAGTTTGTTTTTAAATTTTGCCACGCCCCCGCAAACCTTTATATCTCCCACAAATCTTAACGTATTTAGTTGAAACTCGGTTTCTATATGTATAAAAACATAATCTACTGGTTTGCTAAGATCGGATAATTATTGTAGAATTATCACAAAAAAAAAACAAATTTTGTATAAGAACACACCAATCAAAAAAAAAAAAAAAATGTAATTTTTAATACTTTTGAGTGTGTCGAATATTGAATAAATGCTCAGTACGAGTATCTTAGTGTCGGAATATCGACTATAGCGTTCTTACTTGTTTCCACTTATACATGTGCTCTGCGAACGTATTTGTCGACTATAGCGTTCTTAGTTGTTTTCCACTTATACATGTGCTCTGCGAACGTATTTGTCGACATACTGATCTCAAGGCACGGACGTGGTCAGCTACAAACACAAGTTAAGAACGCACAGTTGTAGAATGGAAGCTATGTGCTCACAAATGGGTGAGAGTGAGCGGCAACACTCGTTCTCAAATTCGAACACAAAAAGTAGAAATATAGGAATTGGCGATTTTTGGATTCGGATTAAAATTGTTAAAGAGACTTAAAGGCTTCTAAAACTGACACAACAAATTTCGTTTAATTCGAATACAAAAAGATGTTGCTTAATAAGAGTGAATCGGTTATATTTAAGCTATATAATATAAGCTATATAATGATTCTATTTTGATTTTTACAATTTTACGTGTGCGCAGCTTACAGCAGAAATAAACCTAAGGAATTTCAGATTGATAGTTTTTATATCCGTCGCTTTATATTGGATGTCCGAAAAAATGCAGTTAGTGCCAGATGTTATTGATGTTTTTTTTTACCAAATTAAATATCTACTTTTCAGACGCTTATGCAATATGTTATCAATGATAAAGATTACCTGATTATACCTGGCGATTTTAATATTCCGCATGGTGTTCATTGGTCTCTTTGTTTGAATCAAGTTTGTATAACATTCTGAGTTGCTCGAAACGTTTGCTAACGTTTGTTAACGACAGTGAGAATATTGCTGTAGCTGTAGCACGTGCCAATACGTTATCCATTCTTGAAGACATTTTTCATCCCACGTTGTAAATCTTTATTGTCCCAATAATTCATTTAGTTCCTCCTCATCTCAAAGATGTCAGTGTTTCCGAAAGGCCCACTTCACTTTATTATTTATATGCCTTTCTCTGGAATTATTATAGTACTGCCCCGTTTATCGGCGATGCATGCATGTAAATACACGGCTTCTGGCGAAAACTCTGACACACAAATATGCACACCCGAAGTCCTCATTTGTTATACCATTATACCAATGGTATATTAATTTTGTCAGGAAGCTTGCGACGCACAGAAGGAAGCGTTTCCGACTATATAAAGTATATATATTTTTGATCATCATGAAAAGTGGAATCGATATAACCATATCCGTCTGTGTCATCATAAAGATCTCAGAAGTCTTAAAGCTACAGAGCTGGAATTTTTACCAGATGTTTCTTTGTTTTGCACCCTGGTTAAGTTCGAGTTTCATCTAGAGTGGACAACTATATTTCTGTTTTTCATCCAAATCTTAACAAATTTGGTGTATATCCAAATTGGGAAACCCTTACACGCGCTGAATATATTGGATTCAGATATAGCTACTAGTGAACGCATAGTAGCATAACTTCTTTGTGTTTCATACAAATCAACCCAAATTCATATCTACTTGAGCAGCCCCACACCCGCTATAACGTATAGCTCCCCATAACCAAATTAGTTTCGTACCCATCTAAGGGGCCCACACAACAATAATTTGATTCAGCTCTGATTACTATAGTAGGCAGCAGGCGTAGAAGTGGGCAAATATTTACAATGCTTTCCTTTCTTGTGTTGCTTTAACTTTAAAGACAAGTAGAACAAGTAACAAGTCGATATTCCGACTATACTCGCACTCAGTATTTATTCAATATTCGACACACTCAATAGTTATGAACATTTTTTTTTGTGGTGTGGGTGCTCTCATACAAAATGTTTTTTAACGATGGGCAAAGTTTTAAAACAAACTTGATCTACGATCCACAAGGGTAGTCTACATACTAAATTTGCCCTCTCTAGCTCTTACAGTCTCCGAGAGTCTAGGTCTAGGTGTTCATACGGACGGACGGACGGACTGACGAACATGGCTAGATCGACTCGGCTGTTGATGCTGATCAAGAATATATATACTTTACTCTATTAGGTAGATAAGCTGACTAAGACTAGAAGGTGCATTCACAGACATGCGGTTAGGTGGCATCGAACTTTTCCGAGTGAAGTTCTGTAGCTTCGGCAGCTCTTGGCGATTTAGAAGGTACACAGTTGCGTTAGTGTCGACCAGGAATTGGACAGGTACTAAGAAAAGCAGCTTAATCGTTTGGCATTCTTGCTGTTCTTGGTGCGCTAGCTTATCTTGGCCTGGAAGAGGCCAAGTGGGCGCTGTTGATCGGCTGGATGGCCTCATTAGGTCCAGCGAACATGTCGATTGCGCTGGGCCTGCAAGGCCTTTCTTTGCAAGGCCTCAACGAGGTACTTTGGGAAGGAGTATCCACATTCTCTGCGTTGTGCATAGCCATAGCCATAGTAGAAAAGATGGTCGCGCATATCGTTACCGAAAGTAGCCATCGCATCCCAACAACTATCGATTACCCTGACAGCTGTTGGGAGTTATCGCTACAAAATATATATAGATATACATGAAAACACTACAATATCGGCTAGTGCATATGTCGATATAAAAGCTTTTCTCCTTCTGTTGTTCTATATTAGTGCATTTTAAACATTTTTAGAAAACCATGAGTATCGTAATTATCAAGATATCGGGTTCTCTTTACCGATGTATAGCCCTTCATCTTCTCCTTCTCTATTTAATAATCGACACACTTAAATGTGTGCGAAACACTTGTTTAATTTTTTTTTTTACCGTTCACAAAATTGTATATTTTGCAACGCAAGTTTGCAACGCATAGAAGGAAGCGTTTCCGTCTATATAAAGTATATATATTCGTGATCAGCATGACAAAGGGAATCCATATCACCGAAAACTGTGTGTCCGTCTGTTGGTCCGTCTGTTTCAACACAAAGATCTCAGAAGTCTTAAAGGCTACAAAGCTGAAATTTTTACCAGATGGTTCTTTTGTGCAAGCTGATTAAGTTCGAGATTCATCAATATAGGACAACTTTATAACCGATTGTTCCGGAATGAACACCTAGGAGCATAACTTTTCTGTTTTTCATCCAAATCAAACCAAACTCGGTTTCTATTAATTTAAATAAGCTCCACCTCCGATTAAGATCGGCAAACTATATTATTAAGCTCACATATAACGGAAATTCCGAAATGAACACTTCCTTTCGTATTATACTTATACTCTTGTAGAGTAAACGAGTATATTGTATCTGTGCAAATGTATGTAACAGGCAGAAGGAAGCGTCTAAGCGTCTTGATCAGCATCAACAGCAGAGTCGGTCTAGCGATGTCAATCTGTCCGTCCGAATGAACACCTAGATCTCGGAGACTATAAGAGTTAGTTACCAAATTTGGTATGCAGACTCCTCTTGTGGGCCTTCAGATCAAGTTTGTTTTAAAATGTGGCCCCGCTCCCTCCTGCCCCGCAAATCGATCAAGTTTATATTTCCCTATCTGTTTTTAAACTCAATCAAGCGTGCAGGTATAAAATCTGTTAAAAATTTCAGCTCCGTAGCTTTTAACACTTGTGATATCTCGGGGCATAAACAAACGGACGAACAGACAGACACCATACTGATCAAGAATATATATACTTTATATGGTCGAATTTGCTTCCTTCTGTGCGTTGCGAATTTCATGACATAATTAATATACATTTTCATTTTCTATGATTGGTATAATAATATGAAGTGTCTTGGACCGCAAGCTCTTTTTCTGTTTTCTTATTAAGTGTATTTCGAAGCAGATGGTTCGTACCTATAGGATATTTTGGCCGAACTCAATGAAATTTAAATTGAAAGGCAATGATTAAGCCTTTTCATAAACGATAGAAATTACAAGCATTGTGCAAACACAACAAGTACCTTTGTAGGCTTCTGGGATATCTGGGATACAAAAAAGAAAAGAATAGCCTGACCATCAAACACACATGGCTATGGCTACTATACACTATATATATATAGCCGGAAACAAACAAATTACAAACAACGTATGTTATGAAAATGGTACTTAATATGGCTTCCATAACAATTTGTTTTTCAGATACTGAAAAAGCACGAGTACTTCGGGAAATATGGCAAAATTCATAAAGTCGTAATTAACCCAAGCACAACTTACGCTGGAGTACAGGTGAGTAATGACACGATTGTAAATGGTGAATATCAGCTTAAAATAATAAATATAGAGTAATTACTCCTTTTTGGTTAATCAATATCTCAAATAATACTTTAAACTTTGTTTCTCCACCCACCAAAAATTTAAATTCAGTAGTTACGTTTTGTCAAATATTATTATTAATATTTATTATTATAAATTAATAACGCATCCCGAGTCCGTAAAGTAAAAAAAAAACAAGAACGTTATAGTTGATATTTCGACTATAACATACTCGTACTCAGTATTTATTCAATACTCAACACACTCAAAAATATGAACATTTTTTTGTTTTGGGCGAGCTGCTCTCATATAACGTTTTTTTTTACGATTTTGTCTACAATTATTATCCGATCTTAACAATATTCAGCAAATCGGTAGATTATGTATGCGCCTTCACCTACACAAAGCACTTGCAGGCTCATCTACTGCTTATTCAAAACATTGAGTCAACAGAATTTAAATCTCAACTTCCACTGGCCTTTGTGAATGCCCAGAAGAATGCAGCTACCGCTACCGAGGGAGCAGAGAGCGAAGATAATAAGAAAGAGGAGTAAAACCAACTTTGAGCGCATTGTTAACCTGTTGGATAATGTGGTCAAAGAAACTGACGTGGATGGCCTGCTTTCGTACTACCGCATAAAAAATGATACCATGCAGCCATAATCAAGATCACTATGGACAAACAGAAAAATAATCTGATTGAGGCTCTTTCCAAAAAGGGCATTGCAAAGGCCAAATTGGCCATAATCGATGGCAACATCAAGGAGCATGTTTCCGAGCTGAATGATATCTACACGGATGCTATTGATTCTAAAGCCATATAGTTCTAGGCTATGATCACACCAAGGCTGTAATTAATCGCATGAGCGTATCCGCATTTCCAAACAGCTTCCGATTGTTCTAAGAAACACTGTTGCCTTTCTTTTCTTGTAAAAGCAAAAAATCGTTAATTATCTATGTTTCTCTAGCATTGTTTTTATATTGCAAACATCTTTAAATAATCAATTCAAAATGTCTACCTATATGAAAATATACTAATTATTAACAAACCAGGTTTTAACTAAATGCGTTAAAATTTAAGATTAAGATATAAGAAATAAGGTTTTATCGATTTGTGGGGCCGGGAGGGGGCGTGTCAAAATTTAAAAACAATCGATCTGACGCCCCACAAGGGGAGTCTACATACTAAGTTGGGCCTCTCTAGCTCTTACAGTCTCCGAGATCTAGGTGTTCATACGGACGGGCAAACTCGGCTGTTGATGCTGATCAAGAATATATACACTTTATGGGGTCGGAGACGCCTCCTTTTGCCTGTTACATACATTTGCACGAATACAATATACTCGTTTACTCTACTAGAGTACGAGTATAAAAACAAACTTGATGTGACGCCGCATACAAAAAGTTTCTTTACGTTTTCGTCTACAATTATTATCCGATCTTAACGAATCGGTAGATTATATGCTTTTGCATATATAAACCGAGTTCCAACTAAATATTGTGGGTGATATAAGGTTTTTATCTATTTCCGGGGCGGTGGAGGCCGTGGCAAAATTTAAAAAAAAAAAATTCATCTAACACCCCACATACCAAATTTGGTACCTCTAGCTCTTATATTCTGCGATATCTTAAGTGTTCATGCAGACGGACACTGCTAGATCGACTCGGAAAGGCGCATTCTGTCTTTGAAGAGGCTCTCATTAATATAGATAATAAACCAAATAATATCGCCAATGAAATTGGCCGATAAGTGTAAATTGACCGCAGAAGCGACATTTTATCTCGAATGCGGACCAGCTCGCTCACTTTCAATGAAAGTAAAAATTACAAATCATAAACAATTTACATTATCTATTAGCTAGATTCGTTAGTACAGATGTTTTATTTGACTTATTAATAGAGAAAAAGTTAAAGAGATTATTGTAGTTACAGCAAAGGACACGAAAAGGTTCATGTTTCATAGTTTAAATTATAGTGCTGATAGGAACATCATTTCTAGTAGTTCTACAAGGAACACAAAAACTAGTTTGGCTAATTAAAGCCAAGGCCAATTTCACCATTAATCAGCTTATGTATAATTCTACGATTTTCAAGAGGTGGAAGTTTATTAGCAGAAGCCTACTTGAATATGAAGAAAGGGGGTTTTTGGGGTCCCAATTCAACCCACGCAGAGCAAACAATAAAATTTCTTCTGAACATACTCAATGCGGTATTGGTAAACGAACACCCAAGTCATCAACTGTGTCGATCCGATCAAAGGGCATATCGTTAATAAGGTACGATGTCTGAGACACAATTTTGCACAATTTTGCATTTAGAACAGTTGAGATTTAACCTGAGGTAGATCGTTGATAAATAAGGTGAAGAGAAGGGGAACGAGGTGGCTACCCTGCGGTGCCCGTTATGTAACTCTAAGGGGCTTAGAGTAAGAGTCTTTAAAAGAATTTTCTGACTTACTGAAGTCAGTGTAAAGGACGTCAGTATGCATTTTATTCCTTAATCCTGGTATTACAAAAGAGGAAAATTCTAGTAAACCCATGCTGAGAAGTTGATATTATAAAACCACTAGAATATTGTAAGTTACGATTTTGCGAAGTTACGATTTTTTCAAAAAGCTTAGAAATAGCAGACAGTTTTGATGTGCCTCTGTAGTTTTGGGCACCAGTCTTGTTTCCCCTTTTATGGACAGGAATAATAAACGACTCCTTCCAGAAAGAAGGGAAAGATGAAGAATTCAAAAGAAGATCAAAAAGCTTCCAAATCGGCTTACAAGCGCATCATTGCAGAATCAAAGAATACACCCCGGAACGCTATTAGGACCAGGAAAAGAGTTAGGCTTAACAGACTTAAGTTCATTAAGCAATAAGCTTTCAGTAACTAGGGGAGGTGGGATGTTATTGTACCTGCGTAAGCTATAAGGGTATATCAGATCAGACCGATACTTAAGAGAGGAATAAGTTGTTTGAAAGAAATCTGCAAACAAATTGGCAATAGTTTATTTGTATTTGCTTTAGTGTGTATACGAAATAATAAAGAAGGTAGAATTGTTTTTCGTTTTGAATTAACAACATTATAAAATAGTTGTTGCCCTGAGAAAATTATTAATGAGTGAGAGTATTAATAACAGTGAACTTTGAACGAGCAGCAGTAAACCGCGAATAGTCCGAGGTACTTCTCGAGAGCTTGAATTTGATCTACATTTGATATTTCTTAAATTAGACAAATGTGGATGCTTATTAAGCCTAACAGGAATACTGAGCGAAACCAAACCCTTAAAAATGGAATAAACAATTTTGTAGAAGAAGTCTACCGTACTTATCCATATCTGTACAAGTGTACATGTATGACCAATCTGATTGAAGGATGACATCGTTAAGGCTAACGAAATCCATATGATGTAGGAAAGGAAGGTCTTCAGGAAGCAAAAATTGACTGACTGAAGAGACCACTGAAATGGAAGGGTCAGAAGCAAGTTGGCGATTCAATGAGTTTGTTACACAATTAACTTGAGAATAAGGACAATTCAAGTATGCCAGGCCGTCAACAAATTCGTGTTGCCTTGCAGGTATTAAACCGGCTGCGTCGAACACAGAGGACCACGTGACATCACTGATGTTCAAATCACAAAGACCAACAATTGTTCAGTATCAAAAAGCATTGACGCGATCGATTGAATATAATTAAGATGATCAAGTAAACAGAAATATCGAAACGTAGAGGAGTTTAAGAGGCTGTGCTTAAGACAGAAGAACATTTTAGAGATACTTTAGTACTTATAAATTCAATTACGTTAAGAAAAGTACGCTACCACCCTGGCAGCAGAGACGATCAAATCTATAGGCGATATATTTATTAGGAAGGATGGCAGAGTCTAAGATAAAGTTTCAGTAAAATTTAAAATATGAAATATGAATATGAAAAGATAGGTTATCAGTGTAAATGATTACTACTACAACTAGGTTTCACATTGTAAGCACGTTGATAGCCAATATTCGATTTTTTCCAAGTACCGCAGATTTTCGGTATTCAATCTCTTAGGATCTGCTGATGAGCAGTTCTGTTGAGACGCGGGGATGCTGCTTGAGCTGGGGACTTTCTTGACGATGTTCTTCTCGTTTCTGAATAGGGACCCGTTGAAGGTCACCTATTCTTCAAACATCAAATGTCCCGGTGACTGTTCCTTCGGCATCATTATACACATACTCTAGTAGAGCAAACGAGTATATTGTAGTCGTGCAAATGTATGTAACAGGCAGAAGGAAGCGTCTCCGACCCCATAAAGTTTATATATTCTTGATCAGCATCAACAGCAGAGTCGATCTAGCCGTGTCCGTCTGTCCGTCCGTCTAGCCACATAGATCTCGGACACTATAAGAGCTAGAGTTACCAAATTTTTTTTATGCAGACTCCCCTTGTGAGGCGTCAGATCAAGTTTGTTTTTAAATTTTGCACCGCCTCTCCCGACCCTGCAAATTGCAAAACAGTCTTCCACAAATTTTAACGCATTTAGTTGAAACTCGTTTCATATATGCAAAATCCCACAATCTATCGATTTGTCGAATTTTGTATAGATCGGATAAGAATTGTAGACAAAATCGTAAAAAAAAACATTTTGTTTGAGAGCACGCCACCCCCCAAAAAAAAAAACAAATTAGAAACAAAAAGTCTATGCTTTGGAGTGTGTCGAATATAAAATAAATAAAAAGTGCGAGTTTCTTATAGTCGGAATGTCGACTATAGCGTTCTTACTTGTTTTAAATGAATTTACACGTAAGGTATATCAATTAACACGTAAAACTCTTCCCAAGAAATTACAAATTGATATAAAAATATATGTCTGTTGAAAAATACACGCAATAACGAGAAAATAGTGAATTATTTTGATTCCGCAAGCTACAAGGCTAAACGTTTGGAACCGCATATTTCAATTGGACTCGGACATTGCGAACACCGTTCTTGTGTTTTCGGGTTCCTTTTGGATTGGCTGGAATGCCTATACCCAAATCAATTGAGCAGTTGCTGTATGGGCTGGGGACTTTATAACAGACGAAGAGGATTCAATAAGATAAGCGGGGGTTGTCATGCTCAGTGGTCTTGGGCACTAAAGTGAGAGAATCAGAGCTGTGTACCTGGAGCCTAGACACCAGATAAGCTTTCTTTGGCTTTGGCAACTCAACTTTAAGAATATTGGCCTACACGTAAATTTCAATCCCTTAACACTATTGATATAATCGCTGGTACCGGGTCAGATCTTGACACATTTGTAATGATTGGTTTAGCCATGTAGATTTGAAATTGTATTTTTGAAAAATTAAATCTCGAGCTTCCGTGACAGGGAAGTTTTTTAAGCGATTTGCAAACTAACTGTGCTCAAAATCTCCAGATTTCCATCTCAACTGTTGAGACGGCTGAACTTGTTACTTGTATAGTTTTTATACCTAATACATGTATGTAACAAGCAGAAGAACAGTTTCAATCTAGTCATGTCAGTCTAGATCTTGGAAACTCTCTTATAGACTTAATATATTAATATTATTATTCTATATATAAGTACGCACATCAAGTATATTTAATTATCTTTTACCACGCACACTATTTAGGGTATAAATCCACCACGCACTGAAATGTTTTTATTTCATACTTTTTTTGTTTTTCATTGAAAATGAACCAAATTTGGGATGCTTATTCCCAAAATCAACTGTATCTACATCAGCTGACCAATTTGATACATATCTACTATTATATCATATAACCGCCATAGAACCGATTTGTTCAGAATGAACACAAAGTGTTTGTTTTCCATCCAAAATGTTTGTATTCCATCCAAATCGGATGTCTATTATCTGAAGAGGATGACCAGCAGATTGAGGGTAAAGCATGAAGAAAAGAAAATTTGACAACAACTGGATCAAGGGCGATTGGAGAAAAGGCGGCTAACTAAGCCGCACCAATGAATTGCTTCAACTGTAATTCTCTGGATCACTTTCGCGGCTGATTTCCGGAAGCCAAGACGAGACCGGGAACTTGCCCTGCGTGCGGCAAAGCAGCGCATCAGGTAGCACAATGCAGCGAGAACAAAAAGACGCATAGTCGACGAGGCAGGGTCGACCCAAAGAGCCCTATAAGTATTATTAAAGTATCTTGTCTGCAAAGTAGATTACAAAATTATCCGACTTTAACAAAACTAGGCAAATCGGTAGGCTATGTGCTTATACCGAGTTTCAACTAAATGCGTTTAAATTTGTGGGAGATATAAGATTTTGTGGTTTGATGGGGCGGGAGCGGGAGGGGGCGAAACGATCTGACGCCCACAAGGGGAATGTACATACCAAATTGGGTCTGGCTAGCTCTTAGTCTCCGAGATCTGGGTGTTCATACGGACGGTCAGACGGACATGGCTAGATGCTCGGCGGTTGATGCTGATCAAGGATATATATACCTATACCTATATATGTTACATACATTTGCACGAATACAATATACTCGTTTACTCTACTGGGGTTTTCACGTGTTTCTGCATAAAGACTCCTTTAAATATACCTCGTTTACAACGCCAATGAGACATTACGAATGGTCATGATTAAAGGGATAAAGTAATGATTTAAATGAACGACATGAGGATAGCAATAAAAGATAGTGATTGACTGACTTGAACTGAAATAGACAAATGTGAGTTTTTGAAGTCAGAAATCAAACATTTAGGGTATTTAATATCGATGAGTGGAATTAAACCAGATACAAAAGAACTTTAAGCAGTTACAGATTTCCCAATACCTACTAAGACACATTAAGTACAAAGATTCTTGGGCTTATGTTCATATTTCAGGCGTTTTGTAAAAGATTTCTCATATTACGATTTAGTTAAAGATAGAAAACTTTCCTTTGAAACCGTGGAACTAGAATGTTTTGAAGCGTTAAAAAGAAACCTTTTAGAAGCTCCAATTTCAGGATTATAAATCTCATTAGACCCGAACGAACTACATTGTGATGCAAGCGCATGGGGATTTGGAGGTTTTTCAGGTAGTTCTCTACTTTTCCAAATGAACGATAGAAACTTAAGCAAAATACCACAGCTTTAAACTAGAGACATTAGCAATAATCTCGAGGAGAGCTCGTTGGGCATTAGAATTATTGAGCTATACATACTCATTAGAACATAGATCTGAAAACTAAATACATCTTCTAAATACTTTTAGTAGGAATTACTGGCAATAGACAAGAATACCTTTGAGGAGCCTCCTCTGTCAAAATATAGATGCTAAGTTAAAAAAGACAGTTGACAGCCTATTAGGTATTTAGCTTAAACAGTAACATACTTGTCTAAAAACAGCTTGCTGACACCATTAACTCATTTGGTCTACAACTCGTTAACAATACCTCTCCGACGCACATTTTTAATAGAAGAAACACACTGTTCTATGATTTTTTTGCGAGTAACTCAGATAAGTCTTTGCTATGACTAAGATTCTGTTTCCGTCTTCTCCAAACATGACCTTATATTTCTATTATATGACATTTATCGTGATCATTCTGCCGAACGGATAACTTACCTGCATTTTAAGAATATTGACGATGCCTTATTAGGTACAGACTATAGTACGCTCAATTTGAATAAAATATTTAGCACCCCCACATTAGATGTACAGCTCTCATTGTTGCAGTCCAATGTACGTTATTTATGCAACCTATGTGTACCCTTTATAGTCCCTGGTTTTTTGACACTATTAAGAATCCATTTTCCTGCGCAATTAGACTTATTTGAAGTGGAAGAGGTACACGACTGAGTATCACAACAAACTGTATCAAAAACTAAGAAATGGAGTACAAAATAGTAAACATAAAGCAATAAGTGAGTACTTTTGTATCAAGTTTAATGACACCTTTTCGACTAGACAAAAATGGAAGCAAATAAGAGATCTTGGAATTGGGAAGCAGAAACCAACATTGCTTCAGGACATTGCTTCGACTACCTCTTATATAAACTGTGATAGTAATAACTATGACTGTAGATTTAGCTTCATGTATGTGTCCCAGTGTGATGTCCTCGACTCTTCATTAAGTATAAAATCCAATGTAGAAATTAATCCCAAATTTATAAAAATAGTCTTACCCAAAACTTAAGTTAAGTCACACATGCAAAATGTTTATTTTACTTTTTTATCTACAATTATTATCCGATCTTAATGAAATTTGGCAACTCGGTAGATACATATACAAACTAAATCCATTTCAACTAAATGCGTTAAGGTTTGTGGGAGATATAAGGTTTTTATCGATTTGCGAGGGTGGGAGCGCAATAAAAAAATTAAAAAACTAACGCTCGATAAGGAGTCTTCTTACCGAATTTGGTGACTCTAGCTCTTATAGTCTGCGAGATCTAGGTGTTCATACGGACGGACAGACGGACATGGCCAGATCGACTCGGCTGTTGATGCTGATCAAGAATATATATACTTTATGGGGTCGGAGACGCCATGTTACATACATTTGCACGAATACAATACATATACTCGTTTACTCTACTAGAGTACGAGACCAAACGACCAGATGTTTTGCTTCGCAAAATATTAGGTGCAGAGTTTCATCCGAAGGGTTGGTATTAATTGCGAATAACGCTTCCAGATTTCTTTTAACGCAGCCAGCTAGTTTTTCCCAACATCCAGCAAAGTTTGGAGCGTTTGCCGGAATACAGTTCCAGTCGATTCCTTAGACTTCGAGAGTTGATTTTATGGCTCTTTCATTTAGTTCTACAATAGCTTCCACCAGTTGTGTTGTGACATGTTTGACTGGTGATACTCTAGCCCTTGACGCAATTAGTGTTGTTGTGTGGCGTCCTCATGCACATACCATATTCGTATATATGCACTTGCTGCAGATGCCTTGCTGCTTGCATCGCAAAACACATGCCACTCAATCCTTGTAGCTTGTGAAGTAGTGAAGTGAGTAGCATCTTGGTTAATGTACATTGTGCCATTTTTTTACAGGATCGCCTTTGATGATGTTATCCCATCCTATGCCGGTCTCCCAAATGTCGCGCATTAATATGCGCCCTTCTATTGTTATGAGCGTCACCAATCTTAAAAGGTCATAAACTGAATTTACTGCAGGAAGAACCTTTCGTTTTGTAGGCAACGTTATTCCGTTCAAGAGTTTTCGCTGATACTTGGCATAGTAGACGCTGAAGATATCTTTTCGCGCGACCCATATAATTCCGAGAACAATTAGCGAGATATCTGGTTTCTCACTGAGTCGTATGTTTGTAATTGGGCCATGTAAGTGTGCTGGAACGTTTTGTAAGACTTCTTGGCTGGTTGAAATAAAGATTCTTATTTCTAAATGCGCTGCTGTATGAATTTGTATTACAACTTTTAAGGCTTTGACTACTTTGACATTCTGCTGCCGTCTTTTCTTTTCCAGGTTTTTTTGGATTGAGCACTGCAAAATGCGGCAGAAACAAAAGCTTTGGTGACTCAAACACTTGTTGAGCCCTTAATATTGTGGCATATCCATTTACAAGAAGCTTGTCTATTTAATTCTTCCATATCATGATTACGCAGAAATTTTCTTTCAACACTTTTAAGTCGTTGCTCTGCCATGGGTCTACTATCAGATAGCTAAAACCTGTCATCTTTCTATAGTAAGTTCGTTTTGTAATGATTATCAACTTTAGTTATTGATGAGGATATTTTGCTGATTGTCAGTTGTTCCTCTGTTGATTTAGTTTTGTCTACTTTAGTGGCACAGACACCAAATCCTTCCAAGCTGAACTCACTTTTAAGCAGCGTTAATGGCTTGTATTGGACAATGCATTACCCATCGGTTTTTTTTTTTTTTGACATAATTGGCTTCAGTGTTGATGGGTCGAAATGAGCTTGCCATGTTGTGTAAGTACCCTTACACAAAAATGGCAAATTTGCACAAACTCAACAATCCAAAACCGATTCTTTTTCATTGAACAACAACGTGGCAAGCTTCTAATATTTTTTTAAATTCGAGGTTTTTCGCAGGGAGGTTGAGGTCATCTATGAGGCGAACATTTGATACGTTATTTAATTTGTATACCTGTGATTTCGGCGTTTTTCTAAGAACGGTACAGTCCGCCAGTCTATCCAAAACAGAATGATGTGGTATTTTCTTTTAGGCCAGGAATGCGAGTACTTGTTTTCTCTAGAAGGCCCGTGTAGAGTTACGGGAACCATCTTGAGAGGTACCAGCTGATTGCCTTTTTGTATACCTCCACTAAACGAAGTTGTAGATGGTGCTTCTATTGCTCTTGCTTCTGTAGTCTTCTTTGTTTGTGAAGCAAGCGATGATGATACTTTTCGCAGTTGTCTATACCACATTTCACTCGCTGTGTGCATTGCCCTTTGTGGAATTTTAGGCAGCAGTAACAGGTGGTGCTTTTGTTTGCGAAAACCCACTTCTTTTTGACATCCGCTCAGGTGTATTTGCTGCCTTTATCGAGAAGGTGCTTGTCTCTATCACATGTTGAACTTTTTTTATTTTCCTGATTAGCAGGTTTTGATGATTGCTTCTGGTCTCCCTTTTGGTTGATGTTATTAATTTTCTTGCAGAAACTGATATCTTGATATAAAGTCGATTGTTATTGTGTCGCCCATTTCGCAAAAGTGTTGAAATCACAATCTGCTGCTGTAATTGCTCTGGAGTTTAAGAACAGTCCCCATTCTCGAAGATAGGTTTCATTCAAGAGTTCAATTAGAATTGCTAGAAGTTTCTGAGTCTCAGCAAAGTTGCATTTTACAAATACCAACGTTGAATTTATGTTGTGCACAGCACAATTAAAATCATGAAAATCTGTTATTTCTTGCAGAAACTCAAATTTTTGTGCCTTTGCCATCAGTTTAAATGGGAAGTTTTCTGGGGCTACGTAGATATTGTCCAGAATTGCGATAGTTTTCTTTGGTTTCTTTGTCGAGCTTCACCTTGAGAAGGTAAAGGTATACATCCTCTTCTCTTGAAAATCCACACTCGAAATGCGAGGATCCATCGAATTCAATATGCTTGTTTCCTAATGTTTGCTGTCTGCTACACAGAATCCTGTTAGTCTTCGATTAGGTCCGCTGAGGCACCCTCGTTTGATGCACTTTTCAGCTGACGCTTTAAATCGAGCATTGCTGTTGCCTTGTCACAAATTTCGTTTTGAATGCGTACCTTTGCTTTGTCGATAGCTTCTATTTGTTCTATAACTGCTAACATCTGGTCATCCTCCGTGTTGCGAAAGCGCACAACACGCATTTCCCCGTGTTGATGATAGTACGCTCTGGACGTAGTATTGCGTTCATACCCAGTTCATTTGCAATTGATTCCGCCATTAAATTTACGAAGACTTCGCTTCACAAATTTCTCTGTGACGAACTAGCGACTTCCAAGACATAAAGTAATTTTTCGATTCCTCCGACCACTGCCACATTTTGATTGGGGACTGTTGCGGGAGTTCATTAACTTATATAGCTCTCATATAACCGATCGTTCCAGAATAAACACTTAGTATAAACACTTTTGTTTTTCACCCAATTTAAGCCAAATTAGTTATTTTGTATCCATTTTTAGAAGCCTCACATCCGCTGACTAAAGTTGAACCAGATTGGACAAGGATATATACGATATAGCTCCCATATAACCGAGTTTTCAGAATACACACTTGGTGGGAAAACTTCTTTGTTTTTCATTGAAAACTTGGTTTGTATTCATTTTGCGATGCTACAAGTCTCTTAGCCAAATTTCATTCGTATCGGTCAGCTCATGATATAGCAATGTAGGGTAAGGGTATTCATACAAAATATTTTTCTCTCGATTTTGTTTACAAAAAATCAATTATTTTGTAAAAGAGCATATCGATAGAGAATGAGCTTAGTCCTAAAAATATCAAATTTCATTTGTACATGTATGTCAAAAGACAAAAGATTGTCCGTGGGGCGTGTCCAAATTTTGAAACCAACTTTCTGATGTTACACTACGGAAGTATAGTGTCATGATTCTAGCTATTGCAGATCTCGGTGTACATACAGACATGTCTGTCTAACATGTCTAGATCGGCTCCTGTGCGGATCCTAATCAAGAATATATTTTATGGACTCGTAAACGCTTCCGTTTGCTACTACTTACATATACCCGTTTAAAATATACCCTTTACTATATGAGTACTGATATCATATTCCAGTGTCATATATTGTACTAAAAGTGTTTTTTTTTTCGAATTTCTAAAAACTTTAATTAAAGGGTCCCTCGGCATCAGCCTACGTCACTTATGTTCACAACGCAGACGCCCTTCGTGCTATTCAAAGTGTAAATAATATTATGATAGACGGGCGACTTATTAAAACAAGCTTGGGAACAACGAAATATTGCAGCCATTTCATGAAGAACCAGCAATGTCCCAAAGGTGACTGCATGTACTTACACGAGCTAGGCGATACTGAAGCTAGTTTTACAAAGGAGGTACATATTATTATTTTATTATTATTTTACAAAATTTCTACCCTGACGCTTATATGTATTTCTGATCAAGGAAATGCACCAAGGAAAGCATCAGGAATATGAAAAACGCTTACACGATGCTCTCATTGCGACTGGCGGTGCGAATAATACATCAGGAACTAGCAGCGGTGGCAGTGCACCTGCAAGTGCAGCTTCTAAGTCAAATGGTATGTAATTCTTTTACAATGTAAATAAATTGTTACATTTTTATGATCACTAATGATTTTCTACGTGCAGCCTCGATAGCAATAGCAATGTCATCGTCTTCTTCAACCACATCTTCGACTTCATCCGTATCAAACGCAAATGTTACATCTATTAATGGTTCACAAAAAGAAGCATGGCCTAGCTTATCTGTGTCGCCTGTTAATAATAAAGAATCATCAATGGGAGCAGGAGGAATTGCGAATGTTAAAAACAAAAAGGATAAGTCTCGAAGTGAAAAAAGCAGACATGAAAAAAACAGAGCAAAGTGTAAAAACCCTACGCATCCCAATGCCAATATATCAAACAAAGACAGTTTTATTCCAGATACTAGGGAGAGTATAACTATAGTAGCATCCACTCTTGCAGATACAGTAGTAACATCAGTGAAATTAGAGTCAAATTCTGCGGGCTGCCGGCAGAGAACAGAACGCAGTAAAGAAAAGGCGTTGTCAAGAGCACCACTTGTGAAAGAACAGCAAGCTATTTTGGAAACTGCTTATGCCACTCAAACAAATGAACAATTGGATAATGCTGAAGATGATATAAATACATGCCAACCGAAGACCACTGCAATAAAAGACGTCGAAATTTTGCCACAGCGGATAGGATCTAATGTCCCACGATCAGTCAGCTATAGCAGCGATAATAGTGACGGCCCCGCTTCAGAAAGTAGCGAAAGTGAACAAAGTTCTGGTAGCTTCAAGAAAAACCGGTGCCATATTTCGACCACCGAGAGGCTCCACGAAGGTACTGTCGATGAAAATGCAACTTTAGAAAACCGACTGACAGACGTTGATGACACTACTTCTACAGTTACATACGATAACAAGAAAAATAATGCTCCTGATAGCAATAAAAAAGAAGATGAAATTTGCAAACCTGAAGATAAGATTGTAGTTTTAAATCAAGTTGCAAATGACAAAACAAAGGAAGTATCTGGTAAGCGTCAAAATGATAACTTATTCATAATTTCAATTTGAATTAATACATATCTAATAAATCAAATATTTTTAGAAGGACTTTCCAAGTTAAACATTTTTGATGACAGCAATAGCTTTTTCTCATCGTCGTCGGCTGCATTCCAGCAATCTTTACTCTTAAAAAATAAACTAGAGGCGGACGTGCGCCAGTCACAAATCAACAGTTTTATATCTCCTCATTTGCCTGATTTACTAAATGGTACGACTTTTTGGAAATTTATTGACATAAATGAATGCTTTTTACTAATATTAGTAAATTTAATCTAAACTCCTACATAGTGGAAAAAATGACTACTTTGTCTTTCTTTGTTTTATGAAAATTCGAATAATTTATTTAAAATAATTTAAATGGAAAATCATAAAAGTTTTTAATTGGATGTGTCACAGAAAACTCGATGTTTTCGCGATAATTGCTTTTAAAAATAACCAGCCAAACCAAAACTTGTTATTGTCGGATTTCTTTTTTATACCATTTACAAAATGATATTATTACTTTGTCCGGAAGCTTGCAACGCATAGAAGGTAGCTTTTCCGACTATATAATATATTCTTGATAAGCATGACAAGGGGAATCGGTATAACTATGTCCGTCTGTCCGCCCGCCTGTTTAAACACCAAGATCTCAGAAGTCTTAAAAGCTACAAAGCTGAAACTTTTACCAGATGGTTCTTTTGTTTGCTCGCTGATTTGACTTCTATTTCATCCACATGGGACAACTATATCATATAGCTTCTATCTAACCGATTGTTTCGGAATGAACACTCAGGAGCATAGCTTTTCTGTTTTTCATCCAAATCAAACCAAATTCGGTTTGCATCCATTAGAGAAGACCCTACGTCCACTGGCCTGCTCTGATCAAGATCGGAGAACTATATCATATAGCAACCATATAACCGATTTTTCCTGAATGAACACGTAGGAGCATAATTTTTCTGTTCTTCATACAAATTTGACAAATTCGTCTTGTATCCACTGCATCAAGCTTTGATCTAGATCGGTTATATATTTACAACGTAAATGGTATATAAGCATCTTTCTAGCTAGCTTGCCTTTCATGTTTTTATACTCTTACTATAGTAGAGTAAACCAGTATATTGTATGTAACAGGCAGAATGAGAGAGAATAAAGTATATATATTCTTGATCAGCATCAATAGCCGAGTCGATCTAGCCCTGTCCGTCTGTCCGTTCTTATGAACCCATAGATCGCGGAGACTATAAGAACTAGAGAGACCCAATTCAGTATGTACACTCCAGTTGTGTACACTCCCGCTAACTGCAAAACCTTATATCTTCCGGAAATTTTAACGCATTTAGTTGAAAACTAATCCTTAATATCTCTTAAGTCTCTTCAGAAAATTTTACGAATCTGTCAATTAGTTTTCAATAAAACATATACTAATTGAAGCCATTCAGCGAGCGTGACCAAGAACTTCCCGAGATTTTATTAAAAGTTTGTATGATTCCATTCTAAATAGAAACTACAAGGATATTAAAACAGATGAGGTCTGACACATTACTAAATTATCGGATTCCTATTTAAACTTCATACTCAACGATATAAAACGCATATAATACATAAAAAGCTATTTAAATCATATTAAGCAATGAGTGTGCTATTCAAGTGAATCACATTTTATGGCGTAATTTTTTGGCACTCTGCTACGTCTTAGAAGGCTCCACCGGGAATGGCAACTAAGTTTTTAGGTTTGTTATAGAACTATTCTGCAAGCTTCGGTTACTCGAAGTTAGCCTTTTTCTCTTATATTTAATTTAAATTATCGCTTTAATTAATTACAAAATAATAATATTCTATATACTTTATTTTTCCTATTCTTCGTTGTCAACAAATTTATGACGTACCAATATGGACTCTCTAGGCATAGATGGCTACCAAAAGACCTCAAGCACAAATGGTAATTATTGTTTTATTAGCTATCTATTCAGCGTAAAAATATGGTATTATAAAATTTTATTCACTGAAATTTTATTCACTGAAATTTTATTCGTTCACTGATTACATATTTGATATATAATTATTGTTTTTCTGATTTTAATACTCACCACTAAGATCTGATTTTTTTCTAGCCGCTGGTGTTGGCGCTGGCGTCTAAGGCTCAAACCTTTGACGTCAGGAGATCAACAGCAGTCGCGGGTTCGATCCCCGCGCTTGGGCTGGGTGTTCCGTGTTGTATATATATATGTTTGTGTTGTGTTTGTTTGTGCTCGTCCTCGTCCCTGTCAATTGTGTGTACCCCTCATCCCTTCACCAACTCACCCCCTCACCACCTCACCTACTTTCACCCCTCCTCAACAACTCGACACAAGTTAATGTACTGTAATTGCCAATGTAAAAACGCCATACAATATACTGATTGTCCACATAACAGGACAGATTGTATATAAAGATAATGATATAAATTTTTTTAAGATCTGATTTAATTGCACTTTTAAGAGAATGCATTTTTTTTGGAATTAAATTTTAAGTAGACGTAAACTGTCTGGCATCAAAGGACGAACCAGCTATCAGAGTCCTGAGGCGCCTACAAGATCGTAGCTTTATCGATCAGTCAAGCGGCGTAACTGATAAGAGGTGGTACTCTTAAAGTAAGTTGAACGCGATGCAGGGTGCCTGAGAGAGATGCACAAAGGCGATGCTACAAATGCGTTTAGGTTGAGCACATCACAAACTCGTTCATCAGTACTTGCTGCATTAAGTGGGGAGAGCATGTTTCTTCTGCTACTCAGCCAACTTGACTGACACTAGACATGTCGCCTCAATTGCCTCATGTAGGGCCTCAATTGAAGATCTTGCAGATAAATTTTAACCATTGCTTCAAACAGTTCGGGAGCTGTTACCTCGCCTCCAGCATACTGCTCTATGATATATAATATATATTGAAGATCACAAGATCACAATTCTCCTGGCGAAGTAACGCTCGGGGTCGGAGTATACCATCTATAAAAGCGGTAGGGGGTCAGTCATTGACGCGCAAGCGCGGATAAGCTGCAAAGCTACGCATAGTCCACACATAAGGCAACTCTAGAAGGGTCTAATTTGAAGCGCTTGATCCTGCGAAAGATTGTTTGGCTACCGTACTGCAGGAGAGGGTATCTATTACTACTTGTATCCACTGCATCAAGCTTTGATCTAGATCGGTTATATATTTACAACGTAAATGGTATATAAGCTTTTTTCTAGCTAGCTTTCCTTTCATGTTTTTATACTCTTACTATAGTAGAGTAAACCAGTATATTGTATGTAACAGGCAGAATGAAGCGCCTAAGACCCCATAAAGTATATATATTCTTGATCAGCATCAATAGCCGAGTCGATCTAGCCCTGTCCGTCTGTCCGTTCTTATGAACCCATAGATCTCGGAGACTATAAGAGCTAGAGAGACCAGATTTTTTTATGTATACTCCCCTTGTAGGGCGTCAGATCAACATTTTTGGATGGTATACCATATGGATCTATTTTTCCTATACTGCTGAGTTTCTTTGGTATCGGCTATTCACAAAAAGTGAAAATTCTTCTTTTATTTGACATTCACACACATTCACACTGCACTAAATTACTAGTGATAAAAACCCAATTAAAACGAAATTAAATGATTTTTAAAATCTGACCACCCTATTAATGAATTTATTACTTCAATTTAAAACAACAAGTAATGAACATTTCAATAATCCAAAATCTTCGAATTAATTCGAGTTCATTTGGAGGCAAGTTGGCAGGTCAACTATTTGGTTGGATTCATGTGTCAGTCACCACGGCATGCTGAGGTTCATTTTTAAATTAGAGAATTTGTAAAACGCAAAATTAATAAATTTTTTATATAGAATGTTACAATCAAAAGATTTAAATTAATCAAAAATCAATATTGTTTTCAATAGTAAAAGGGCTTCTTTTAGTGAAAAATATTATTTAATAGGTGTATTTAACCAAATATCTAAGAAAAATACTACTGTTTTCAATCCCAACAAAAGAGTTATCCATGACACCGAAATTTTAAATTCGGTTAGAAGAGATTTCCGTGACACCGCCGTTAGTGACGACTCGAGGGGCTTCGCTTTGAAAGCTGACGAACTTTTAATCTGTTCGATTTGGAAAAGTTATGCTCCTAAGTGTTCATTCCGAAACAATCGGTTATATGGGCAAAATATGATATAGTGATCAAATCTGGATCACATTTAGTAAGCAGGTGTGGGGATCCTCAAATGGATACACACCGAATTGGGCTACATTTGGATGAAAAACATAAAAAAATGTGCTACTAAGAGTTCATTCTGAAAAAATCGGTTTTAAGGGAGCTATATAAAATATAAATCCGATCCGGACTTCAATACATAAATGTTTTCCGCGAAATAAAAAACTTTTTCGCTTACGACTTTGAGCATGCTAACCTAAAAAGAAATTTAGAAGCAGTTCACTACCAAATCAATTTAAATATTGTGAAACATTTTTAAATATATGCACAACCAACATGATATCTTTGCAGAATGGGAGGAAGCTTTTAAAAATGTAATGATGCGTAATAACAGGCAGGTCGAAGAGCAATTACTACATCAACAGCATTTACAACAGCAGCAGCAACATCATCATCAACAAGTGCTACAACAGCAGGAAGAGTTTCTACGAATGCACGAATTACAAAAAAGAAACAATTTAATAAATAATATTGGAGTCTCACAAATGAACGGGCCACCAACTGGTAAGTTTAAAGAGTGAAAATCGTTCGGAACCTTATATGCCATTCACATCACAAATACTTACCCGCTTTAATGTCAGCTTTTTGATAACGATATTAAAAATGTTTAATTCGGATAAAAAACAGGAAAGTTATCGTACTCATTGTTCATTCCGATCTAAATAACTAAATCTAACAAGGGCAAGTTTCTACAAGACTAATTCTACAGTCAAGTTACAGGCAAAACAGAAACGCTGGATACGGTACTGTTTTGCTTAGCCGCCAGTGGTTAAATGATTTCGGTTTTTTTTCTAATAACGATATGTATCGATAATTTTCCTTTTTTCCACGCAGATATATAACTCTTGATTAGTACTTTGTACACACTACATAGCTCTTGAACCTACACCAAAACGAACATGTAAGTAATGTAATAGAGCCTAAGACAACGATGAGCCAAAGAGACAATGATGAGCTAAAGTCTGTATGTGAAAGCAATGTTGTAAAAAGAAGCATGACGGTTCGGATAGGTATGATGCTGAAATTTGTACACCAGCTATATAGTTCATGGCCTAGATAAGTACTACGCAATCATTTTGACTAAACTATTGAACTGATCGCTATGCAATTTTTACAGTATACCAATAGCGGCGCGGTAGCTCTCTGCGTATATATCGGCATAGCAAAAAGCGATAAAATGTGAAAAATGCAAAAATGTATTAAAATGATTAAAATTACAATATATCGATTTATCGATTTGTAAAGCAAATCAATCGATTTACATATGAATAATTTATTTGGAGTCATTTTTAGTATACTAATATTGGCAGAAGATCAACAGCTATGTAGTGGTGTAAAATACCCGATTTATCTATAAATGTATATCGGTGTGGACTAAATTCTACAATGTACTAATTAAGAGTTACATATCTGCGTGAAATTCTAAAATGATCGATATATATCGTTTTCCGATTGTTATCAGCTGAGAGACGCTCTTACAATAAAAAGAAGAAAGGAAAGCTTGCCGAAGCTTATATACGGATTTACCGATCTAGATCAAATCTGGATGGAGTGGATACAAGCGAAACAAGACGAATTTGTTTTAATATGGATGAAAAACAGAAAAGTTATTATGCTAAGTGTTCATTCCTGAACAATATGGGAGCTATATGATATAACTGTCCGATATTGATCAAATTAGGCCAGCGGACGTAGGATCCCCTACGGATGCAAACCGAATTTGGTTTGATTTGAATGAAAAACAGAAAAATTATGCTTCTAAGTGTTCATTCTATAACAATCGGTTACATGGGAGTTATATGATATAGTAGTCCGATCTGGATTAATCTGGAACTTGACTAGCCTGCAGACGAAGGAAGCATCTGGTAAAAATTTCAGCTTTGTAGCTTTTAAGACTTCTGATATCTTTGTGTTGAAACAGACTGACGGACAGAGGGACAGACGGACAGTCAGACAGTCGGACATGGTTATATCGATTCCCCTTGTCATGTTGATCAAGAATATATATATATATATATATATATATATATATATATATATATATTCTTGATCAACATGACATATATATATATATATATATATATATATATATATATATATATATATATATATATAGTCCTTCTAGAGTTGCAAACTTCCTGGCAAAATTAATATACCACTTGGTAAACGGTGTAACAACTTGAACAAATCTACCAGCTGGCGGCTACGTATCGGAAACAATACCGAGGACTTCTTCGCTGTCGCACACATAAGCTCTTGCTAAATATGTTCGTGCATATATGTACATAAAAATATAACAATATTAAAGGGGCTGAAGCATAACAGAACAAGGCTGAAACAGACGAAACGTTACGTTACGTTACGGAAGCCAAGCAATGCTTCGTTATGCGCAGCTTCATCTGTGACGCCGAGTTGTGACCGGCATCCCACTTCTGTGTACACGCAGGTACTCCAATAACACTAGGCAACAAAATAAGCCTTTTTGTTTGTATATTTATGGGGCATCATTAAATTTCTGTCCACACTTCCGACTCAGCCGAACATTCAGGGAGATTAGCTTATGTGTCTATTTTCCCTTATTAGAACCGTCGCATCTCGCCTGTCGTCCGATAGGCATTGGTTGAACGCCATTGCGAAAGCGTGCGGGCGATCTCGCATCGCTAATTTAATTACCGCATTGGGAATCCCAAGTTCCTTTGGGGGCTTGCGCCAAGCTGAATCTCGGTCGGTGTCACCTCCACATGCTCAATGGGTTCTGTTGGATTGCTAAGCAAACGCTACGTTGAATGAGGGAATAGTGTTCTCGAGGGAATAGTGTTCTCACTCTCTGCGGCATCGCACAGGTCCGGGCTCTGAGGCATGCACGGCGTGCCCCTGTTATTTCTGCATTCTACCAATGCAAAGGCTCTTGATATCTACTGTGTCCCCGACGCTCGCGTCGCATGCCACTTTTATGTTCGGAAGCAGCCTATCCGCGCTTGCATTGGCACTCTGTGACATTAGCAGATCACATTTGTGATATTTGCATCTTTGTTCAAAGTATTCACCTTGTATGATGCTGCGCTTCTTGTATGGTCGCTATGCTCTCCGCACTTGATGCAGCATTTGCTGCGGTCAAACTATATGCATTTGTATCAGCGTCTTTGTATCTCTCTCTTTCTCTCTCTCCCCAACCTATATATATCTCTTATCAGAAAGCTACTACAACATTTCGCGTTTCAGCGAAATGTGTACTGGACAGCCCAGGTGTCGCCGACTGTCAGGCAGTTAACATCTCTTATTTCCACTAACTTCTCTTGCTGTACTACGCGAATGCCGATGCCTTCACCTTGAGCCTTCCCGAAGTTTTTCCTTTAAACGCTTTTCATCGGAATGCATGAGGCAGGGCTATTCTCGAGATTTTTTTGTTCGCAATCGCTATCTTTGTCTTATTTTGTGGGGTATTTAAACTGCTGCTACTGCCCACAGCTTCTGCGTCCATATGCTCACTAGTGGTGACAACTCTGCCAACAGCTTTGATATGCAACAGCTGGGTGCTCCTGCGCTTTCCAGCACTGCAACAATGACAATTGCCATTGCAGAGAAATTTGAGCAGACGGTTGTCCATTTAAGGAAGCCTCACGTCCACTGACCTGATCTGATCAAGATCAGACCACTATATCATATTGCTGCCATAAAACCGATTGTTCAGGAATGAAAACTTTGAAGCCTAACTTTTCTGTTTTTCTTTCGAATCGAGCCAAATTCGGGTTGTATTCATTTGAGGAAGCCCCCACGTCAGTAAGTAAGAACGCTATAAGATACTCGTACTCAGACCACGTTTTGTGAAATTGTTTAATATATTGAATTTTAATACAATTCCATTAACTTAACATCAACTACTTAACGCAACTAAAAGAGAGACTTGCTTTTCCCAACAATGTTGCAATATGTTTGTAATCATCCTGTGACATGTTTGCAAAACAATTTGGCTCACTGAAACAATGTTGATGGAATGCTCTGGCAACATTCTTAAAGACAACTGGGTCTATACATGTTTACAACCTAGCAAAGTGGTGTGTCTCTTTCTCAAATATAAATTATATTCACGATATGTGTGTATGTGTGTATGTATTAATATGTGTATTTTTCTGCTTATATATGTTTTTTTTATATATATATTTTTTTTATATATATATTTTTTGCTATTTTCATAAAAGTTATGAAATATAAGCACCAAAGTAGTTGGTGGGTTGGTATGGTGGAGGAACTTCATCATATAACGTGCATATAACTGATTGTTCCATAACGAACACTTAGTAGCATAACTTTTCCGTTTTTCATCCAAATCAAAGTAAATTCGGCTTGTATCCAGAAAGCCTTACGCCCGCCGACCAGATTTTATCTAGATCGGTTTTATATTTACAATGGGAATGGTATATAAGCTTCGCCAGGCGTCAGTTGACCTTCCTTTCTTATTTTGTGCAAAATTTCAAATGTGTAAGCTAGTATATAAATGTGCCCTGTATGTTGCAGATTTCGGCAATCATTTACATGGTAACAACACAACTATTGCACTATTGCATCAACAACAACTTCTACCACAAACGCATCATGGCGACAATGTGTCAGCCCCCAGCAATATTTTTGGCGGAAACATGTCAAAGTTTTTTGATTTTCATAAAAGCCAACAGCAACTTCACCACCAGTATATTATTGCACCTTCTCCCCAAGGAAATAATGCTGCAACGGATCCACACCGGATAGCAGCCAACGTGGAGGGCAGTCGAGGCAACCCTTTATTTGTTGACAGTGGTATGTACTTAACATTTACTCTTCATATATACATCTACATACATAAACGTTTTAACGTTTCATAAATCGTGTCTGCGATTTCAAATTTTAGCGCACTGCCGGAAAGGTAGTTGTAGTTGTTGACACATTGTTTGCAATGTTTTCAATTTTTCAAGAGCCGGCATTTTTCAATTTCAGACATCTATGGCTAAAAACAAAACCAGGCAAACTTTCATAAATGTATGTTTCAGTCTTGCTTGCAGTTCAGGTGGTAAAAAATAAGACAACACAGTTATGAACCAAATTATTCAATATCTTATATTATCTTATATCTTGACACTTCAGGATGCTTTTTACTAGCAAAGCCCACCGCAATTTAACTTCCACAAGAATAAGAATGAATGATGTGTTCGCTTGTGTGGCTTTTATTTAATTAATTTCTTATATCTATACAAATGTGTACGTAGCCTAAAGCTTAAGAGCTGCACAGCCAGCGACGTGCTTGCGGTCGCTTTATGTATTTGTTATTTGCCTTGGCGTTGTTGCCCAATGCTATATATATAACATATCATACGAGGCGACTAAAATAAATCGGAGACGTTCCTGCTCTGATCTCTCTAGGGCCTCTGGTAGACGATAAGGCCAACGTTTACATTGCGACGACCACGTTGCTTCCTCTCTGGATCACGAAGAGCAACTCATGATCCTAGCAACGCGCTAGGTTTCTCCGCAAAGCCGTGCACAGTCGTTGCTATCTAACATGCGAAGCCAACTAGGAAGGAGACCAATAATGTTATCTGTAGTGACCACTGGAACCCGGTTTATGATTCAAATGCCTATGAGACGCAGTTTCTAGCACCTTAGTAGGTGGAATGAAATTTAGTTTTCCCGTCCCATTAAAACTTTGGCAAGCCTTCGCTTACGTTGCTTACTACGTTACCATTAAATTTTTAATACAGGCTCAGATGTAACATGCCTGACCTGCGAAGATCTGGCACTGAACGCGTGATCCATCCGTGCATGGCCTCCCTGCTTGCATAACCAACCATGAGATGTAACAACGACTGTACAACGAGCAAGGATAGCGGTCGGAAGTCGGGAAACATTAAGAATTATGACATCAACAATCAAACCCTAGGAGATAAGAGTTGCACAAGAGCAACCAAGAAATGAAGCAAATGGTAGCACGCAGCTAGAGGTCCGCAATATGCTAACCTCCAGGCGAACTATAGGGACCACACCGGCAGATCCGTTTGATCGCGTAGGTGGTCTCCACAGAATATAGTCAAGAGATCCTGCTCGTTATTCTCTTTCGATGGCTGACAAATGAATTATTCACCCAACGGTAGCTCGCAAATCATAAATCCAACCATGATGGAGAGTGGAGGACAATGGGGAAACACAAAGCTCCGCCGAGCGCTGACATCTTCCGCTCCGTTAAATCGGAACCCAGACTGAAAGAGATGGCAAAGCACGTGAGCTTGATGCGTGAGCTGCTGTCCCAGCTCGTGAAGCCAGCAGATCCGAATACGCAGCCACTACATGAGGCGGTACATAAGTTTCTGGGAACATCGGCGGGGGTGCGCACCCTTACGGGAACGGTAAACGTCGAGAGAAAAAACCTTGACGAAGTTACCATTGAAGAGGAACTACTTCAGGCGTTGCTAACTCAATTTGGGGAAAGCGGAGTGACACGATCCTGCATTGTGTCGCAACGCTAAGCCTACGGAGGAAGGCAAACAGCAACACTGAATATAGCTACCGATACTGCCGCGGAGCTAATAAGGGAGAAAAAGTTCGCGTTGGATGGGTAGTAGGACGCATTAGAAGATTAATTAAACCAACTCGCAGTTTTAAGTGCCTGGAATACGGACATGTAGCAAGGAAGAGCCTGCCTACGCTTACATTGATCATAAGGTTATTATAGAGGTAGTCCATCACAGGGCGAACACTTTCGAAAGGAGATTTTTGCCCTTCCGTGGAAAGGACAAGATCTAAGGCGAGAAAGGTCATCATGCACATTACATTACTCGAGCATGCGATGCCTCCATGGTGAAATCAAAGGCGGGATCCAGGAAACAGCTTGTTTACTGGTGAAACAGCACAATTGCTGACGTCAGGAAGGACTGTTTTCGGGCTAGCTGTAACTATTTCAGAAGCCTAGCAAGAGATGATACCAATCCTCAGCCACTGCTCGGCGCCTTTCATGAAAAACACATAGTCTTGAAAGGCCTAATAAAAGCGGATAAGGGGCGGTTTTTCCTCTAACTATGCGACCAGGCTGTTAGCGACCCTTGAGGAGCTGCGTACAAAATCACAATGAAGCGATTACAAGATTTTAGAGCACCAAGCCCGACTTGCCCGAGACTATTAGCAAACATTGCAACACAGTTGTTCCCACCGCACAGCTACAGCCCAACCCTACAGGAGAGGATCATGCTATCCCCAACTTACCGAAGCCGAAATCATCTCAGCCGCCAAGATAGTAAAGCCGGGTAAAGCACAGTGGGCGGACGGAATACCAAGTGTGGCCATGAGAGCCGCCGTGGAGCTGCAAACCAGGATACTTCGGGACTAATAATAAGGAGTACTGCCCCGGACTTACCCTGGACGCCCAAAACATCAGCCAGCTGGTCGAAAATCAAGGAGTGCTTACACAGGAAGTATGTTGAATATCAATGAATTGCAAGGGTAATTGATAGCTATTTCGAGGACAGAATTTTGAGCTGCAACATCAACGAAGGAGGCCACAATAGGAGTCCCACAGGGCTCGGTACTCGGACCATCTCTGTGAAATCTCATGAGGCTCGAATTGTCAGAAGAACTGCTATTGATGTGGCCATTGGCACGGTTGCAAAAGATATTCGCAAGATCGAGAGCATGGCCACGAATTGGTAAAGGAGTGGCTCGTAAAGGCATTACTAAAGCTAACGGTCATCAAGCATACCCGATGATGGTTGGGCCTTGTAGCTCCAGTGTCAGAACTCCGTTATACATGACAAGGGCCCTAGTACTGATCCTTGTGAAACTCCTCCAGTGATATCATACCGCATTGGTCCCTGATCGGTGTCTTATAGTTGTACCCGATCCTTAAAGTAGTCATCTACTATATTTTGGAGATAAGCTGGCACTTCCGCATTTCTGACCGCATTCAGGATGTGAGTCCAGCTAGCTGAGGTTAACGCATTCTGGACGTAAAGTGTTGTTACCAGGCAGTATTCCTTGGAGCCGAACCTCCACCGGTTTTTTTGATTGCTTGACTGGCCAATTCGCAGACTGCTTACAGCATCTGTAGTTGGCCGGTGTTTGCGAAAGCCAAACTTCATTGCTGATAGGTGACTCTCCAGTGCTGCCGCTATTTGAGTGTGAACGAGCCGTTCAAGCAGCTTTCCCTTTGTGTTCAACATTAAGAGCGGTCTATTCGAAGAAGAAGAAGGCTCCTCTACCGGGTTGCCTACTTTCTTTATGAGGGCGAGCCTCTGGACTTTCCAACGTTAAATAGAGTAATGCGCAACTATTTTTAGCACATTGATCGGTATACAGTCTGGACCAGACGCCTTTTTTCCATTCTTTATCTTACTGGCTGTTCTTAGGACCTCGCGATCTGTGGCTACCAGTATATCCTGTGGCTCTCGGTTCGCTCCGTCTCTGAAGTGGCTCCCATGCAGGGAAGAGTGAATGCACTATGTGGCTTATGTGCTCTGTGCTTGACGGAGGTGGTCTCCTGCATGCCTTAAACAGGATTCACGTCCGCGTCCTGTGGATTCGCGCTCTTCCCCACCAACGAGGCATCGCAGATGGCTTCCAGTTGGTTCATACATGTCTGCTGCAGAGCACTGTAGTGCGAAATCCTCCAGCATGACTGCTACCATTTCCTTATCCAGGGTTTCCTCTTTGTGTCAGCTTATTGGTGCCGGGGGCACTCTCCTGCTAGCTTCTCCTGTGTTTTTGAGGAGCATATGATAGCTTTGTGATTGATAACGCTTACGCCAGTGAAGGTCAGATTGATAATCTCGACGCCCGTGTTGAGATTTTGGGGGTTCACAGCACCATAATGCACCTTTCTTATCAATGTCAGCGATCCATTTTACTAACCGCCTTTTGGTACAATGGGCACAGAGTATTAGACGTCGAATGCTTGGCGTCTCTCTATTTGTGCCGGGTGCATAGTACATAGGAGGCTTTAGCTTCGCAGGTGCTCGCTCTGTGTTGGTTCCCACCACAGTTATAGCAGACTTCTTTGCAGTCGTGCTTGCTCTTGCAGTTGATAGACATGTAGCCAAACTCCGGCACCTAAAGCATCTCCTTGGTACGATTTTTGCTATGATTTAAGTCTGCATTTGTTTGGTGCTGCTTCTCTTTGAATCCTTGGAATTGTCTTTTGTGTCTCCGTGTCATCTTTCGGTTTTGATAAATCTTCCTGGAAGTACGACTGTGCTTCTCTTTGCAGGTAGTCAATCTCATCCTGCATCTCTCTCTTATCGGGTATGTTTTGTCGCGTTTTGGGTGGGCCATTAGGTTATATACATACATATGAATATATATATATATATATATATATATATATATATATATATATATATATATATATGTACGCCTTATGCTTCCCTATGACTAGGATAAAATGGCACACACAGATTTTAAGAAGTCTGACAATCACATAGCCCCAGCACCGTTGGAACATTCACATTTCCATAGAAAAAAAAAACACACACACCAACCGAGATAGCTACGTAGTGTTTAAATAATGGGCCACCAGCTGCCCGCTATTGGCTTTAATAGCTAAGATACAGGGGGCCCACACACTAAAATAAATGAGAACTCACAGGTTATGGGTTCAAGTGATAACTTGGGAAGAAATAATTTTACTTAAAAACATCAACATGAAATCGTAAATGAAAACTTAATTATCACCCAATATTCGGAAATAAAATCTTATTTATAGTTTTAGTCTAACAAAATTTCGCTCTGTTTATCCTTTATAGGCGCCTAAACTATTGGAACCATCGGTATGAAATTTTTCCTATATACTAATACTGGCCAGGGGAAGGTCAAGGGCTTCATATAAGCGATAATCCAAAAAAAAAAAGCAAATCCGAAAAGTGAAATATTACAAAATATTGTCTGGTGCATAAGTATTGAAATAAAATCAGAACAGTAAAATCAAATCACGTGATCGATTGAATATTATTTTGTCTACAACTATTTTCCTATCTTTATGAAACATGGGCAGAATATAGGGTAGAGAATGTGCATATATAAAGTACATAAATTAAATATGTCAACAATTTGGTATCGTTTTGCGCGGACGGTATCGGGAATTGCTACTAACACAGCCAAAATCGATAAAAATCGTCATAAATTATCCCAACACAAACACATCAACATCAACACAGCATCTCGTCTGTTCGCTGTCTTCTAAGAAAAACTTTTATTTCTCTTGCTGGTATTTGTATTAATTTCCACAAAAATTTCGACTACAATTTAGAGCCACTTGCAGTCGGAATTTTCCAAAACGGCTTTCAGTTCGTATATATTAGCTATTCTAATTTCACCTTTGTATTGTTTCTTATTCAATTAGTGAATATGTAAAAAGGGAAAGTTTTACAGTTGTCGTTCAACTGACTGAAAGAACATATAGTATGGGAAAGATTTTTGTTAAGTTTATTTAACTTAACTTTCTGTATGTATGTTTGTAATGTACATTAATTTTGTCATGAAGTTTGCAACGCACAGAAGGACCTACCACCGACCGTTAAAAGTATATATATTCTTGATGACGAGGGGATTCGATATAGCTATGTCCGCCCGTTTGCTTAAACCCCGAGATCTCAGACGTCTTAAGAGCTACAGAGCTGATTTTAGCAGATCTGCACGCTGATTGAGTTTAAAAACAAGTAGGAACGCTACAAGCTTGTACTACAGTTAAATACCCTGTACCTAATAAACTGCTATATCATATAGCAGACCGATCTTGATCAAATTCAGTAAACGGTCTTGGGGCCTCCCAAAATGGATGCAAATCGAGCAAATTGATTTCAAAGAAAAGCAACAAAATTTTCGTCTATGGGGCTCTATGATAAAGTTGCCCGATCAGAATAAACGGACCTAGGGGCCTCTTAAAATTAATACAAACCCAATTTGGTTTAATTGGGATGAAAACAAACATATTTTGTTCATTCCCATAAAATGGGGACTATATGATATAGTTGCTCAATCCGGATCAAATTCGGTCAGTTGACGTATTACACATAAACCCCAAATTTGATTAAATTCCCAATAAGAGCAAAAAGCTATTAATAAAAACACTAACGTCTGTGGTGGGTTTTTATCGGGGTCACCGTTAAAGGTGGGCGTAGCAAGAAAAAATATGTTATCTTGGTTCATATTTATAAAAAATAAAAATCCAAATTTGAAATTGCATCTCTTATAGTTTCCAAGATGTAGATTTTCCATATCCGAATTGGGTTGGATTCAGTTTGTACAGCTATATCAGTTTGCTGCCATAGAACGAATTGTTTCCGAAGAGAAAACCAAAGCAAGAGAAAACAAAGCAATTTATTTCAAGCAGATTATTGCAATAAGTAAAGAAGTAAATTCTAAAATACTGCTGTTCATTTTTCTCGAATGAGCCGATTGAGCCCTAAATATCATGTCTCTCAGTTGCAACGCTAAGTTCAATTACACCTTTCATATATATTTACAATGTTATTGGTATATAAGCTTCGGCTTACCTTTCTTGTTTTTTTTTTTTTATCAAAATTGGCCCAAATTCGTTCTGCTGCCATAAGGTATGTATTTAGCATATTTCCGTATTTCTCTTAAGAGAAAGTGATTTAATATGTAGCTATGGCATTGGTTGACAAGTGTAGTCGCTTCAGTCGACACCGAAATCCTTAGTGGCAGAATTTCTTTCGACTTTAATCAATAATTTTGTATTTATTCGTGTGATTTAGTATAGTACGTGGGCGGTTCATGACCAAGGCCTATCATTTTTCACAAGTATTTATTTTATTTTTCTGGAACCTAAGCAATAACTGAGTTGTCTGTCTACATTTTAATCAATTGTTTTATATAAATTGTTTTATTACTTTATTTCAGCTGTCTTAACCCCACAATCACAAATTCAGAAACAAAGATTAATGGGCATGTTTGAAACAATGGTAAGTCTAATGTCTGTAAAGACCGCATGCATTAAAGTATGTGGGAATTATTTATTACTAATATTTTATGCAGACGCAAAACCAATCCCAAAATCCTCAACCAAAACGGTTTTCACAAAACTCTTTAGTTGACGATGATTTAGGTAAGAAATATAATTTGGGACCTGATTTCAACGTTTATAAGCAATGTTCTTCAGGTTTTGACCCATTTGTTGAGACACAAAAGGGGTTAGCAGAGCTTATGGAAAACGAAGTGGTCCAACAACAAAACTGTAATAGTGGAAGTGGCGGGCTACAAATGCCTCAGCAATCTACAAAAGTTTCTCATCAGCAGCTACTTGACAATATGCAACGCGCTCGGATGCCCCCTCCTGGGTTTAATCACATGAACGTTTTGGGCTTCAGCGGTAACTCTAGAATGCCCTCGAGTAAAATATTGCCTTTCATGGCAGGTAACGGAGTCGGAAATAGTGGTCCACAAATGGGCCAACAACACCAACAAGTACAATTGGCAACAAACACTAACTGGAATCCACATTTAACATTGCCCCAGCCTCAAGGACAGCCCATTAACGACTCTCAACTTCAACATCCAAACTCAGGCGCTCACAATAAAGGTATGACTTCTATAGTTTAATTTGTACACACTTGTAGAGGGTCTTATAGTTTTGTCACTATATTTGTGCTCTGTCTCTCTCACTCACAAGTAGATTTCTTGATAAGCGAATGTGTTAAGTTTGTGTGTTTGTATATCAGAATACAAACTATTTGGAGGTCATTGAAAAGGACTACTTAGTCATTAGACTACTTAGTTTTCTTTCTTCTCTTGTTATACCCTTGCAGATGGTATTATAATTTCGACACGCTATTTATAACGCATAAAAAAAAGCATCTCCGAAACCTTAAAGTATATATATTCTTGATCATTATAAAGGAGATTGCTTCGCTGCCAATTCCTACAGCTGAAGGAAATACGTTTTAGACTACTTAGTTTTCTTTCCTGAAGTTAGACTTCCTCTCTTGTTATACCCTTGTCACGATATTCATAATGGATAAAAAGAAGTATCTCCGAAACCATAAAGTATATATATTCTTGATTAGCATGACAAGCCGTGTCGATATAGCCATATGCGTCTGTCTGTCTGTTTCTATGCGAACTACTATCTTAGTTTTGAAGCTATCGACTTATAATTTTAACCATAGACTGCTGTAAGCCAATAAGTCAAGATCCTCCAGATCGGACCACTATATGATACAGCTCCCACATAACCGACCGATTCGGAATTAGTACAGCAAAATTGGTTGTTATACCATTCACAAAATGGTATATTCATTTTGTCAGGAAGTTTGCAACACACAGAATGACGTTTCCGACTATATAAAGTATATATATTCTTGATCAGCATGACAAGGGGAATCGATATGACTATGTCCGTCTGTCCGTCCGTCAGTTTCAAGACAAAGATTTCAGACGTCTTCAAATCTACAAAGCTAAAATTTTTACCAGATGCTTCCTTTGGTTGGACGTTGGTTAAGTTCGAGTTTTATCCAGATCGGACAACTATATCATAAAGCTCCCATATAACCCATTGTTCCGGAATGAACATATCGGTTCATAAATTTTCTGTTTTTCTTCCAAATCAACCCAAACTCGGATTGTATACATTTTAGGAGGCCCCAGGTCCGTTGGACTAATCTGATCAAGATTGGACGAATATGTCATATAGCTACTATATAACCGATTGTTCTGGAATGAATCCTTAGGAGCATAACTTTTCCGTTTCTACCGCCCAAATTTGATCTAGATCGGTAATATATTTACAATGTGAATGGTATATAAGTTTCGGGAAGCCGAATTAAACCAAATGTGGAACGTGTCAGTGTTAGAAGCCTCCACGTATGCTGACTGAATTTTAACCGAATCTGCAAGGGTATGTAAGCTTCGGTTAATGGAAGTTAGACTTTCTTTTTATTTTTTATACAAGTAAGAACGCTATTGTCGAATCCCTTTTATAAGATACCTGGTACTTAGTTAATTTACATGTTAATTTATTTATTTAATTTAATGTATTTATTTATTCGAGCGGGGCCTTAGTGTAAGACCTCATTCTGTCAAATAAATTAAAATGTACATATATGTAAGATGGTATATATGTATATATATGCTAGCGTACTCCAGATGTATACACTAGTAAGTAAGCTAGCCGGCGAGCTGCGCGTCACGTCTCAGTAGAAGGATGGGTTATTAATTCATAAAGAAATAATATACCAATACCAATAAAGGAAGGCAACTACATATACATATATATAAATGAATTATATATATATGATTTACTTAGCCATCATTCTACTGAGAGATGTGACTGCCAGCCGGAGAACTGCTTGCATACTTCAGATACTGTTTCAAGCTGACCCTCCGGAAGTGCATCAAGCCGAGGCATTTGATCGTTGTGTAAGCGACTTAGTAATGATTGATCTAACCGATACTGTTGCACATTCAACTTGCTTCCTGCTGCTAATGAGAACTGCGTCAGTTTTGTGCTCTGCCAGCTCCAATGCTTTGAGTTGCAACCCCTCTACGACCACATCGACGTCGTCTGCGAACCCGGCGAACTTCGTTTCCCCAGGGAGGGAGAATTATCGATTATAATCGAAGGACTTCATTGAACATTATATTCCGGATCCTTGTCACACTCCTCCGGTGATGTGACGCTCTAGTCTACCTCTTGATTTTATATTTATTATCATGAGGTCATTGCTGATTTGCAACCAACTCTGCGCATCTAGAATTTTTGTCCAATTCGCTGAAGTGAAGGCATTGATTACATCGGGGATGCTGGCTAGGCCGTACTTTCGGACCCTAACGACCCCCCCGTTTCCTTCGATCGCTTGGCGCTCCAGTCCTTTAACCACCGTCCATGGTTCCCCGGTGTTTTCGGAAACCGTACTAGTTATCGGATAAACTTCGTCGGTCTGATAGCTCCATTTCCAGGCTGTTTCAAATGCGGTGTTCAATGATCCTCCTTATAGTATACAGCATACACAGTCTGTACGTAGTAGGATCCTCAAGGGCTTTTCGAGGCTTTCCTAGCAGGTCGAGTCACTTTGTTCATTGTGCTAACGTTACCGGCTCTTACCAAGGAAAAGCTCACAGATGCGTATATTAGGATTAAGTCTCCAAGTTCACAATTAGTACTCTTTACCGAATATAACCAAATTTCGTTAGCTCTTCGTAAAGATAACATTTGTTAACAAAAATCATTTTTCAGAGAAGTCTTAAATTACACGGGATAACATATAACACACAACAAACCAACAAAACAGATATACGAACACATTGAAAAAGCCACACTGATTAACATCCATCACAAATTTGAATTTAAAAGCTCTGTATTTTTTGCGAGGTTCCTAAAGTTAACCTAAAAGTTAACCTAAACCAGTAAGAACGCTAAAGTCGGATTCCGACTGTTTGAGAGCTCAATCTTTATTCGCAAAATCTCTCTTATACAATTTTCGGTCTTAGGATCTATGGGAAACTTATATCTAACATGTACCTCATAGTAAATTTTTATGACCCGTACATAAAAAAAGGTCTCCTTATGTCTAATTATAGTTTCTTACATTGTCAAGTAGCTAATCGGCTGGCATCCCTTAAGGGTCAGATATCGGTCTCATGCAAGGATCGCACTTCTTAGCTGCCTACATTTCTGTGTGGTGTGAAGTGTGTATTATCTCCGTCTTACCTGCGCGTAATTTTCTTAGGAATGGATAATGTGTTACAATGTTTTTATTTTTGTGTTGACATTTGTATTTTGTAGTATATATATTGGTTTTGTTGTGGCCTGTGTTTCCATATGCTTATGTTTCAATATAAGTACATTTCTTCGCTTGTGTGAATTGTATTTTATATTCGTATAAATGTATATTTCTTCAATTGAGTGGACTGTTTATTTTTTAGGTTTTAAACTTTGTTAATATATTTCATAGGTTTGAAAATTCACATATTGTGTTGCATAGGTTTTAACATCTACTTATATATAATTCAATTAACTGTTGTTCATTCTTGAACATATTGCCAAGGGCAGCAAAAACGATGGGGTGTGTGTAAGTATGTGCATGCACATTTTATATTGACTTTATCTTAAATGCTAAATGATAGTACATAGTTCATACTTACACATTCGGCAATGGGCCTGGAAAATGAAAGCTTGCATTTATCGCTTTAAATTACACATTTTGTGTTATAACGATATTAATTCTTGCCTTTCTGTTTCAATATTATGGTGTGCTACTAAAATTTTATCATCAGTTCGAGCAGTACTTTCTGGTGAATTCTTACCTGTTTGGGTAAATTGATTAATTCGATTTATGCATTAGCCTATTTAAGTTTTATTTTAAATTTATATCGAACTTTGATCAACCAGCTAGTTTTTCTTTTCTAGTTTGATCCAAACTGTCTTCATTTTCGCTATGGTTTTAGCCATAACAATTCTGTTTTTGCTCTAAAGCTATTCATTTTATAGTTTCTTTTTCTCTTTATTGATAACATACTATATGCGATCTGGCAAATTGGCACAGGTATCCACATTGTTATTTCCGTTTCTATTTTCGATAATTTATCTGCTCCCCTGTTTTGATTTCTTCAGATTAGAATTGATGTTTTTCCTTCTAATCTTATTCCATCTAACGGACATATTCTTTTATTAGGTCTTCTTAATGAAGCTTCCTGAGCTTTTACTTTTTCAACTCTACTTAATTTACTTTTCTCTTATTAACTTCTTTTATTTTTCCTAACGGCCATCTGGCTAGGTGGCATTTTTCATTTTGTAAGATACCTACACTCCCCTTTTCTATATTGGGAAGGCTCTTTTTCCATTTATCTATACTAAATAGTAGTCTTTCCATTTCAGCCAAAAATGTCTCATTTTATTATTATGTATATAGTTATATGGTTTTGCCACGATATTTTTAGCGCAAGTCGCAAATCTGCTTTTATAGAGATCGGTTGTGTCACGCATACGCAAAATTGTTTTCTATTCTGCTTTAAGCTTGCTTTGCTTGTGTGCTAAAAATAGCACATATCGTATCATTCGCCCCTGCTTCGCGCGGTGTAAATAAATATTGCGACTTATGATTAAAGCAACGGGTGAGAACAGTTTTGCTGACTCTCAGCTTAGAAATAGCCAAATTGATCTCCGAAAAATGTTCTCAACAAGAGGAAATTTATGCAATGATACTCAAAGTAGCAGCACCACCTACAATAAGCAGCACCTGCCCTGGATTAAGCATCAGTAAAGACCCCTACCAGGAAAGACCCCTATCGACATGTCCTGTTGACATGGCAGCAAAATTGATAAGCGTTGCTGACAAAAGACTACTGGAAGCTCAAAATCGGCTATTGGGCAAGAGAAAAGTGAAAAGGCTTTGTCTGTCACTCATTTCTAACTCGAAAAGAGGGAGCAGCAGCCAGGTTCGGCACTCGCCGTCCACCACTAGCCAACAGGTAATAGATTGCCATTCTTAACACGGATATCCCAACTAATGAAGACAATGAGATAGACGCGATGAATGAGGATGCTGATGATGACAGTGATCATATGGACGAACATCAATCTGCAGCAACCAACAATGGCAACTATTGAAGAATCAGTTAAAACTGGTAATCAGCTTAAAGGTTCCCCGAAACCACCGCAAATTGTTGTCAATATTAGCTAACTAAACGCCTTATTTGAGCTTATAAAGAAAGTGGCAAGTTTAGATAACGTTGTCGTCAAAGCTAATCAAGGGGAAACGGTCAGAATCTGTTCCAAAGACAGTGATACTTATAGAGCCATTGTGAGACGTATGGATGAGATTGATAAGGAGTTACACACATATCAAATGATCAAATGCAGACAGAAAAAGTACACAGCATTGTAGTAAGACACTTACATCATAGCACCCTAAATAATGACATTACCGCTGATCTGAAAAGGTTTGGCTATGAAGTTCTTCACATCCATAACTCAAGTTCAAGGATTAATAAAGACGAACAACTTAATGTGTTTTTCATTAATATTAAGCCTTATGCGAAAATTAATGAGATTTACCAAGTAAAGACTGGAAACCATATGGAGCTATAAAGGATGTCAATGGTACCAAAAGTTTCTTCGCCGATCGAGAAGGAATGCAAGAAGGGCGAATAATTCAAATAAGACCGGTCATATATTCATTTCTAGAGAGCAGCAACAGTTTCCTACCTTGCAGTCTAATTGCCGCAAAGAACCAATATTTCAACAATACAGCAGCAACCAACTCAACAACAGCAACAAATTGTTCAACATCAACCATCTGTAGGCACGAAGAGAAAAGAAAAGACCTGCCCAGCGTCGTCTTCATAATCTACAAGCGCCACAGATATTGCAGCAACAACGTATGAATAATCAGCATAATAATTCTTTTGAAGTTCAAGCACTGTTATAACAGCAAGAGAAATAGTTTCTTATGAGGTTGCAGCAGCATCAGCAAGATTAGCAACAGTATAATAGCCAAGCCAATCAACGCCTTCAAAAACTTGAAAAAATAATATTTGAATTGGCCACCATGATTAACCAAAGGGCTGGGGATGGACCTAATTCCCAGTTCCAAAACAACTAAAGAACTAAAGTTCTTATTTGGAATGAAAGCTTAAGAAGTTGAGCTCTTCACGCATAACAACAGCGTAGACATTCTTCTTTTGACGGAGTTAGAATAAACGAGGGAAAACTAAGGATTTATGGATATGCCTTCTATCCAGCACTTAGACCATCGCGTAATAATAATAGTGTCGGCGGAGCAGCGGTATTCGTGAGGATCTCGCTTCGCCATTTTGCACAAAAGGTCATTGAGACACACAGCATACAAATGTCATCAGTAAAAGCAGCCACAGGGCTGGGTGACGTGGAGTTCAGCGTCATTTACTGTTCTCCAAGTAGCAGGATCGAGAAGCCACATTATCAACACACTACGTGCTTGCTGCCATTTGATTGCGGTATTTGATTCGTGGTGAGTGGAATGCCAGACATTGGCTGTGGGGAGACACTTACAATTCACCTCGGGGGCGAGAAGTAGAAGCCATCTCGGTTACTGGAGCCAAGATCCTTGCAACTGGCTCGCCAACCAGTTACCCATATGTGCCGAATCATACGCCTTCCTGCATTGACTTTGCAGTGCATCATGGAATACCAGATCCTCGAGCAACTATAACGCAAAGCTGGGATTTGGACTCTGTTCATTTGCCCCTTATCATCAGCATTGACACAGATGGTGCTAATGTCAATCCAAGCCCTCGTTTAGTCACCAAGCACACTGACCTGCTTGTGTTTAGGCAACAATTGGAGAGATCGCTAATCTTTAACGCCATGTTAAAGGTGCAGTTTTTCCCAAAGCAGTGGAAGATGGCAGCATTTCTGATAATCCATAAGCCTTGAAAACCGGAAGAGGACCACGAATCATATCGGCCAATAAGTCTCCTGTCTTCCTTATCTAAGGTGTGGGAAAGGCTTTGCCAATCGACTAGGTGACATTATAAGGGAGCACCGGACACAGCACTGGAGATAAGGTTCACAGATTGGCAAAGCACATCCTACAATATACTCTATATATACTGCAGATTTACCCTGCAATAGCGAGTATCATATGGAAGTTCCCAGGAAGGCTTTACTTGCTACTTACGCTGATGATATTGCACTGCTTTACAGCTGTATATATCGCAATGAGGAAGCACGTGGACTCCAAGAGATGGAATCTACAGCTCAATCCACAAAAGACCACAAATCCCTGCTTCACCTTGAAGGCCCTCATTGATTACACCCCACCTATACCTCGCAGGCTAAGTATCTCGGTATAACCCTTGACACTTGAAAGCTACGGCTAGAAGATGTGGTCAAAGAATGCACCAATTTCGGTGGCTTATCAACAGAAGAAGCACCATGTCACCCAGAGCCAAAAGAGCAGTCTGTGTGCACTTTATAGCCCCGAACCGGCTATACGGAGTGCAGATTTGGGGAATAGCTGCAAAATCGAACTACGGGTGCATAAAGGTACTACAAAATCGTGACATGCGAGCAATTACGAACTGCCCCTTTATGTACGCGGCACCATCCTTCATCGCGACCTGAATCTGCATACAGTGGAGGAGCAGATTGGAAGGCACACTAGTAGATACAGTGATAGACTAAGAAGACACCACAGTATGCTCGCGAGATGCTTACTCCCTGCCAGGCTTGGAAGGAGATTAAAAAGAACAGATTTTTCCCAAACTATTGGACGACTTTAATTTCCCCCTCGCAATACGAGAATATTTGCAAGTTCTTATGCGTACAGCTTTTGTTTTGGTCCTATTATTAATTATTATTCTTGTGTTATGATACTGTTTTTGCATTGTACGGCTTCAACGCTTAATCTTTTAATAACGAAAAACTTTAGCGCATAGAAGGAAGCATCTTCGACCCCATAATGTGTATATATATATATTGTTTATCAGCATGACAAGCCGAGTCGATATAGCCATGTCAGTCTGTCTGTCCGTCTGTTTCTATGCGAACTAGTGTCTCAGTTTTAAAGCTATCGACTTGTAATATTCGCCATAGGCTTCTTTCTGCTTTAAGCTGCTCTTATGTACAAATCGTCAAGATTGGACCACTATATCACATAGCTCCCATATAACCGACCCATTAGGAATGAACTTTTAGTATACACAACTTTTTTGTTTTCATCCGAATTGAATCAAATTGATAGATATCAGTTTTAGATGCCTCCACGAATGCTGACTGAATTTCAACCATATGCAAGAATCGGTTACCCAAAATATGCCTTCCTTTATTGCTTTTATTAATTTCCATCTGTCTACATTATATATATATATATATATATTTATACTCGTACTCTAGTAGAGTAAACGACTATATTCTATTCGTGCATATGTATGTAATAGGCAAAAGGAAGCGTTTCCGACCCCATAAAGTAAATATATTCACTATCTGGAGCAACAGCCGAGTCGATCTAGCCATGTCCGTCTGTTCGTCCGTATGAACACCTAGATCTTGGAGAATAAAAGAAATAGATTTCGCCATGCCCTCTTCCACCCGCGCAAATCGATAGTCTTATAGCTCCCACAATTCTTAACGCGTTTAGTTGAAACTCGTTTTATATTTCATTAAGATCGGATAATAATTGTAGACAAAATCGTAAAAAAAACCTTTTGTATATGAGCACCCCACCTTCCACAAAAATGAATATTTTGTTACTTTTGAGTGTGAATGTTGAATGTTGATTAAATGCTGAGTACGAGTATCTTGTAGTCGGAATATCAAATATAGCGTTCTTACTTGTTGTCTATTGCATCCATTATGTCTAGCAACGGTCTACCTCTTCAGAAATGACCAATTGTTAGTATTTCACTGTCGTCTATATCATCGTCTGAAGTGCATAAAGGTTTTGAATTTAATACTGCCCTATTGTTGGCACCTTTTTGTTAGTTAAACTGTTATCCCCAATTATTCTTCTTAAATGGTACTTTATTGCTTGCTTGTTTTAATGCTTGCTCCCAAATTCCTCCGAAGTGAACTTTTTCTCCTATGTCATGTCAGCGATATGTATTTTTATAGCTTTCATTAATTCTTCGACTGTAGCGACTACAATTTCCTTACTTTTGTTAATTGCTACCTGCTGCTGCAGTTGAGCTGCTGCCCTTCTAGTTGGCACCGATGTTTTCTCTTCTCCGCGACTGCTTGATTCTCCTTGCCTTTTTTTTTTGTTTTGAAGAGCTGGGGTTTCTGCTTCAGCTGAATAAGTTTTTCATGATGACCATCACCACGCTGAGGTGCAGACACCTCCAGATATGAAACCAAAAATAACCACAATAATATCTGTATTACAATATATGTATTTCAATTTCATTGCAGTTCGAAAAGTATCTCATTTCTGCTTGATTTTTTTTTGCTGCGGCTGCGTGATTTTTTGCTGTACACGCCGCCTTTTGTCACGTAGTTTTTTTTGTTTTTTTTTTTAAATACCTGACGTAGTTTTTTTTTTCTTTTTTTTTTTTAAATACGCGATACCGAAATTCTTGGTTTTTAAGGCAACAGAATCAAAAATCTTTTGGTATGGACTTCAATGTCCAATATTTTTGCGGGAATCATTTAACCCAAAATTACCAAAAATGTCGATAATTATAGAATAAGTTATGTCGAGGATGTTTACCACTGATGGGAGAACACAGAATAATTTTCAGTGGTTATTTTTCTGGTGTCCCTTGCCGCTGGTGGGGGGAAACAAGCAGAGTGGCTTGAAGGACCAAATGTTTTGAGAAAAATCCGAAATTTCGGTCTTAGGATCTAGGAGGTAACTTATATCTAACATGTACCTCGTGGTAATTTTTTACGACCCGAACTCAAAGAACGGTCGCCTTATGTCCGATTATAGTTTCCTACATTGTCAAGTAGCTAATCGGCTGTCGTCCCTTAAAGGTGAGATATCGGCCTCATGCAAGGATCGCGCGTTTTAGCTGCCTAAATTTCGGTGTGGTGTGAAGTGTGTATTATATCCATCTTGCCTGCGCGTGATTTTCTTAGGAATGTGTAATTTTTTACAATGTGTTTATTTTTGTGTTAACATATATTTGTATTTTGTTGTACATATATTGATTTTGTGTGAGGACTGTGTTTCCATATGCTTATGTTTTAATGTGAGTACATTTCTTAGCTTGTGTGAAGTGTATTTTATATTCGTATATATGTATATTTATATTTCTTCAATTGAGTGGACTGTATATTTTTTTATGTTTCAAACTTTAATAATACATTTCATAGGTTTGAGACTTCACATATTGTGTTGCATAGGTTTAACATAAATTAAGAGATAGTGGGCAAACAAAGACAATACCGATAAGCAAATTAAAAGTATTCGAATAGCAGTATAACAACAAAAACAATTACGTCTGAATTACTTTATAGCTGCGCTGCCTCATACAAAATTTGAGCCTGTACAATGATATTAATTTGTAACTGCATGACCAAATATACTTTTCCCGTAGAAAGCTTGGCTTTCAACAACATCTTTAAGGGGAACAGTCTCAGCTTGTTGGTAGTGCCTTTGGTCGAGCCGGTTGCAGTCCTCAACACAGCTACACGGGCAAATCAGTTTAACCACTCTTGACAGTGTTAATGTGGCGGGCGCGGATTATCTCTTTGACTACAATTGTGTTCCTTACAGCTAAATCAGGCGGATGGGTCAACTTTTGCCAACTAATGTGCAAATTGAAATTGAACAGCAAGGTTCGCTAAAACTTCAATAAATCTGGAGGACCTAAATGTTGAGAACTAATGACATCAGCGATGCGACCAGCGACATATCCTTCATTTGAGATGGCCAACGGCGTTTTGTTTTCATTGCTATCGATGTGATCCGATGCTAGAAGGCGCAAAACGCACACTAGCACAGCTATACAGGCAAGACGCAAGACAAACGTTGGGTAGTAGATCCATGGTCTTTGTGCCAAGTCTAGCTAAGTTCGGGTGTTTACAGTCACGAGCAGTACCCATTTCCATGTCTCCTGCTGTGTGCTTGTGTTCATCATGTTGATTGCTGATTGTAAATCGATCATGGGAATCTGCCCGTCCAGAAGTGTATACAGTTGGCTGAGTACAGGGACGCGAGCCGGCACCGGAAACCATTCAACCAAGTCGGGTCACTTTAAGAAGCGGCAGTCCTCGCAGTAAACTGATCCAACACACAATCATAAAATAAGCTCGCACCAATGAGGAGATCGATATGCTGTGGTCTGTGGAAGTCAGGATTTACCAGTTGAATATTCAAAGGGATATTCCATTCTGACGCATCAACCATGCAGTTAGGCTGGCTAACCGTAATGGTTGGTACAATGGCAGTTGCCAAGAGCACAACGTGGCTATTGAGATCTTGGGCTATAAGAGTCGTAGAGGCCGAATTTATATAAGAAGCAAATATTCTATTAGTTGAAGATAAAGATGAAGCATGTGACGATGGTTGTTGGGTCGATATTTCACTCTGTGAACCAGACGCTGCTCCAGGAACATGGTTATGCTTTCCCACGATGGAATCAAGCTAACAAAATTTAAAAAATGTATGTCCACGATGATGCAGCCAGCTATTTATACAGTATCGCCCATGCTCATCAAGGCGCGGAAGTGCACTTTGAATTTGTCGGGTGACTGCTGATCAATTTCCTGCCCTTTTCATTGACGTGTGTCTGAAAATCTAAAAGTGGGTTATCAAATAATTTTTGTAGCAAATCTAGAGAAGTTTGATAATTATCATAATACTCGTACTCTAATAGAGTAAACGAGTAAATTGTATTCGTATGTATGTAACAGGCAGAAGGAAGCGTCTAAGACCACATAAAGTATTATTCTTGATCAGCATCAACGGCCGAGTCGATCAAGCCATGGCCGTCTGTCCGTCCGTCTGTCTGTTCGTTCGTATGAACACCTAGATCTCGGGGACTGTAAGAGAGAGCGAGACCCAATTTGGTATATAGGCTTCCCTTGTGGGGCGCGATCAAGTTTGTTTTTAAATTTTGCCACGCCCCCTCCCGCGCCCGCAAGCCGCAAAACCTTATATCTTCCACAAATTTGAACGCGTTTAGTTGAAACTCGGTTTGTACATAATCTACCGATTTGCCGATATTTGTGAAGATCGGATAATAATTGTAGACAAATTCGTTAAAAATATCGACTATAGCGTTCTTACTTGTTTTTAATTTCCAATGAGCGTATTGTATCTAGCGCTGCATCCCGAAGACATGATCGCAGATGCTGCAGGTTTTCTGTGTTCGACAGGTCGGTGTAGCTACCACTAAATGTAGGCAAGCTTATTTTAATAAGCTTTGTTCTTGGCCTTGGAGCCATTTCAACAGGCAATGTAGCAATTGTGCTAGTGTTGGAGCTGGCTAGAGCTTGTGGCTTTCGTTTGACAGTTTGGGACCGAAACGATGTATTAAGCGAGACCTATTTCATTAAAGTCTAATTGTCTAATCCAGGTTATTGTGAACCTTTTGAACGATTGTTTAATTTCTTCAATTTGTTCATACCGAGCGATTTGTTGAAGATGCACCGTATTCAAAGTGGTTCCAATTCCTTCAAATTTTTATACAAGGAGGCACCATGTGGTGAATTACAAGCTCATAATTATTGTTTGAAGTTGTCGAAAGTCAATGCACTGAAGAAGCTGTGCACAAAATTGCTCCACATGCTTAAACAGTGCCTTTGCACGGTAGCGATGCGTTATTTATGTTTATTTATGTGCCTAGCAAGCGAAGACAATAGCGATAAGAATATGTTTAGAAATTAAAAGCGTTCGAATAGCAGCATAACAACATAAAAAATTACATCTGAGTTACTTTGCCTCGTAGTGCAGCTTATAAAATATGATCTTGTACAATGGTGTTAATATGCAACTACATGACCAAACAAAATACACTATAAAACACTTTTATATTTTTGTTTTTTTTTTATATTATATTATCATTATCATCACTATTTTTATGAACAGTGCCTTCCGCCGATCCACTATCGCCGTCTGCAACAATTGAATCTGAAATTATAAAAGGCATGAAAGTTATAAATGTTTTTAACACACTGTGCGTGTGTTTGCAAGTCGCTGCAGTGCAATGGTTTTGGCATGTTGTGACATGATTGATGCTTATGTGCAGTTTGGAAGTTCTAAGAATTGCGACGTAGAATATTGACAAAAACATAGTACCGTTAAGCGAGGCGACGGCGCAGTAGCGCTGTCGCTGAGTGTAGTCCAACTTGCGTCGTCAACGAAACAGAAGCGTAGATCCGTGCGTAATTATGAAAGTCTTGGGACTTGAGTTCAGAAAGTTGTACGAGCAAGTTGGAATTCGCTCCGCTCAACTATAAGTATATACATTAGCATGGCAGACCAGCCAAACGAAACAAACATTATTTCGAAAACCTTACCAATGGGATCACCATAAAAATTTTTAATGTTCTTTAAGGCATGTTTTGGTAGCATTCCATATTGTAGGCCATGACGTTATTTTCGATGATGTGCTTCAAATTCTTCATTACACCCTTAGGGTGTAGAGCGTTCTTATATCTGCTATCTTTCTTTGTTATTAATTTCAAAAGTTTTAAATAATTAATAATTGTCTGCCCATGTTCATATCAGCACCTACCAATTTCTGTATTATCTGGTTATATACGTAGACTGTATAAGTAAAAAGCGCTCACATGGTATATTAATGGTATATTAATTTTGTCGAGAAGCTAGCAACGCATAGAAGGAAGCATTTTTCGACCATATATTCTTGATCAGCATGACAAGGGGAATCGATATACCCATGTCCGTCCGTCCGTCTGTTTCAACACAAAGACCTCAGAAGTCTTTATAGTTACAGAGCTAAAGTTTTTACCAGATGCTGTCTGCACGCTGGTTAAGTTCGAGTTTTATCCAGATCGGATAACTATATCATATAGCTGAACACTTAGAAGCACTTCATCCAAATCAAGGAAAATTTGGTTTGTATCCATTTGAGGAGGCCCCACGTGCGCTAATCTGTTCTGATGCAGATCGGATAGCATATAGCTATATATCATATAGATCGGAGAACTATATCATGTGGCTACCATATAACCGATTGTTCCCCCGGACAGGGCTAGATTGACTGGGCTGCTTATTGTGATCAAGAATATATCAAGTATATACTTTATAGAGTCGGAATCACTTCATTTTGCCTGTTGCCTACAGGAATACAATATACTCGTATACTCTACATAGAGTACAAGTATAAAACTAAATACCATATTTTAAAAATTCCTTAAAAAAGAGTCTTACCATAGCGAAAATGTGAGTGTTTTCATGTAGGACCCCACATGTACCAGAAAGAGTTGGTTTGAACATTTATGCAAAAAAAGTTTGTTTTGTTACCTATTATAATTATTTTTATAATTATATTTTTATATTTATGCATTTTATGAGAAAATTGAAAAAATAACCGTGGCGATCAATTGAGACTTTTGCAATTTCATTTGTAGCGAGTTCCTAACATGTATTAAAATTCATATCCATTTTGACCCAACTATTGTCCGATTCGGGTGTCTTGAGAGCTAAGGCAGTGTGCAGCATTTTAGAAGCTTAGTACTTGCACATATTTTTTTATACTTTTATTACATGTCGTTTGTTTTTTGCGTTAATACTATAAATATAATTTTTAAATCGCTATGATGGGTTATATGAAACTATTCCTTTACGACTTCTTTTAAGATTTATGGCTGCCGCCCACATCTATTTCATAACAATTTGAACATACCTCAAAAAATACTACTGGGTAGATATTAGAGGTGGAGAACTATCGACCTGTAAAGAAAAATAAAGCAATTGTCCTTAAGATTAATAATCTATTAATATAAACCTGACTGACTTGGTCAAGCGGAAATAGGTAAAAGTAAAAGGCTGAAATCCTCAGATATGTTAGATTTTATGATGTAAGCGCATATTTTGTAATAGTCCAACTGCAAGTGGTTCGAAATCGAGTTCAAGGTGCCACACTATTGAACCAATTGTCATGAGCTATTTACAGTATATTTATAGTGGCCAGGGAAGACCAGGTGCTACATATTGTATTAGGAAATTGGACGTGGCACCCATGTGATGTGTATGTTAATGGGATAGAATAAAATGTGGTTAGAATTTGTTGAAAAACAAAATGGTTGTGTTTATTCTGAAAGAATACGTTTTAAAATCTAAATGACATAGTAGCCTGATCCGGTCAGGTTATGTAGATGCCTCTCAGTCACAAATACTCCAAATTTGGTCCATTTGCAATGACAAACAAAAAGGTTTTGTAAGGAAAAGATAATAAAAAGTGACAATGCCAAATCGAATTAAGAAAGGATTTGGATGCATATATATCGATGGTTTACCAAAAGTTGTTGACTGTCGATAGTTCTCCACCTCTACTAGATATTCAATACAAATATTTTTTTACATAACAGGTTATAGTAATAATGACTGGACTGCAATGGATCCAGCTATACTTTCCTTTCGGCAGTTTTCGTCTTTTCCCCATCCACAAATGCCGCCACATCCACAACAACAGCAAGATATGTTCCTGCAACATTTAGCTCAACAGCAAACTATGCAAGGTAAATGTTATTGATTGACTAAATGTGTGTTTAATTTTTAATTTTATTTGTTTTAGGATATAATAATCAACCACCACAACAATTGCACCCTGGAATTACAATGCCCAATAATGCGCTTAATAGTCAGCAGCCGTCGCAGCCCCAAGTTAATGCTAATGTTCAGGGCATGCTGGAGTTTTTAAAGAACCGTCAATTTGTTTAGATAACTTCTAAATAAATATTTTCAATTTGTTTACTTGTATTCTTTATTACTTATAACAGTAAATATAGAAAATAAAATAAAAGTTCGAATATATTGAAAATCAGACACATAAACATTTTAGAGGAAATTTGGGAAAATTCCGGGAATGCGAGAGCGTTAGAACTAACTAAATCTCTTTGTCTAGCAATACTAGCAATTTATGAGAACGACCATAGGAAGGGGAGAGGCACAAACACTTCGTACGCGTGATCCAACCACCACCACCGAAGTCCAAGGGTGGACTTGGCAGCACTATGTCGGTCACAAGAAGGCTCGCAGCCTCAAAGGTATACAAAAATAGCCAAAAACATCAAACGGTTACTACATTTAATGCTAAGTTACAACACAAGCACTACTACATACATTCCGTACGCTCTCAGACTCCAAATTAGCCAAAGGTAGCCAAGCAGGCTACCAATTAGCCCTATAGCCAAGGGTACTAAGGTACTGAGAAAGGCTCGCAGTCTCCAAAATAGCCAAGAGACTGAGAGGAGCTTTAAAGTAGCCAAAGATTTTAGGTTTATTATCAGAAACCTACTTGAATATGAAGGGAGGGACTATTGGGGTCCCAATACAAGCCACGGAGAGTAAACATTTTTTTTGAACAGACTCAATGCGGTCATGGTGATTCCTGCATTGTGGACACCCAACAAGCGATGCGTACTCCAAAATAGGTCGGACAAGAGAAGTATACAGTATTTTAGTATTATAAGGATCATCGAATTCCTTCGACCATCGCTTCATAAAACCCAGAACACCCACACTTTTATTGACGGTAATGAAATGTGTAAATCGAAATTCAATTTATGGTCTAAAAGAACACGCAAGTCATCAACAGTGTCGATCCGGTCAAGGGGCTTATCGTTAAGAAGGTACGATGCAGTTTTTGAAGCGGTGTACTACGACAAAAGGACATAACTTTGCATTTTGAACAGTTGAGATTTAGTAAGTTGATCTGACACCACGATTAGAAAGAATCAAGGTCATCTGGCAGCCTAAAGTGGGAGGAAGAGTCGTTGCAGGACAAGAAAGCTTGGCTTTCAACAACATCTTTAAGGGGAAGCAGACTCAGCTTGTTTATAGTTCCTTTGATCGTTCCGGTTGCAGTCCTCAACACAGCTACTCGGGCGATTATCTCTTTGACGAGAACTGTGTTCCTTACAGCTAAATCAATCGGATAGGTCAACTGTTGCCAACTAATGTGCAGATTGAAATTGAGCTGCAAGGTTCGCCAATTGATATATCTGGAGGACCTAAATGTTGAGAACTAATAACATCAGTGATGCGACCAGCGACATATCCTTCATTGGAGATGGCCAGCGTCACTTTGTTCTCATTGCTATCGATATGGTCTTTGTGCCAAGTCTAGCTAAGTTCGGGTGTTTACAGTCACGAGCAGTACCCATTTCCATGTCTCCTGCTGTGTGCTTGTGTTCATCATGTTGATTGCTGATTGTAAATCGATCATGGGAATCTGCCCGTCCAGAAGTGTATACAGTTGGCTGAGTACAGGGACGCGAGCCGGCACCGGAAACCATTCAACCAAGTCGGGTCACTTTAAGAAGCGGCAGTCCTCGCAGTAAACTGATCCAACACACAATCATAAAATAAGCTCGCACCAATGAGGAGATCGATATGCTGTGGTCTGTGGAAGTCAGGATTTACCAGTTGAATATTCAAAGGGATATTCCATTCTGACGCATCAACCATGCAGTTAGGCTGGCTAACCGTAATGGTTGGTACAATGGCAGTTGCCAAGAGCACAACGTGGCTATTGAGATCTTGGGCTATAAGAGTCGTAGAGGCCGAATTTATATAAGAAGCAATTATTCTATTAGTTGAAGATAAAGATGAAGCATGTGACGATGGTTGTTGGGTCGATATTTCACTCTGTGAACCAGTCGAGTTTGAGATGCCAAATTAAAGAAGCGTATGGCGCCTTGATCCTTGATTAAAACATAATCTGAGCCTCGTGAAGCCGAAGCGATATTCACAAATCTGGGACAACGGAATAGGTTGTGGCCAGCGTCATCAAATAGAACACAGCAAGATTTGCTTGAATTAGTGCCGATAAATGAGCTTCTGCCAGTATGGTTCCTTCTACCCTGGCACACTAAGCGTGTAATCCGCCTTAGCGAAATCCACAGATTCCAGAGTTCTACGACGCTGCTCCAGGAACATGGTTATGCTTTCCCACGATGGAATCAAGCTAACAAGATTTAAAAAATGTATGTCCACGATGATGCAGCCAGCTATTTATATTGTATCGCCCATGCTCATCAGGGCGCGGAAGTGCACTTTGAATTTGTCGGGTGACTGCTGATCAATTTCCTGCCCTTTTCATTGACGTGTGTCTGAAAATCTAAAAGTGGGTTATCAAATAATTTTTGTAGCAAATCTAGAGAAGTTTGATAATTATCATAATACTCGTACTCTAATAGAGTAAACGAGTAAATTGTATTCGTATGTATGTAACAGGCAGAAGGAAGCGTCTAAGACCACATAAAGTATTATTCTTGATCAGCATCAACGGCCGAGTCGATCAAGCCATGGCCGTCTGTCCGTCCGTCTGTCTGTTCGTTCGTATGAACACCTAGATCTCGGGGACTGTAAGAGAGAGCGAGACCCAATTTGGTATATAGGCTTCCCTTGTGGGGCGCGATCAAGTTTGTTTTTAAATTTTGCCACGCCCCCTCCCGCGCCCGCAAGCCGCAAAACCTTATATCTTCCACAAATTTTAACGCGTTTAGTTGAAACTCGGTTTGTACATAATCTACCGATTTGCCGATATTTGTGAAGATCGGATAATAATTGTAGACAAATTCGTTAAAAATATCGACTATAGCGTTCTTACTTGTTTTTAATTTCCAATGAGCGTATTGTATCTAGCGCTGCATCCCGAAGACATGATCGCAGATGCTGCAAGTTTTCTGTGTTCGACAGGTCGGTGTAGCTACCACTAAATGTAGGCAAGCTTATTTTAATAAGCTTTGTTCTTGGCCTTGGAGCCATTTTAACAGGCAATGTAGCAATTGTGCTAGTGTTGGAGCTGGCTAGAGCTTGTGGCTTTCGTTTGACAGTTTGGGACCGAAACGATGTATTAAGCGAGACCTATTTCATTAAAGTCTAATTGTCTAATCCAGGTTATTGTGAACCTTTTGAACGATTGTTTAATTTCTTCAATTTGTTCATACCGAGCGATTTGTTGAAGATGCACCGTATTCAAAGTGGTTTCCAATTCTTCAAATTTTTATACAAGGAGGCACCATGTGGTGAATTACAAGCTCATAATTATTGTTTGAAGTTGTCGAAAGTCAATGCACTGAAGAAGCTGTGCACAAAATTGCTCCACATGCTTAAACAGTGCCTTTGCACGGTAGCGATGCGTTATTTATGTTTATTTATGTGCCTAGCAAGCGAAGACAATAGCGATAAGAATATGTTTAGAAATTAAAAGCGTTCGAATAGCAGCATAACAACATAAAAAATTACATCTGAGTTACTTTTCCTAGTAGTGCAGCTTATAAAATATGATCTTGTACAATGGTGTTAATATGCAACTACATGACCAAACAAAATACACTATAAAACGCTTTTATATTTTTGTTTATTTTTTATATTATATTATCATTATCATCACTATTTTTATGAACAGTGCCTTCTGCCGATCCACTATCGCCGTCTGCAACAATTGAATCTGAAATTATAAAAGGCATGAAAGTTATAAATGTTTTTAATACACTGTGCGTGTGTTTGCAAGTCGCTGCAGTGCAATGGTTTTGGCATGTTGTGACATGATTGATGCTTATGTGAAGTTTGGAAGTTCTAAGAATTGCGACGTAGAATATTGACAAAAACATAGTACCGTTAAGCGAGGCGTCGGCGCAGTAGCGCTGTCGCTGAGTGTAGTCCAACTTGCGTCGGCAACGAAACAGAAGCGTAGATCAGTGCGTAATTATGAAAGTCTTGGGACTTGAGTTTAGAAAGTTGTACGAGCAAGTTGGAATGCGCTCCGCTCAACGAAAAGTATATACATCAGCATGGCAGACCAGCCAAACGAAACAAACGTCCCTCAGACATCAGAAGTGGGATCTGCTTTGCCTACAAATAATATTAACGATGCATACTTGGCAGCTTTACAAGTGCAAAGTCACAACCTGTTGGAAATTATCAAAAATATGCAGACACCAAGGTCATCGCCAGTTGAAGAAAAGGAAAATTATATAACCCTTCCAAAATTTAACCCTGACGGAGTTTTTGCAGATGCTTCAGCTTGATGTACAACAGTGGATCTCATTTTTGCTGACAAAATGCCCGAAGGTAGCGGCCTGATGATAACTTTAAGTAAGGCACTAGAGGGAAGCGCATCACAATGGTTGTCCCAAATATGCTTTGCCGGCATTACATGGGCGCAATTTAAAGAGCTCTTCGTTCAACGCTTATTGGCATCGAAACGTCTGCTGCCGAACTCATGAAAATTTTGAATGAACGACCAAAGTCTGGAGAAGGCTTCACCGAATATGGCAGCCGAATTGTCACCTTACTTATGGCACATTTTAAATGTAAGGACCTGGACGAGATCGCTGCATCGCTAGCTTTGGCTCACATGGCACAAATTGATAACAAATTGTCGCGCTGGGTTTTCACAAAGAATATAAAAAACCCGAAACGAAATGCAACAACAACTACAGGCGCATACATTTGGGAAGCGCCACCTTGATAACGTCGCATTCACAACAGGCTCAGAGCGCAAAAAGTTCAAGTATCCCTCACAAGTGAAATGCGATTATTGTGGAAAGCTTGGACACAAATTCGCCGAATGTCGTGCTCGACAGAGGACGCCAATCCAAGGGAAAGGTCACTACTGAAGTTCAACACAAGGCTCTAAAAACCGGCCAACTCTAAAATGCTTTAAATGCGAAGAACTTGGACACTTCGCATCCGCTTGTCCAAAAGGACGATCCCGAGGAAACGACCGAGTGATCGAGAAGCGTATAGACATTGGTACTGTAGCTCCATCATCAGGGACAATGAGAAGTAAATCCGGTGAGTCCATTCCATTTTGTTTCGACTCTGGTTAAGGAAAGTGTCACCTACAAATTTAAAGGAAAAAGAATCAAAAGTATTGTTAAATTAAACGGCATATGCAATGATTCAATATGCAGCACTCAACAACTATTATGTAATATATATATTGTTCAATATTTTTTTGTTACATGTTATTATGGACAAGTTTTTGAAACATGATGTACTAATAGGACGTGAAATTGTTAGCCAAGGTTTTGGCGTAACAATGGACGCTCACAAATTTCAGATTTACAAGACGAAAATGGTAGAATCATAAAATTATTCGTCCCAGTTGTTCACCTTTCGCTAGCCGTATGATGTTAGTCAAAAAAAAAAAAAAAAATGGCACTGATCGACTGTGTGTGGATTATCGCATGTTCAAAGAAAACACAGTAGCTGATAAGTACCCGTTGCCCCTCATCTCAGACCAAATTGCAACACTTATCAAATTCCAGTGCCCGAGTACTCTATGCGGTTCGCATTTGTCACGCACGAGGGTCAATACGAGTTCTTGACGATGCCGTTTGGTTTGAAAAAACGCACGCAATAATGAAAGCTTTAGGGGATTTAGCCACACGTATGCGATAATGTATATAGATGATGTTCTTATAATAGCTGAAAGTAAAGAAGATGCGTTAGATAGACTGCAGACAGTATTAAAGTCTTTAAGAAATGTTGGATTTTCATTTAATGTCACAAAATGTTCCTTTCTTACAACTAGAATAGAGTATCTTGGATTTGAAGTGAGCAATGGCGAAATTAGGCCAAATACACGAAAAATTCAAGCTTTGGTTGGCTTACCACCACCACAAATTGTGTCACAGCTGAGACATTTCATTGGGTTGGGCTCTTATTTTCGGCAATTTGTATTAAACTATTCGGAGACACTTAAGCCCCTGTATCTTCTCACATCCAAGAAAAACACAAACAAAAAACAGATACGAACAAAAATAATAACTGTATTAACACAGGCGCCAGTTTTAATCATATTTGATGATATTTGCAGGGGCGCAAATTTGTCGTTTATACTGACTGCAATTCCTTAAAGGCCAGCCGCACAAAAATAGATTTAACACCAAGGGTGCATAGATGGTGGGCGTTTTTACAGGCATTTGACTTCGAAATAGAGTATAGAAAGGGCGAGCGAATGGCTCATGTAGACTTTCTTTCTCGGAATCCAGTACCTGAATTGCGAATAAATTTGACTGAAGTATCTGACAACTGGTTGGTTTCAGAACAACAGCGAGATTCTGAAATAAATGATATAATACAAAAGTTAAGAAATAATGAGTTGTCAGAAAATCAGGACAAAACGTATGAATTGCGAAAAGGAATACTGCATAGCAATACTGCATTGACATAACAGGCAAACTGAGTAGTAAAAATGATTTAAAGGAATACGTTTCGTCCTTATAGATGCCTTTACCAAATTTGTCTATTTTTATCATACACTAAACATAGATTCTGAAAGCCGCATTAAGGCCGTAAAATCAGCAGTGTCCTTATTTGGTTTGCCCACTCGAATTATAGCAGATCAAGTACGTAGTTTCGCAAGTACAAGTTTTCGCGAATTCTGCTCCTTTCAAAAAATTAATTTACATTTAATTGCTACTGGTGCGAGTAGAGCAAACGGTCAGGTTGAACGTGTCATGAGCACTCTGAAAAGAATGTTGTCTGCAGTCGAAACCAGTCAGAGATCATGGCAGGATGCGTTGGCTGACAAAGTTCAGCCCGTTAGAGTTATTAATTGGTAAAAAAGCCCGTCCTTTTGGTTTGTTGCCGATAGACGAGGAAGGTGATGATGAAGTAGACAAGGAAGATTTTAGAAGGGAGGCTAAGTGAAATATGGAATCTCAAGCAAGATATGACAAAAAAAGGTTTGATAAAAATAAATCTAAAATTGTAAGATTCAACGTGGGTGGTCACGTTTTACTAAGAAATGAAGAACGTCATCAAACTAAACTTAATCCTAAATTTAAGGGCCCATTTGAAGTAGTTGAAGTTTTCGCTGGAGATAGATATTTACTAAAATCGTTAACATGCAAACGAAAGTATAAATATCCTCATGAATGTTTAAGGGCAACTGCAAACAATTAAATAGTTGAAGAATTAAGTAAAGATAGAGACAGCACAATGGAACTTGCGTCTGAAAATTGAAGACCGCACCATAACAGACGAGAAGTGTTATGGCGGGGTTCGAATTTAATAAAGTGTAGACGGACTTACACTAATGTGTTTTATGATTTGAATGAATATCTGTAAAAGGAAATACACTATTGTTTTTTTTATTGTTATTGTTAATAATGTGTTACATTTTATATTGATAAAAGTTAATTATGTGTAAAAGGAACTACACCACATTTGATTTGGAAATGAATGAATTGTGTATTAATTTGAATATTGTGTTTTGGTTTGATAAGAATAATGTTTACTTTTTTATGAAATAAGATTTGAAAGTATCTAATAAAGAACTCCCTTGAAAAAAAGAAGGTATATCTTGAAATCATGAAGTGTTGTCACACATATTGCTGTGTTAACATAACACACGAGGACGTGTGATTTGTCAGGAAGCCCGTGTCGTATAATAAACGCAGCTTGACCACTGTGCGTGTGTTTGCAAGTCGCTGCAGTGCAATGGTTTTGGCATATTGTGACATGATTGATGCTTATGTGCAGTTTGGAAGTTCTAAGAATTGCGACGTAGAATATTGACAAAAACATAGTACCGTTAAGCGAGGCGATGGCGCAGTAGCGCTGTCGCTGAGTGTAGTCCAACTTGCGTCGGCAACGAAACAGAAGCGTAGATCCGTGCGTAATTATGAAAGTCTTGGGACTTGAGTTCAGAAAGTTGTACGAGCAAGTTGGAATTCGCTCCGCTCAACTATAAGTATATACATTAGCATGGCAGACCAGCCAAAAGAACAAACATTATTTCAAAAACCTTACCAATGGGATCACCATAAAAATTTTTAATGTTCTTTAAGGCATGTTTTGGTAGCATTCCACATTGTAGGCCATGACGTTATTTTCGATGATGTGCTTCAAATTCTTCATTACACCCTTAGGGTGTAGAGCGTTCTTATATCTGCTATCTTTCTTTGTTATTAATTTCAAAAGTTTTAAATAATTAATAATTGTCTGCCCATGTTCATATCAACACCTACCAATTTCTGTATTATCTGGTTATATACGTAGACTGTATAAGTAAAAAGCGTTCACATTTTTATACTATACACAAAATGGTATATTAATTTTTGTCAGGAAGTTTGCAACGCATATAGAGTATATATTCTTTATCAGCATGACAAGGGGAATCGATATACCCATGTCCGTCCGTCCGTCTGTTTCAACACAAACATCTCAGAAGTCTTTAAAGCTACAATTTTTAGCAGATGATTCTTTTGTCTGCACGCTGGTTAAGTTCGAGCTTAATCCAGATCGGTTAACTATATCATATATCTCCCATATAACCGATTGAACACTTAGGGGCATAACTTTTCTGTTTTTCTTCCAAATCAAATCAAATTCGGGTTGTATCCATTTGAAGAGGCCCCACGTTTGCTTGTCTAATCTGATCAAGATCGGACAACTATATCATATAGCTCCCATATAACTGATTTATCCGGAATGAGCACTTAGTTACATAACTTTTCTGTTTTTCATCCAAATTAAAACAAATTCATCTTGTACCTACTATAGCCTCACGTCCACCAACTAGGTTTGATTTAAATCGATTATATATTTACGAAGTTAATGGTATATATACTTCGGCAATCCGAAGCTAGCCTTCTTTTCTTATTTTTCTTACCTTTTCATCTTCACTGAATTTGTTGTTTTAATTGATTTGGTTTTATTTAATTACGTTGTTTTTTAATGCACGATCACAGAATAGCTTGCTGTACCTCTGCTTGTACAACTCGAAGGGAGCCCAAGCCTTGAAAAGACTAAGTACATGAGATAACGGTTTGGGTAACGGCAAATTAAACAATAACTAACGAGATTAATATAGATAAGATGTGCTTGTATGATTGCCAGGGCTAACTTTTATTCTTAATTTGGTTTTCAATTTCAATTTAGGTTTTCACATGGACATACGGACGGACGGCTAGATCGACTGGGCTGATTATCCTGATGAAGAATATAGTATATACTGCATAGAGTCTTAAACGCTTCATTTTGCCTTTTGCATACATCTACAGGAATATAATATACTCGATTAGTTTATATACAGTACAAGTATAAAACCAAATACCAGACTTTAATTCTTAAGAAAGAGTCTTACCATAGGTTAAATGTGAAAGTTTTCATGTTTCATATGGGAACCCATATGTACCAGAAAAAGGTGGTTTGAAAACTGGCCATCCATTGAGACTTTTACAATTTCCCTTGTAGCGACTCTCCTAAAATGTATTAAAATTCATGTCCATTTTGACCTGACTATTATCCGATTCGGGTGAGTCTTGAGAGCTAAGTCAGCTAAGCATTGCAGAAGCTTGATATGCACACTTTTTTTACTTTTATTTCATGTCGTTTGTTTTTTCCTTAATACTATAAATTTCATTTTTGAATCTCTATTTTTTCTATATCGGGGCTTTGACGTACCATGCACTGCACGGTCAAGTGGACCCAGGGTCGAAACTTCTACCTCCCGCCCAACCGGCCGAGGGGCGCAGCTGCATAACGTGCGATATAAATAAATAAATAAATAAATCGCGAAGACGGAAAAAAGCGGACTCGCTCACTTTCGATGAAAGTAAAAAACAACAAACCATAAACAATTTACATTATCTACTAGCTAGATGCGTTAGTATAGATGTTTTGTTTGAGTTAAGGGAGTTATAATTAGAGATAAAGTTAAATAGATTATTGTAGTTACAACAAAGGACACGAAAAGGTTCACGCAGGAGATAGTTTAAATTACAGTGCTGATAGGAATAGATAGATAGTTCTACGAGGAACACAAAAACTGATTTGGCTAATCAATATCACCATTAATCAGCTTATGTATAAAGATAACATGTATAAAGATAACATAATTCTGTGATTTTTAAGAGATGGAAGGTTTATTAGCAGGAGTCTACTTGAATATGAAGGGAGGGGCTATTGGTGTCCCAATTCAACCCACGAAGAGGAAAAAGTAAAAATTTCTTTTGAACAGAATCAATGCGGTCCTGGTGATTCTTGTATTGTGGACACCAGACACACGATGCGTTTTCTAAAATAGGTCGGACAAGAGAAGTATACAGTAGTTTGGTTATATAAGGATCGTCAAATCCCTTCGACCATCGCTTGATAAAACCCAGAATACCCACAGCCTTATTGACGGTAATTGAAATGTGTAAGTCGAATTTTAATTTAAGGTCTAAAAGAACACCCAAGTCATCAACTGAGTCGATCCGATCAAGAGACATATCGTTAAGAAGGTACGACCTGAAACCACAATTGGAAAGAATCAAGGTCATCTTGTAGCCTGAAGTGGAAAGAAGAGTCGTTGAAGAAGAAGCAAGGTTTAACGTCGTCTGTGAACATAAGTACACGAGAGTGGGGTAGAAGCTGAGGCGGTCGTTGATGAATAATTGGAACAGCAGGGTACCGATTAGGCTACCCTGTGGTTTACCGAGTCAAATGCTTTGCTGAAGTCAGTGTAAATGACGTCAGTTTGTATATTATTCTTAAATCCTTTTATTACAAAAGAAGAAAATTCTAGTAAAATAGTGGTGGTAGACCTGTGCTTCATAAGCCCATGCTGAGCAGATGAAATTATAGAACCACAAGAGTGTTGTAACTGTGAAGTTAATATTTTTTCAAAAATCTTAGGAATAGCAGATAGCTTTGATATACCTTTGTAGTTTTGGGCATCCGATTTATTCCCCTTTTTATGGAGAGGAATAATGAACTACTCCTTCCAGAAAGAAGGAAAAGACGAAGAATTTAAAGATAGATCAAAAAGCTTCAAAATCGGCTTACAAAGCGCATCAGCGCAGAATCTGAGAATACACCCCGGAACACCATCAGGACCAGGAAAAAAGTTAGGCTTAATAGACTTAAGTTCCTTAAGCAATAAGCTTTTAGTGACTAGGGGAGGTGGGATGTTATTCGCCCTGTGTAAGCTATAAGGGTATATCTGATCAAACCGATTCTTAAGAGAGGAATAAATTGTTTGAAAGGACTCTGCAAGCAAGTTGGCAATGTCTTGATCTGAATTTGCTTTAGTATTTATATGAAACAATGCAGATGTTTTACGTTTTGAATTAACAAAATCATAAAATTGTTTGGGTACTGAGAAAATTTAACCCTACAGCGGTGCAAATATGCTTTATAGCACTCGGTATTAATGACAGTGTTCCTTGACCGAGTAGCAATATAGCGCGAATAGTATTCTGACTCCTGTCCTTAAAAATGGAATAAAGAATTTTGTAAAGGAAGTCAACCTCACTGTCTATATCTGCACAATTGTACAAGGATGACCAGTCTGATTGAAGGATGACATCTTTTAGACTAGCGAAATCAGAATTTGAATCAGCCAAACCATAAATAATTTACATTATCCATTAGCAGATGCCGTAGTATATGTTAGGGAGTTATTATTAGAGATAAAGTTAAATAGATTATTATAGCTACAACAAAGGACACGAAAAGGTTCATGCAGGAGATAGTTTTGATGCCTTGATCTGTATGTGCTTTGGTGTCTATATAAAATAATGAAGAAGGTACTGTGAATGTTTTTTGTTTTGAATAAACAAAATTTTGCAATTGTTTTGGGTCCTGAGAAATCGTACTCTGCTGCGATGCAAATATGCTTGACAGCACTAGAATTAATCACAGTGAATATTGAACGAGCAGCTATATAGCGCGAATAGTGCGAGGATCTTCCTGAGATCTTCAACTTCCTAAAGAGTCTAGATTTGACATTTTTCAAATTAGAAAACCAAGTGTCTTATTAAGATTAACAGAACTACTGAGCGAAAGCAAAAAGTTAAAAATGGAATAAGGAATTTTGGACAATCATGAAATTTACACATTGAAGATTTGGGTCAAAAGCTACAACTTCGAAATGAACATAAAAACAGAATATGCTTATTTTCTTATAAAATACAATGTTCGCTCACTTACTAGACGATGGTGAAAGTCTAGTTGTGTAAGCACCTGCATTTCATCGATTTAAAAAAGTAACTAAATATAAATTTCTGTTAAATATAACAAATCAAATTGTTGTGGGGTTGGAAGTTGCCCCTTCCAGAAACAGATATATAATACAGAATTTGAATAAATTAAATAAATAAACGCACACTTAATTTCAAATACACAGAAGTACGGACAAAAAGGTATGGAGGAGGGGAAGAGGGAAAACAAAACATATACATTACGAGCGCACACACAAAGTGTATGCAGTCGTAATGTACAAAGTTTTTACTTTACAGACCCATATTTATGTGAGGACGTGCACGGGCCTTGTAAACCTTCGCCAACAATGTCTGTTGGAATGTAATCTAGAGCAGAAGTTTGACTGCTCACCATTACTACAAAATTGTGTGGTTTTGAATGTTAGTTCTTAACAAAGCGACCATGCTTATGGAAAGGAAATTGGTGCTGCTGGAATACTTTAGTATATGCAGATAACTGATTTGCTCTTTAATGTTATACCAACACACATATTGCTCTCTAGCAATAGCAACGACCTGGTGTTGCGCTTTTATCTTATTATGCGGTGGAATTATATTGAAGGGTCATCATTGACACAACACATTGTGTCATCAGCTCAACATAAGACATTTACTCAGAAAATTCAAGAGTTACAATTAGAACAAGCTCATAGGGCGGATTTCCAGAAACCAACTCCACTTTTGGTTAATGCACAAGGGTCTAATCCAATTTTCTCAGTATTTCGAGTTGGAGAAAGACTGAGAATGCTAAATTTCCTGTACTACTATCAAGGAATCATGGAGTAGACCATTCCAGACATCATATCGCATACTGAGCGTGGCTCTTCTCAAGATAAATTTAGCAGTCTTCGTCTATTTTTCATTGAGAGCAGTGCATGAAAATATTTTTACTGGTTTTTCTACTAATACTTTCATTCTCTCATTAAAGCCTCGAATTTCATCGGACCATGCGTATTATAAAAAATATAAAAAAAAAAACAAAGAACGGAAGGCTAGCTTCGGCTTGCCGAAGATCACATGCCATGCACATTTTAAATATATAACCGATTTAAAAAAAATGGTCGGAAGACGTGAGGCTATAGTTGTCTTATTTTGACTAGATCTGGTCAGCGAAGAAATGAATACAAACCGAATTTGGTTTGATTTTGATAAAAAATAGAAAAGTTATGCAATTAAGAGTTTATACTACAACAAACAGTTATATGGGAGCTATATGATATAGTTTTCTGATCAGAATGAATCTTAAACTAAACTATCATGCAGGTAAAAGAAAAATCAGGTAAATATTTCAGCTCTGTAGTTCTAAAGACTTCTGTGATCTTTGTGTTAAAACAAATAGTCCGACAGACGAACGGACAGTGCTATATCGAATCCCCTCGTCATGCTGATCAAGAATATATATAATTTATATGGAAATGATTCCTTCTGTGCGTTGCAAAATTAATGTTAAAATTAATATACATTCACTTTTCTGTGCTCAAGCTCTTCAAGCAGCGGTTTTGGGAACAATGGCGACGAGACTATTAGCATTCCCTCCATTTGCAAATATCACCCAAGGATAATTCGTTTTTTTCTTTTATTCTCATTACATTGTCCTAAACTGAATACTCTTCGAACGCAAAGCCTATTTAAGCACTTGCGCTACCATAATCCATACGAGAAGAAATTAAACAACAACGCAAAGCCTATTTAAGCACTTGCGCTACCATAATCCATACGAGAAGAAATTAAACAGCACCGAAGCCACTGCACACGGCAGAGTACAAACACATACAAACATATAAGCTTATAAACATACACACAAACAAATAAGGAAATATACATTCAGAAACAAACCAAATTAATAAACTTAATCTGAAAAAATATATATGTACATAGAATATTAATATCTTAGTTCGAAATCTCTTTTCTTATTTCTTATAGTTTCCAAGAATATTTATATGCTTTATGGGATCTACCACTCCTCCATTTGGCCCTGACATATATTGCAACAACTTTAATATACCATTGTACCCTAGACTTTATTTAAAGTGAAAAAAAAACTATTTTTTTTTAATTCGTTACCATCCCTGTGTGATATCATATGGTCTATAACTTTCTGAAAACAGTAACTAAAAGAAGCTGTTCTAAAGGTGTTCAGTGTAAACACGTTTCTGCCACAACTTTTGGAGCCACTAGCTGGTCAAAGAGAGTTCAACAAATTGAAAAGTGAACCACATGCACCCCTGAGAAAAAGAGAAGAAAACGAACAGCCACTATGTCAAATTCATAAATTGATCGTGTTTCTTTCTGTTACTGTTGTGGACTAATTTGGGTTGTGAGTATTTTTCTCTGCATTTCTTTAAGTAAAATATGAAAAATATGTAATAATATATATATATAAATATATATATATATATATATATATATAATTATATATGCGACCCAGTGACAATTATCATCCATGATGGCACCACCGCACCGCAGCGATTGTCACTGGGTCGCATCTCGAGCACTTGTACTGGAGGACACTGAAGAAGGGAATCATGAGGGTTCACAAGGTCGCACCACTTCCCATTCAGAATACCTCTTGAAAGCTGCTAGGTCCTTTCAAAGGAAGGAGCATGTTTGGAATTCACAATTTATATATATATATACGTGTAAATGCTTTAAATTGTGAATTCCACCAAAAAAAAAAAAAAAAATATATATATATATATATATATATATATATATATATATATATATATATATATATATATACAACCACACACTGCAGGCATCAGAGCAATATGCTCTTTTCTTTATTATATACATACATATAATACATATGGGTCTGTAAAAATGAAATGATGACACATACATTGTGTTTAATGTCGCTTGATGATGTCACGATGTAATACTTATAAAGAAATATTGCGCAGGCGTACGTGAAGACAAGGTCGACTCACACATGCATGTACATACGAGTGCATATAAGCGCGGGTGAATGTCAATTTCGGTACATATTTGTCAGAAATGGGCAGACAGTTATAGTGGCACAGTTTCGATTAGAGCTCTTAGATTTCGGTGAGCTGTCCACAATGGATGCTTTGTGCTGGTGGGAGAGAGATGTTTTATGTACTGACGTTGAGCTGTTCTACGCGTTATTTCATGTTCTGCTTAGCGTTACCTGTTGATTTTCATCGATACATCAATAAAAGCATTGTTAAACTATCTTAGAATAATATTTAGTACATAAGTATCGCTTGTCTACATTAATGTAAACGATATTAGTACATGTACATTCACAATTATTTTTATATTTGACTGGCATGAAAAAATATTGCCTAATTCGTGCGTCGATGTGACACCAACTTCACATTCCCCCACAACTTTTGAGTGTCCTATTGCTTCACACTCTCTTATTGTATAGCACTCTTCTTTTGCTCTCTCCTTTTCAGGTTCTTGTAGCTCAATTTTTAATTTTTTCTACTCTCGTTGTAGTTTAATGTATCCTTATGTACTGTTTGTCGTCTATCTTTAATTAAAATATTTTCTCTATCTTCTGTTCCTATAACTAAATAAGGACCTAAATATACTGGTTCCAATTTATGGCCAATTTCACTTCTTAGTAAAAAATTACCTCCTATTTTCAATTTAAAGTTAATTTCGTAGAATTCCTTATTTTTAGCTTTATGCTGTTCTAACGTTATTCTTGCTCTCTTATAAGCTTGTTAAAACCTAAATTTAGTTTTTTTTTGGAGTTATACTCTATGCTATGTAAGGGGTTGTCTTGTCTATTTTATTAAAATATATTGGCAAATTACTTTTTTTTTGCCGAAAACTAACTCATATGGACATTAACTATGTGGCATAGAGGGGGTCGTGTTTAAACAGTAGACAAAATATTGAAGCCATACATCCCAATCTGTCTTACCAACAGATAAACGGATGTATTCATTATAAGTTCAATGACTTCTTTCCACGGTTCCAACTCTCTGATGGTGGTGTGCTGTAGACGTTATATTGTCTATTTTTAATTATTTTCCCCAAGTCGTTAATTATGGAATTGTAACATTTAGTTCCCACGTCCAAAATGAACTTCTTTGAATATTGCTTTTGCAACAGTATTTGCAGTATTCTTGAAATCTAACGTAATTTTGAAGTTCTTAAGGTATTAATTTCATATACTTTTAAATTGTTTTAAACAATTTGTTCCCGTTCCCTAAGGACAAATATTTTTTCTGACTGCTTGATTACCGGCTGCTTAAACTGGCCTCGAAAACAGTTGTCCGTAGTCAATTTTCTCGTAAATAATCAAGTTGTGCACGTTAGAAACAAAATATGGATTATTGCTGGTTGTATCTATAAACGTGTCGTAACATGGAGGCAGACGATATTCAAAACGATATAGCCTTGACGTTCATCTTTTCCGTAGTAAAGATTTCATAACGATTGGTCCATTAGTGTTGGAGCCTATAAACGACAGACAACCAGGCATTCATTTTTATATAGATATATGTGGGATTGCCGCTTCTTCCTATATATATATATATATATATATATATATATATATATATATATGTTTTACAATAAACGGAGTTTTATAAAAATGAGTCAAAATTATGAGAGATACAAGGTTTTCATCGATTTGCGGGGGTGGGTGAGGGCGTGGAAAAATTGGAAAAAGAAACTTTATCTGTCGGGAGTCTACATACCAAATTTTCACACTCCAGCTCTTTTAGTCTCCGAAATCTAGATGTTCATACAGATGGACAGATGGACTTGGGTAGATCAAGATTTTGCATTTCGCTTACATTTGCACGAATACAATATAGTCGTTTGCTCTCCTAGAGTACTAGTTTAAAAATGAACCATATTGCTAACAGACAGATTGGCATTCGCCTTATTGATATAGTCGTTTAGCCAGCGTCGTCAGAAGTGCTGCTGGTTGCCAGTGACATGTCTCCAGCGCTCTAAGTGATCCAGTTTGTCATCTTCGATTCTATATTCTGGCAAAGCTCGGAGGGGACCACCTGTGACAAGGTGTCCTGGTGTCCACGCGCTCAAGTCACTAAGAACAGGCGAGATTGGCGAACTGCCTCGACTTCTGCCGTTACTGCGGTGTGGTGTATTGGAAGGGATAAAATAAAAACTTGCATATTGATTGGTACACAATTTTACAATTGCTATGTGATTTTCTTGCTTGAACAGAAATGACTGCAGCTCCCTTAAGTGTTTGCTTGCGCCAGTAAAATTTGTGGGGTTGTCGCAATAGATGTCGGCTTGTAGCTCGCGCCGGGCCACCTCGACATGTACGAAAATGCCCCGGATGCGAAGATATGTATTGATGGGTCCGCAAAAAACCACTCCAAATCGTGCGAATGACCGGGATACCATCAGTTTCTCAACTGAAAGGTATCCCATCATCTGCTGGTCTCGAGGGTTGAGGATCTCGAGGGTTGACAATCCAGAATTGTAGTAGTAATTATGAAGGGGTATTAGTTGCTTGACCGCCTGCGAACATCTGCTAGCTCGAAACGTCTTCCAACATTTAACAAAAAGTATCCATCAGTACTTTGTATAAATAGATTCAGCAGCTTGAGAGGGCTGGATGCTTCTTGATCTTTCTGAAGAGTGCTTATTTCCTCAGGAAAGTGTTGCTGTTGTATGTTCCAAACAATGCAACGAAGAGCACGTTGCAGCTACTGGGGACCCGGGGATGGCGTATCGAATTGAGCCATCCATCTTGCTTTGATGCAGTATCGCAGCATGGCTTCCACGCATACGCAAATATTTTTGATGTGCTCTAATATTCTGAAAAGCACCTACTTGGTAGTTTCTTTTAATAATAGCCTTGAATGGTGACTTCCGTTTTTTTAAATCAACATCGTGTCTTCTGTTCATAGGCCAAGTGTTAGATCTTTGAGCCAGATATACCCAACCCAACCCAAACCAAATTGAATCCAGTAGCTCCGATGGGGAACATTCTCTTAAGACCAAATCGGCAGGATTGAATTGAGTGGGTACATATCTCCAGATACAATTCGAAGTGTTCTCCTGTATATCAGCAACTCGATTGCCGACGAAAGTAGAGAGTGTTGCTGAATGTTGCTTTATCCAAAGCAGAACCATCTGAGAATCGCTTTGTTTTGAAGATGTGCTTGATGAGCTCTAGCTAATTCCAATTTCGGGAGTGACAGTTTTCATGTTGGTGCCACCCTAGGCTTTGACGCTATCAGTTGTACTATAACCTTGCCATCACCCCCTACCGTACGTATATACAACATCCATATGGGCGAATGACTGCATAGCAGAATCCATGTAGCTGAAGACTCTGGTTGTAGACAAGATCGCTTTTGTCTCCAATGATGGTAGTGTTCACATAAAGTAGTTCTATGCTTGATTAAGGTGCTGTGGGACAGTTTCATCCCAATCGAATTCCAGTAACCATAGCTCTTGCATAATGATTTCCGCAACTATCACTACAACTATCACTACTACGGCATCTTACTTCTTGTTCGGTCGGAATGCAAATTAAAAAATGAATGAGGTATCCCATGCTAGGCCATGTATCTTCGAAACTGAAATCCTTTACGGTACTGTCATTAACAAAGTCAGGATGACTTGAGTGCCATTTCAATTCCTTTTTGCCTTTGCTGAAACTCTCACCTAGAAGCTCCCACCTCCCGGCCAACCGACCGAGCGGCACAGCCGCATAACGAGCGACACGAATTGCAAAGACGGAAAAAAAACGCGGATTCGCTCACTCACTTTCAATGAAAGGAAAAATTACAAGCCATAAACTATTTACATTATCTACTAGCTACAGTGCTGAAAATAGATACAGATAGGAACATAATAGTTCTACGAGGGACACAAAAACTAATTAGGCTCATTAAAGTTGGAGAGTTAATTTCACTATTGATCAGCTTATGTATAAATATTGAACATAATACTACGATTTTCAAGAGATGGAAGGTTTATTAGCAGGAGCCTACTTGAATATGAAGGGAAGCGGCTATCGGAGTTCCAATTCAACCCATGGAGAGCAAAAAGTAAAAATTTCTTTTGCACAGACTCAAGGCGGTCCTGGTAATTAATGTGTTGTGGACACCAAACAGGCATCCGACCAAAATAGGTCGGACCAAAGAAGTATCAGAAATTTAGTTGTATAAGGATCATCAAATTCTTTCGACCATCACTTGATATAACCTAGAACACCCACAGCATTATTGACTGTAATTGAAATGTGTAATTTCAATTTAGGATGTAAACGAACATCAACAGTGTCGATCCGATCAAGGGCATATCGTTAAGAAGGTACGATGTCTGAAGCGGTGTGCTACGTAAAAACAACATAACTTTGCATTTAGAACAGTTGAGATTTACTAAGTTGACCTGACACCACGATTGGAAACAACCAAGATCATCTGCAGCCTAAAATTGGAGGAAGAGTCATCGAAGGACAAACGAAGTTTAATGTCGAATGAGATTAAGGTGGTCGGAAATCCACCTAAGAAGATGAGATGGGAAGCCAAGAAGAAAAAACTTATGAATAAGTAAACAGCGGCTTACCGAGTCAAATTGTTTGCTGAAGTCAGTGTAAATGACGCTAGCTTGCATAAATTAGTGGTGGTAAGCCTACGCTCTATAAACCTATGCTGAGCAGATGAAATTATAAAACCACAAGAGTTTTGTAACTGTGAAGTTAATATTTTTTCAAAAAGCTTAGGAATAGCAGACAGTTTTGGTATACCTCTGTAGTTTTGGGCATCAGTCTTATTCCACTTTATATGGAGAGGAATAATAAACGACTCCTTTCCGAGAGAAGGGAAAGACGAAGAATGCAAAGATAGATCTAAAAGCTTCCAAATCGGCTTATAATCTGAGATATTGAGGATTTTGTTTTTCATAATCATTAATAATTGCTCATGGCTTATGTTCTTTAGGATTATTGTCAGAGGACCTTCGCAAGATCTTGAAAATCCTAAAGAGTCTAGATTTGATATTTTTTAAATTTGATAACTGTGGAGTAAACCAAGGAGTTTTATTAAGCCTTACAGGACTACTGACCTGAACCAAATCCTTAAAATTGGAATAGAAAATGTTGTAGAAGAGGTTTACCGCACTGTCCATATCTATACAAGTGTACAAGTATGACCAGTCCGAATAAATAATGACATCGTTAAGGCTAACGAAATAAGCCGTTCTAAATGAAAATATTCTAGCTGACAATGTGGAAGATGTAGATACCGTAGGAATTGGAATATCCATAATAACGTGTAATGATGGGTGTAACGGGTCTTCAGGAAGCAAAATCGGATTGACTCTAGAGACCATTGAAATGGAAGAAGAAAATATCAAAACAAGTTATCGATTCAATGAGTTTGTTACAAAATTAACGTGAGATAAAGACAATTCAAGTAATCCGTCAATAAATTTGTGTTGCATCGAAGGTATCAAACCGGCTGACTCGATCATAGAGGACCACGTGACGTCACTAATGTTGAAATCAATTACTTTAGGAAAATTAAGCAGCATTTGTTTCGAAGAAGGCCGGAATCATCATCAATCAATACGCCAGCACGCTGGCGGGAGGGACGATCAAATCAATAGGCAGAGTCTAAGATATCGGGTTTTAACCAAGTTTCATTAAATATTCAAATATGAAAATCAAAATATAGGCTATCAGTATAAAGGTAAGGGGGTTTAAATTTAAAGCCTCTTACATTTTGATAAACAAGAAAAAAAGATGAAGTTAGTGTTTTTTAGCTATATCAGTGGCAGCAGGGAGTCTATTCGGTATCCGATTTCTAGTTTTGGCTTTAAACTACTTCACGACTAGGTGCTCAGGCCAGAAACTTTTTGGCAGATTGTGTAAAAATAGTTCCGGAACACCTATCTTGAAGGAAGCTATATTGCGCGTAATGTTACACCTAAACTTTTTACCTTAATCACAGAACTATTTTAGCTAGTTTTGGACTAGACATATAGATGACATTAAGAAGTCTAGGCAGGGCAGCCACAGCAGTAGGTATGCTGCTGTCGGAAAAGTCAAAGATACTGAGGGCGCAATTTTTGACCTTTGCTCAGACAAAAAAACTTCAATTTCTGTGTTATCCACATTCTTTAAATTAGCCGGACGGCCTAGGAGGGACATTTGTAATGAATGGTGTTACGACAAAGCCAACAAAAAGCATAATCTAGGTAGAATTAACTTTGAAAGGGCAATTTTTATTAGCAGTTAGACATTGAAATTGAGAGCACAAAATTAACTTATAGTATTAATGTTAAAATTTCTCACTGGGTGGCTGGTAGCAGAATAACGGATTTCTAACGACACAACAACAAGCAAGGCAATATAGCGATAGCTAAAAGACAAACAAATATCGCAGCAAGCAGAAAGTCTAAAAATAGCATAAGCATACAAGAACTCCCTCCCTTTAGGCAACTGATCAGCTGAATAAACTTTTCAACCGTTGATAGGTATGATTGCTTATGTATCACCTGGTTGAACAGAGTAATGAAATTTGAGTATTCGGTATAGTTACCGTCAAATGATGGGAGTTTTATTTAAGGCAACTTTATTGACGAGGCAGCTACTACATTATGGTCCGAATTCGGACTGGTGGGCAGGCCTTGTACAAGCTGTTCAGTGATGGCCACATACTCGCTCTCCACATCCCCGCCTTGCAAATGCTTTGTATCCTCTTGCTGAATATGTGTTTGAATCTTGATCATCTTCTAAAGTTCCAATTTTTTTGCGATTGTTAAGGCGAGACTATTTTAACTCTTCCAAACTTGTTGCTTTATACGTTACGTATTCAAGCTTTACGTTATCAACAGAAAAGATCTTGAGAGAGAGACATAATGTTTTGTTTGTATGATTAATGTTGAGCGACTCTTGGCTTGATGGCGATGGAGAAGGGAGACAAGGCAATATTGAGAGCGATAGACTAACTGCCTTTTGTAGCTTTGCAGCGATGCAGGCGTTCAAATTCTTTGGATGGCGAAATGTAGCTGCTTGTTAGTACGAATTTTTAACTGTTTAATTGAATGTTTAATGTTCGATAGCACGATTTCCGACACGACACAAACAGCCCTACGTTGGGCTGCAAAATGTATTATTAGACTAGAATTCTAACTACAAGATTTTCAAAATCGAAAATTCTCATCAATATGCTCCAGTTCAAATGTAGTAGCAGCAGTCAAAGCGCATAAACACATATTAACAGATCTGTCTTTTTGTTTAATTTTTTAGCATGCGCCTACACGTAAGACCCTGATGTTGTCTATGTATTTTTTTAGTTCATTTATTAGCTATTTTTTAAATATGTACAGTAGACAATTACAACTAAAACTTTAAGCTATATATTTATATATTTTGATTCCTGCCATCTCTGCAGTCGCGTGTGTCCCTTTTAAGGGACGGACGAAGCGTCTCTCTCGTGTAGTTTCTTGTATATAGTGGTAAGTGGGCTGCATAGTGTGATTTGGTTCTGAAGGCGCTGCAGATCCGAATGGACCCCAGACGGTGTGTTGCCAAAATGCATCGACTATAGCTGGTCGATTGGAGCGCATCTAGCCAGACTGGATCCGCATATAGCATTGTCGATCTTGTCCCGCTGGACAATAGGATCCCTCCACTGCTTTGTGCCTCCCGTATTGAGCCTTACCCGTGAGAGCGCTCGGCTCGTTGCTGATGCTTTGTGCTTTCATTCCTGCTGTTAGCTAGTGTTATTAGGACTGCCTCAGTTTTTTGGGGAGCAAGCTCGAGGCCAACGGAGGTGAGCCATTGTGCTATCAGTTCGATGGATTGATTGCACAGATCGTCCATTTCGTGCAGCTCTTTGCCCACGCTCACCACTGCCTACATCGTCAGCGAAACCGATGAGCTGGGCCCCTTCTGGTATGGGCAGCCGGAAGATCCCGTCATACATCGCGCTCCACAATAATGGTCTAAGTACTGAGTCAAGGGGAACACCGCGACTTGATGCGACTTGGTTCCGTCTGCGGTATCGTACAAGAGAACGCGATTCGTGAAGTAGATGCGATGGCACCAGAGGCTGTGTCCACCACTTTGGTTATACCATCCACTGTCGGTTTCGCCTTCCGAAACCCGTACAGCAGCGGTGACAGGTCACCTCATATGGAAATAGCTTTTCCAGGATATTCTCTGCCTAGCCCAGAAGGCACAACGCGAAGAAACTGCAAGAAACTAATCCAAGCGTCGGTGGAGCTTGTGATATCTTTCCGCGGAACGAAAGCGGAATACAGTATATAAGCCTTGGCAATGCCTAACTTGTTTGTTTTGATTTAAATGAAATTAAATTTGATGCATATCGGTATACTATAGAACAGGTTACAATGTAAATTTGATGGCTATGGAGGACTCTGCAACTACAAAAGCAGTTGTACTTTTGTTTTGCGAACTTGAGCTATTGATTCCCAATTTTTTTTAAAAGCAGTATTCCATTTTAGGAAGCAAAAGTTCTTGCAAGGCACAAGGCTACTTACTGCCAGCTTGCTAGAGTTCTCTTGCAATGCCTGCTTGTGAATACATCTATTTGGTGATGTTGTAGTTTTGTAACTCCAAACTATATTTTTTTTTATTTTAGGTACAAATTCTAGGTTCGATAATGGAAACCAAAAAAATATTAATTACCATAACAGTTCTTATGGTTATATTTGATTGCACATCTGCTAAGCTCGGCGATAAAAAGTCTCTTAAGGAGAAAGATATTATGCGAAAATCTATTGTATTTGACAAAAAAACGCCAGATGTTTTTTACTGTCCTATGCAAAAGCCTTCTACTATGAATAAACTCATTGTCAGGTAATTAATATGTTTATTGACATTTGGTAAAAAAAAGGTCACAATTTATTATTAGATCGCGGCCTCTCCATAAATTATGCGAATATGAGGGCAACCCTCTACCACAGGAATATAAATCCGACTGTTATTTGGACATTGATGAATCAGATTATGCGTGCAAGGAGAAGTATAGAATTATGGTAAGAATAAAAAGTGTGCCAACAATCTCATGTAAAATAAATAAAAATAATTTGTTAATAGTTTGTGTACATTGGTCTAACTTCCCATTTAAAATTAAATATGAGTTTTATTTAATTGCAGAAACGTTTCGACAAAGATGAATCTCACCCAATGAAATAAGCACTACCAAATTTTAACATAATTTAATATCGAGCTTCAAAACCATACGCGTTGCTTCACATAAGTATTACAACACAGCTAATAACATTAAAACATTTGAAATCAAATAAAAACTTTTAATTAATATGTATTTGTAGTAGTATCAAGCAGCTGAACAAATTGCACTTGCTTAATTTATAGAATTATGCTTTTCACCAATGCAGTTAATTATGTGCCATTGTTAAACGTTTTATGGTATACATAGTATTTGGGTTGGTAGTAGAATCTAAATGGATTCTAAACACTAAAAATAAAAATTTGTACTTGTTTTTTTTTTCGTATAGCATATTTCTAATCTTATATTGATTTTTTAGATGCGAAGATATCCGCCAGGCAGCGATGACGCATTTAATGGTGCCAGATTAAAGCGATTCTTGAATTTGGAAAACGACTCCAACTAATCCAATGAAATTAAAATATAGAACACCATTGAATATGTACAATAACGTTTTTTTTTATAGTCTCGAAAATTAAAAAATAAATAACGCTCACTAACACAAATAAACTGAAAATAAGCAATGAAATTCAGCATCAAAAATACCTGAATCTTTTATTTTGATTATGACAGAAACCAAATTGTTATGATACTAAGCAAGACACAGTAGATACGTTCTCTATTATGGTTCAAAATACTCTCCATTTGTATTCAGCTGGTGTTATAATAAAACAAGAAAATAAAGCTACATTATACACCATTGACTTTGAACATATCGGGGGTGTCACGAAAAACTCTAGATACATTTGATACGGTTCGTTTGCAAATCGCTTAAATAATTCCTCGGTGTCACTGGCCCTCGAAAGTTTTTAATTTTTGAAGCATACATTTACATCGAATAACTGCGAGAAAAGTGAATGCCTTTATATGATTCCCAGCATTTTTGTTGAATATTTATTTTTACATATATTTTTGTTTGTGATGAATTAATTCAAAATCAATACATATTATTAGGTTTTATGTGGAATTCTAATGTATCTAGCAATGTTTTTTTTTTGTAATTAAAAAAGAGGGTTGAAATTTCCATTTTTTAAGTACGCGCCCAACTTTTTAGCAGCCCTGACAACTCTGGTATGCCCAGCTGCTTGTTACACAGCATTATGAGTGGAAAATGCATTTGCTTATTTCTTTTTCGTTGGATTCAAAAAATGCCTCTTGCACGCTTAATTGCAATAGATTTTCTGCAAAAGGAAAAGATTCAAAGAGAGCGCTTTCAGTGTATGTATATCCGATCCGTAGGCATGCTTACATTTTGCTTCGCCTACGATCTTTATTTACAAAAACTTAACATTCTTCTTGATAAAACCCCAATTAAAACGCTTAAAAAACTTAAAATATGACCACTTAATAAATATATTTTCTACTTCAATTAAAGAACATAAAATAAAAACTATTCAAAAACCCAAAATGTTCGAATTATATCAAACTAATTTGGAGACAAGTTGGCAGGTCAACTGTTAGGTTGGATTAAAGTGCCTATCAACACGGGAGAGACCAATTTCTTTGCTAGAGAATTCGGAAAATGTAAGATTAATACATTTTTGATATTGAATGTCATAAACAAATGATACAAATTAATCAGAAAAGCAATATTGTTTTTAATAGTAAGAGAGTTTTTAGCAAAAAATATTTCCTAAGAGGTTTATTTAACCAAATAAGAAAAATACTAAAGTTTTCAATCCAACCGGCATACTCACATTTCTTTTCTAAAAAATCGTTTTTGGACATAGTGGTCCAAACTCAATTACATCCAACCCGGTTGATCTTTAAACACAAACAGAGTGCAGATATAAATAGTATCTGGTAAAAATAATAGCTCTTAACACTTCTGAGATATCGGGGTTGGAGTAGACAGAAGGATGGACATATCTATATCGAATACCCTCGTCATGCTGATCAATAATATATATACTTTATATGGTCGGAAAAATTTCCTTCTGTGCGTTGCAAACTTCATGACAAAATTATACATTCACATTTTTTTGTGAATAATATAAAAATTAGGTATATTTCTGCAAAATCTCTCGGCCAATCTGGCGAGAATAATACGAATACCTTTTTAATGAAAATCACATGACTTGTTTAAAATTTTTTCTTAATTATGAGTAACATAAGGCAAATTAAAATTTAAACAAAACAAATTTTTAATTTTAAGATTTTTGATATTAAAATAGAATTGTTTTTTTTAAGTTTAAATTTTATATTTAATTTTAATTCTATATAAAAGAAAAACATATGTAAATATAATTTTTTTTCAATTTTTAATTTTATATTTAATTTCAATATATATATATATATATATATATATATTTAGATTTTACATTTGTGCTTTTCTTATTTTCAACTTGGATTCCGATTTTCAGACAAAATTTTAAGAGTATAAATTAGTTTCTTGGCATTGCTGTTTGGTGAAACTATCAACATTTCTCTATTGACACAGCCTCACTAAGAAAGGGGCTCTTTTAAAGGTGGGCATTTTGCCTAAAAAGTACAAGAAACTAAAGGGTTGCTGCAAGTCGTAGATCATTGTGGCACTTCATAATTCACAAAAGCTCAATTAACACGGAAAAAAAAGAACGAACTCGGATCCGGACTAAAAGAAAATGTTGCGTTAATAAAGACGATCTTCTATCAATGTTAGTTTTAATAACGATTTACCACTAGATTTAGATTTTTAGACGTTGATGTACGATACCATGCCACTGGGCATAACGAGCGACACGAATCGCGAAGACGGAAAAAAACGCGGAATCGCTCGCTCACTTTCAATGAGATTAAAAAATAACAAACCATAAACAATTTACATTATCTACTAGCTAGATGCGTTAGTATAGATGTTTTGTTTGAGTTAAAGGAGTTATCAATAGAGATAAAATTAAAGAGATTGTTGTAGTTACAACACAGGACGCGAAAATGTACATGCAGGAAATATTTTAAATTACAATGCTGCAGAGAGATAGGAACATAATTTCTAGTAGATCTACAAGGAACACAAAAACTGAGTTGGCTAATTAAAGACGGCGAGTCAATATCACCATCAATCAGCTTATGTATAAAGATAACATTAAGCATAACTCTACGATTTCTAAGAGATGGAAGGTTTTTTAGCAGAAGAATACTTGAATATAAAGGGGGTTATTGGTGTCCCAATTCAACCCACGGCGAGCAAAAAGTAAAAATTTCTATTGAACGGACGCAATGCGGTCCTGGTGATTCCTGTATTGTGAACACCAAACACACGATGCGTACTCACAGCCACAGCCTTATTGACGGTAATTGAAATGTGTTAGTTAAATTTAAATTCAGGATCTAAAAGAACACCCAAGTCAACAACTGAGTCGATACGATTAAGGGGCCCATCGTTAAGAAGTTACGATGCCTGAAGCGGTGTGCTATGACAAAACGACATCGCTTTGCATTTTGAACAGTTGAGATTTAATAAGTTGACCTGATACCACAATTGGAAAAAATCAAGGTCATCTTGCAGCCTGAAGTGGGAAGAAGATTCCTTGAAGGACAAGCAAAGTTTAACGTCGTCGGCGAACATGTGTACACGAGAGTGGGATAGAACCTGATGTAGATCGTTGATAAATAAGGTGAAGAGCAGGGAACCATGGAGGCTACTCTGCGGTACCCCTGATGTAACCGTAAGCGTCTTTGAGTAAGAGTTATTAAAAAGAACTTCCCGAGTTCTGAGATTAAGGTAGTCGGAAATCCACTTAAGATGGGATGGGAAGTCAAGGAGATCTAATTTATGAGTAAGTAAACAGTGATTTACCGAGTCAAATGCTTTGCTGAAGTCAGTGTAAATTACCTCAGTTTGCATTTTATTGTTAAATCCTTGAATTACAAATGAAGAAAGTTCTAGTTGATTGATTACATGTCCAGGATAGGCATTGTGAGAGCGGCCCTGCAAGAGACTAAGCTCTCGAGGAGGAGTTCCCTTTTGTGCTCGAAGTGCTACAAGGTCCTCAAGCAGGACCGAGGTCATGATGCAGGAGGTGTTCTCGCATTCCCGAACCGGTCAACTACAGACCGCTTGCCATCCAAGGCGACGGCTCTACCTGTAATCCTAAGGTATAGCCGTTCGCAGTGGAGAGGATTAAATATACATTATAAGAATCTTTCTACCTTCTACAGCGGCCTGCCGTCCGTAGCACACCTATTGGAGAAAATCACCGCCTCGTTATAGGTGACCTCAATGCCCTCCACGAGAGTTGGTATTCTGAGCTTGGCAATAATGCGTGAGGTGTGGACTTCGCTAACAGAATATGTGGAAGCTGGGGAAAGTCATTCCCGTTCCCAAACCTGGCAAGCATTTAAACATGTTCAGCTGCTACCGGCTTATCACCCTGTTATCGCCGGTAGTAAAGGTTTTGGAACCTCTCATCCTAATCCACCTGCAGGACTACTTCGCCTTTGCTGACCACCAGCATGGTTTTCGAGCTGGATGAAGTACGACCACTGCTCTCTGCGAGCTTTCTACAGCCATAACAATGGGGTTGAACAGCAAGCAACCGCACTAGAGATCCATCCTAGTGGCACTAGTTCTCTCAAAAGAGTTCGACACGGTCTGCCACTCCACCCTAGTCAGCGACATCCACTCCTCCACTCTGTCATTGAAGAGACTCATTGAACTCATTGAAGAGATGGCTCACCAACGACCTGGCTGGCCGACAGGCATACGTGGAGTCCAGGGGGGCCAAATCAGGCCTTCGTCGGAGTGCCGTCACCGCTACTTTTCAACCTGTACGTGTCCACAAGCCCTATGACACTTCCTGAGGCCAAGGTGGTTAGCTATGCTGATGATTGTTCTATCATCACAACAGGTCGGAACATCAGCGTCCTCGAGGATAAGATGAATGGATACTTGCCACGGCTGAATGCCACCCTTCTGACGAATTGGACGAAGGAAGTGAATCGTAGGGCAACGGTCACAGAGCACAGCGCTGCGCACAGCAACGGGATGGCGTACCATGACACTCAAGGACCATACCTCAAAAGGGTGGAGATGCTCCTGATTTATCTCGCCACCCCTCAGAATATCAGATCTGGCTTAGGATTGGACCGCGCCGAGTCCGTGACAGAGACCATCCGCAATGCTGCAGCCAATGTTGTGCTCGGAGGCATACCCCCGCCCATCAGTAAGGTGTAAGCTACCCTCCCCGTTCCATCCGCGCCACCTGGTCCCAGCTGAGATCGGGGTATTCTAATAACCTTAACGGCTAACTAGCCAGAGTTAACCCCGGTGTTGCGGGCCTCTGCCCAAAATGACTGAAAACGAGGCATCTCTTCCAGTGGCCTCTTTATCCCACCCACCTTACACCTGAAGCCCTCGGGACCAACCCAGTCGAGGTTACCATCTCTCTCGGCTTGGACGCGGTTGTGTAGACGTCCCTTTTAATTTGATGTTCTTTCTATTTACATGTTTCCCATCCTTGTATGTAAGTGCAGTACCCCGAATTCGTTAGAAGAAGATTGTCAGTCTTGAGCTCATTACCACCACTTCCTGGCTGCTGACATCGTAATCAATTCGGATCATATATCGATCTCAATCAGGGTTGACACACCTGCGGATTTCATCTCCAGGGAGAAACGCACTTATGTCAATTTCGATAAGGCCGACTGGTCAAGGTACGAGGCCATCACGGAGGCTCAATTCTGTGTTTTGCAAATCCCCCGCACTACACATGAAAGCGAGAACCTTCCGTCGGGTGAACCAAGTCGCATCAAGTCTCCTGCAGTGTTCCTCAAGGCTCAGTACTTGGACCGTTACAATGGAACGCGATGTACGACGGGATCTTCCCACTTGCCTTACCAGAAGGTGCTCAGCTTATTGGTTTCGCTGACGACGTGGCAGTGGTGAGCGTGGGCAAAGAACTACACGAAGCGGGGGGTCAGTGCAATCAATCCATCGAGTTGAGAGCAATGGCTCACCTCCGTTGGCGTAGAGCTTTCTCCCCAGAAAGTCCAGACAGTCCTAATACGTAGCCGGAAGAAAGTGTAGACAGCTCACGTTAGTGTGGCATGCACGGTTGTCCAGTCCAAAAGGGCAATCAAATACCTGGGCGTGCACACATAATAGACATATTAAATTATATAATAAATTAATAAATTATATGTATATATATAATAAATAAATATATTTTTGTAAAATTTCTTAGTTTTTAGGTTCAATTTATACCTTACATTAGAAGTTATGGAATTATTTATATTTATATTTTATATTTAAAAAAAAAAACGTTTTGATCAAGGTTGTACAGCATATATGTTGGTGGTCAAAATGTATATCAAAAATTTATAATTTTTTTTTAAATTTGTTTATAATACATAATAATAGTTTAAAAATGTATTTATTATTATTTGTATTTTGAATTTTAATTTTATTTAGTTTTTTATTATTTTTATAATCAAATAGTATAAGAGTATAACACTGAAGATGTTATTGAGATCATTTTTTCTTTAAATATAGAGATTTTTTTTACTAATTTATAAAAAAACATATATTTTATTTTTACAATAAAAATGTAAAGCAAAGTATGACCATGTTGATTTTTTGTGCCTCATATAGCCTTCTATGATAGAACTGCCTCGATTTCCTTTAAGTAGGATATGGTGCACTTTGTCAAAATGCTTTCGATTGACTTTGGGTTTAGCAAAGCCCTTCGAAAGTGATTGAGGCGTAGCCTTGCCAGGGCCGGGTAGTCGAGCAGAATGTGTGAGAAGGTATCACTCTCTTAATGACAGAGTCTAAACTCAGTTTCAGGCGATAACCCCATTTGGAGGTGTTATTTAAGTGGTCAGTTATGTGCCCATAATAATAGACAATAATAATGGTCAGGTAATAGACATAGTCTGATTTAAGCGGTCTTGACAAAATTTGGCTTCACGAAGTCCAGGGAAGTTTTCCCAGTGTTTTACTTCCAGAGCCTGAAAGTGTTCTGTGATTAAAAGCTTGGTTCTGGTCCCATAACTGACGTAGAGGAGCCATTCCTGGTGAGCTCATCAGCAGATGTATTGCCTTCAATGAACTTATGTCCACAAACCCAACAAGTGTGACCATGTTGCCGACAGCGCGTTACTGAAGGACTCTAAGGCAGTCTCTGACAAGTACGACGGGCGCAGACCTCAATGGCATGTACTTCCAATTGAAAGACAGTGAGCCAGTGTCCCATTGCAAAGGAGGTACTGGTATTGGGGCCATGTATCCTGGAGCCATCCGTAAGCCATGTGTTCATTCTAGGCCCCGACATGGGCAGGCATTCTCCCAGTCATCATGGCTGGGTAAAAGAATTTGGAATTTTCTGTCACAACAGAATTCCGTGGTCATATAATCTGGTTTGGAGCAGATGTCAATATCATTTCTCATTGCTGCTGCTTTCTGACTGAAGAGGTGTAGAGGTGTTAACCCTAGTACCTTCTCCATTGCAGCCATCGGGCTAGTGAAATGGCGAGGCTCGCCATTCTTTGGATTCTCTTACTTTGGGCCAACATTCCATGGCAGCATAAGTGACAATAGGCCTAACCATCACTGTGTGCACCCAAAGAATCATTATCGGAGAAAGACCCTATGTCCTCCCGAAGAGACGTCTGTAGGCCCACATGTCCGTAGCTGCTTTTCGACACGTTGCATGAAGGGGTCAGTTCCAGTTCAGTCTTTTGTCGAAGTTGACCCCCAAGTATTTGACCTCATTGGATAATTTAATTACTGTGTCACTTATACATACTGTACCAAAGTCCACTTTGTATTTCTTCGAAAAGGAAACGATAACAGCTTTTAGTGGATTGATGTTGAGTTCTTCGTTGGAACACCAGCTGTCGATCAGTAGGAGACCATATCGCAAAACTTTCCGGTAACGAAGATATCTAGGTCATCTGCATATCCAAAGACCTCAAAGCCAAGGGAACTCAGCTTAACTAGGTTGTCTCTCAAAATAGAGCAGAGCAGTGGTGATAAAGTGAGGATCTATCAGTCGTTCAATAGTTTTCAGATCGGAGGAAATAATACTGAATCTGAGTCTGTAGGTTATGGGCAGCTCAATTTGCCTATTGCCCTGTTTTGGCAGTAAGACTACGTTGACCTTCTCAATGAAAGAGCAATCACTGGCTCTATAATAAAGTCCAGAGAGTTCTGGACACGAGCCTTAAATATTTCATCACCTAAATTGGTTTTGAAGGGATAAAATGATGAGACCGCCCAGCGGACCTTGTATCTTTCTGGTACGGTGACCCAAGATCCAACGATCAGGGGTATGTGTGGGGGTGGTGGCAGAAGGTTCAGAAAAGGATACTGAGCCGGGAAAGTGAACATGGAGCAGATATTCCAAGGTCTCTTTTCGACTCTCTGTGAAGAAACCTTCTGAAGACGTGCAGCTTGGGACACCGATTGCACCTCTATGCAATGCATTTTACACGACTCGCGTTGGCATGGTCTAATTAATTTATTGTAGGAGGTATGGGAAGCTTTATATTCTGCTAAATCACTGGAGCCCGTGGCCCAGTTGAAAAGCTTTCTGACCTTGTGTCGTTGAACTGAAAGTTGCTCACTCCACCATGGAACCTTACGATTCATGTGAGTGGAGCGAGCAGTAGTGCTGTCCTGGACGCTTGTTGCCAATAGGTGCCTAAGGTTATGCGTACCAATGTCTAACTCACTTGTCGAGTTGATGCGGAAGCCAGGATCGTCAGCTTCAGAGTAGGGCCCTGAAAAGATTCCAGTTGGTCGTGTTGTAACAAAAGTGGGCTTGCAACCCTATTATTAGTTATAAGGCACGACTGCTACCCCATATGAGGTTGGCGTCGCATCCAATGATAAAATGACGGTTGATTCGTTGACAATAATCAATGAGGCGCTTAGTTTCAGTGGGCGATACTTCATCACAGCCATCGCGAAAGTATTCAGAGGAATGAACGATTTCTTGTCTTCCTTTTCCTTGGAATCTTTACAAACGTTGTTAGGTCTTTGGAAATTAAATTTATTATTGGTGTGTGATTGATAATTTTGTCAATTAGGTTGGCTATGCACGGAACATCCACTGACCGATCAATAATGAGCTTACTGGATGATGATTTAAGTCCGCCCACTTGGCCACTGACTACCTAGGACTTTTGCAAGATAACTCCTTTAGCGCTCCTTTAGCGTCGGCCAACACTGAAGGAGCTTTTCCACTATTATTGAAAGTTGCATTGGGAATACCTGCCCCCAGTGGCTTAAGTAGTGGTCAGGCAGGCGCACATTGACGTGCAGGAGTGCTCGTTCTTTCAACAGCTTACCCCCACGTCAACGACCCGGGTGCCAACTGCTTCCACAGTGGCCAAGCCAGAGGTCTGGGTACTCTGAGCGAAGGTAGTGGGGATAGAAACTGATTTTTCTTGTACACACGCAAGACCCTGACCTGTAGAGGGATCAGTGATAAGTGGTGGATAAGGGGTGGATAAAGATGCATCCTGAGGACAAGTGTCCAAATACTCATGTACCATATCAGTAGCGGGTGTGGGTTCTTTTCTCTCTGCACGTTGGGACTTCGTGGTGCCTGTGGGTTCCAGTCTAATACGACCGAACAGATAGGGCACAGTGAATTTCCACTCTATCAGGCGCTTCAGGTAATGCTCCTCTGAATCCTGATTCAATCTTTGCACGACTTTCCAGTGGCTGTAGGTCGCCATAGCTGTTTCACGATGGGAGTTCTTGGTTTTTTTTTGCCCAGTTAAGGTGACTGGTCCTCGGAACGAACTGTTTTGAGCTCGGATGTGGGCGATCTAGCATACCCCAGTGCCTCTGTTCTGCATTAGCTGTTCTGAAGCGTCTCCTTTCCGTACTGCTAAGGTAGACAAAGACGGATTCACCATCCCTAGGTCCTCTATCTCCTTGTTCAACTCTGTAATCGGAAGACCGTGTGCCATTGTCCCAAAGACTGGACCGTAGAGGCGCATCAAGGGTGCTGAAGTGGTCTCCATATTCGAGGGTGGGGGTAGTCACTCTTTTAGAGCTCTCAGAATGAGCTGAGCCAGCGGAGCCTTCCGGCGGCTGGCTGTACTCTAAGTTTGTTTGTATATGGTCATTCATTATGATCCTACGAGTAGACTGGAAGGGAGGTCAACCATATTAGAGACAGTTACCATGGTAAGCCTAATTAAAACTGGAGGGCGGAAGGTATCCAGAGCTCACATATTTGAGACCGGAATCTAAGTAGCCCGACCCGAATCAAATTTGGTAAGTTGGTGTAGATGTCTCTAGGACAAATTTGGTTCAATTACAATGAAAAACAAAAAAAAAAAAACTATGAACTAAGAATTCTTAAATAGGCGATAGTTTGTATGGAGGCCATCCTAAAAACTGGGCGTGGCAAGAAACATTAAATAAACGATATGGGTACATATTTATGGAAAATTAGAATGCAAATTTTCAGTTTTTATTTCTTTTAGTTTCCATTATCTAGATTTTCATATATCCGGACGGACAGATGGACATAGCTAGATCGAGGGTTAATGACTTAGATAAGGTCTATTAATAAAAAATATTAGAAAGAAAATTAACATATATCTTTGAATCATGACTAGCCAAGCTGTAAGAAAGACATTAGAGAACGACCCTGAAATTATAGGCAGTATTATAAAAATACTAGCACACCAGAAAAGCCCAATTTCAGTCTATGAGCTTGAGCAGACTTACAAGAACAGATTCAATGTGGATTCTGGGATTCTGGGATTCTGAGAAAATGAGATTTAATACACCTCCATATGTAATGGAAGGAAATTACCATATATATTAAATAACGAAAAACAGAATTCGACAAGTCATTTAAATGTCTTAACAAAAGTGCAATTATTTCGAGTGACACAAAAATTAAGAACATTGATATACTTGTCAGAAGTTATAATGAGATTCGCGAGATAATTCATAATTGAAAGAGACTTAACTCACTACATTCAGTTCAGTTCACTGTTTAAAAAACTGCCAACAGTTTTTGCAGTTCTGTTATTGCTGGAACTGTTGCTGCGAGCATTTTCGGCAGTCGCAGTCGCAGCGAAAGCAAAAACATTTTTTATCATCGACATCGCTTCGGGAATCGACAACTTCGGCAGTTGTACGAATGCTAGAACTGTTGCTGCGAGCATTTTCGACAGTCGCAGTCGCAGCAAAATCAAAAACTGTCGACTGCCGAACAGCATAGCACAGCACAGCACAGCACAGCAGACAGCTTCGACACTTTTTGCTTTGCTTTGTGCGTCATGAACGAAATGAATGAAAATTAATAACATTTTATTTATTCATTTCTAATAGTGATTCTTTATTTATTTATTCGTCATCTTCTTGGAAGAGCGGCAGGTTATCAATTGCTGTTTCCAAGAAGCTAGGATTAAGCTTCACAAGCAATATATTTTCCAGCGATTCTGCACTTAAACGATTGCGATAATCGGTTAATACCAGTTTAAGTGTGGAAAATGCACGTTCAATAGTCACCTATGAATAATAAATTACTATTAAGAAGTAAACTTTAAAAAGTAGAATTGTTAGAAAAGTACACACCTGAGTGGGTGGTATTGCAAAACAAACTTTGCTTAATGCATATAGCTCGGGATCAGTGAGCTGCTTCTCCTTCCAAAATTGTAAAATGTCTGCATCACTTCTGACAAAGGAAAGCTGCAAATTTTCAATTTTCGCGTGTACATCGGTTGTGCTACTAGCCTTGACTTCAATATCCTTTGTTAAATATTCATTTAACAATTCATCTTCAATGTCATAAAACTCAACGTTGGACTGATAGGAAGTTGAATTAGTTGTAAAGCCCGCAACGACGCCTTGATTGACCTCAGTTATCCGATCCCATAAAGATTTCAAATATTTTACAGCTTCATTTCTTTCTATTGCTGAAATGGTATGATGGAACCGAGGATCCAAGTATAAACAGGCAACTAAACTATCATTGCGCATTAAAGTATTTGTACGTTTACTAAAAGATTCCAATATTTTTTCACCAATTTGTTTCGTAAGTGGCTGGGTCGCATCTTTTATAATTTTTTGAGTGCATATTTTGCACTTTAGCCACTGCGCATAAAAATTACCATAATGTAATTGCTCCTCTTGAAATATTTTAATAGTTTTTTGTAGCGGATTAAAAATGAGAGTGTAACTATCAATAAACTCCCAAAAGGAGTCGTCAATTTCGAAATTCTCGTCCACGGACTTATTTTTAATTGATTCAATTTTTATTAGCACGTCCTTTGCTGCTTTTAAATTTTCAATCATTGTGTACATTGAACCCCATCTAGTTGGGCAGTCCAGTTGAGGCATCTTCAGTTTTTTAAATTCAAAATTTTCACGAAATCCGTTAGATGGTTTGCGAATATATTTCGTCAAATTACGACAAGTGAATAAGTATTTTGTGATGGCTGAAAATTTAGTCACATCTAAAGCGCAAAACTGCGCAGTATGAGCAGCACAGCGACAAACTTGAATATTGCCCAATGTCATCTCTGGCATTTCTTCTATGAGATCGATTTTTTTTAAGTATTCATCATTACTGTCAACTTCATTTTCTCCGATTTCTTCTTCGGACACAACAGACAATATTTTCGTTGCTTTAAGCATATTCGCGCCATTATCGGACGTAACTGATACTATCTGCTTTAGATTTACTTCATATTTTGATAATATTTTAATAATTTCCATAGCGAGGCTTTTGCTTGTGCTACATCCGACACCTTTTAGTTCGACCATTCCTAAAATACGGGATTTTATTTCCAGTTCGCTAATAAATTGCGCACTGATTCCAAAAATGTTTCGGCATAGCCGCGAAGCACTGTCAATTTTAAGTGAAAGTAATTTGTTTTTCAATTCATCTTTCATGTCTTTGCGTAAATTATTAGCAACAATCTCTAAAGTTTTCTTGCAATTTGATGCATTTAAACAAAATGATTTTCCGTCGGTTGCCTTGAAGCCGTCACAAATTGGTTTTAAAATATTTCGCATATTGTTCGAATTTAACACATTGAACGGTATGGACTCCTCCGTAACGAGCCCAATGTATGACCGTATTAGTTGCTTTTTGTTCATTTCAATTTTAATTTTTTTTTTCGTGTAATTTTAGACGACGAACAACTAGAAGAGTTTTCCGACAGTTCGGATGAAGGTGTCATTTTCAAATGATGTACTTTGACAATATGAGCTTTTAAATTTGAAATTCGATTGGTTTTAAGTTTGCTTTTGCATGTTTTACATGTAGCAAAGTCTCCTTCCTCATTGGTATCAAAATACTTCCAAACATCACATTATTTATTAAGCGACATTTTTGCTGTTGCTCGGATGCACATTAATACAAGACTACGTGTACGATCTGTTTCATTGCTACAAAGTACGCCGCAAGTGACTTCGGCAATTACAGTTACAAAAGTTACCAAAACAAAGCAAAGCAAAAAGTGTCGAAGCTGTCTGCTGTGCTGTGCTGTGCTGTGCTATGCTGTTCGGCAGTCGACAGTTTTTGATTTTGCTGCGACTGCGACTGTCGAAAATGCTCGCAGCAACAGTTCTAGCATTCGTAAAACTGCCGAAGTTGTCGATTCCCGAAGCGCTGCGCTGCTGATAAAAAAATGTTTTTGATTTTGCTGCGACTGCGACTGTCGAAAATGCTCGCAGCAACAGTTCTAGCATTCGTAAAACTGCCGAAATTGTCGATTCCCGAAGCGCTGCGCTGCTGATAAAAAAATGTTTTTGATTTTGCTGCGACTGCGACTGCCGAAAATGCTCGCAGCAACAGTTCTAGCAATAACAGAACTGCAAAAACTGTTGGCTGCAGAAGCCCAGCACAGACAAAATTTTACGACTGCTGCTGCTGTGACTGTCAGCTTTTCAAACACTGGTTCAGTTATACGTCTAAGAGAAAATTGAATATATATATCGGAGAGACACAAACTACAACTGTTCTGTCTGTCAATATTAACCTCACCTGCCACATGTGACAGCTCGGTACTAATGGATGAAACGGTAGAAATACATAAACAACCAGCAGAAATAGAAACAGAAAACACATCACTTATCATCGGAAGACAATTCCAAAAAGGAATCTGCCCATAATAGCCCCTCAACAAGTGCAAAGGCTAATAATATATTAGGAATTAGAAATAGTTCAGAAGCAATCAACACGAGCCAAACAGTAGTAAATTTTTTAAAGTTAGCCTTATCTGTCATCCCAGATTTTGATTAAAAGGCAGAAAGACTACAAAGTTTCAAAGATGCTTCTAAAAGGCACTCATGAAGCAGCAACAGTTAGTCTAATAAAAACAAAGTTAAAATACCATGCTAGAAATTTGATAAGTAACGAGCAGACTATTGCTGTTATCATTACAAAACTGTCAAATAAAGTAAAAGGAGAATCTATAGAATCTGCTAAGCTCCTAAGTCTACAACAAAGAAGTCAAAACCGCTGGAAGGAGCCTATATAAATGATAGTCTAGCCCCCGAACTGGCCAATAAATTGATAACGTCAAACTTGCCTGCCTGCGCATTCAGTACCATGAATGATGAAATATCCAAATTCACAAACACTGTATTAACAGCAACAAACAAACACAGACTATTCTCTAGAGGTAACCGAGGTAATTATCGAGCAACGGATAATGAAACAATAATATGTGACAAGCCCAATATAGGTTAAACTATAGGGCCGTGATAACTCGAACCGAGGCCACAATAGTCTCAATAATAATATCAGTTTAACCCAAAATACTTTCTGAAACACTTAACAACCTTTAGATACCCAAAATTAAGAAACACCACAGTTCGTACAATAAGCCTCAGCCTCTATATTTTTGTGTCATTCATCCATGTATCAACAGGTAAAAAAGTAAACATAGTAATAGATCAGGAGCAGATATATCAGTTTTAAAATAAAATTCTGTCTTTAATGACATTAAAACAAATAGAACACTTAACGTTTATGGTATAGGTGAAGGAGTAATAAACTCCAAAGGCCTTGCGCCAATTCAGCGACAGACAAGTAAATATCTAATTCCACACAATTTTCATATAGTGGACGCATGTTTTGCATTCCTGTGTGATGGAATTATAGGCATTGATTTTATTAAAAGATTCAATTAACGACAAAACCACAAACTATCAGAAGATTGGTTTATAATTAGACTCGATAATTTAAATTGTCTAATTTAAGTACCAATAATGTACAGATCCGGTAACAATATAATAATGTTCTAGCTTAACTAACAAACAATTTTCCGCCCAGTTCAAGTTACAATTAGTGAAATTGTGCACCAAATATGGTAACGAAAATATCCGGTTACGGCCCAGAAAACAAAAAATGGCGATTACTAATCGACTATCGTCAAATCAATAAAAAAAAAATTCCTGACAAATTTCCACTCACTAGAATTGATAATATTAGTTATCAACTAGGTAGAGCTAAATAAAGGCTCATATCGACTTACGCGACTACTAAAAATAGCGCCAAATTAATTTCAGAGAATGATGACTATAGCATTCTCAGGACTTTACCTTCCCAAGCATTCCTTTATATGGATGTGTGATTGAGAGAGATTTCAGCGTCCGTATGTCGTTGATTAAGTTCATAATTGTTTCCTTATGATTATCAAATATGTGGTATAAAATATGAAGTATTTGTTAGTTATTCATTGGTTATTTTTTTATCTATCTTGTGCTTGTGAGGCTGTGTAGGCTCGCTGAGCCATATTGTACGCTTCGTACCGAGGGGCAATGCTGAGGATGGTGAACTGGCACCATCAGTGTAGTGTTGGATTGGTATTGGATGGAAGTGGCAATTATCGTGGCGGTTTATTTGAATTTGAATGAGGTGTCCTTGCTCGAAAGAGTCGGGTCATCAGAATTATCGGGGACGGTTCGGTGAGGTCATCGTCGTCATCGGAAAGTATCTGGCATCAGGGTTTGATGCAAATGCAGATTTGTTGTGGCATTGTGTCTGCTTGGCTTGCAGCAAGTTCTCAATTATGTAGCGGTGTTTTGGCATTACTTTCGTGATTACAAATAAACCTTTGTATCGTGGCTCCAGCTTTCGTGACATTCCATTGCTAGTGAGCTTGTTAGCTGCTAATACAAGATTACACTGATTGTAGATCTTCGGCTTCAAATACTGTCAAGTCGTAGGCATCGTATTGTAGTATTTGAAGCTGATTTTGAAGAATGTGGCTTGTCTCGTGACGTGTTTCGTGGCGGTGTTTTTGACGGCTCGAAAAATCGTAAGCTTGGTGAATGCGTCCACGATTACTAAAATGTGTTCGTTTCGCTTTGAACTTTTGGAAACGGACGAATGTGATCAATGTGAATGGATGCAACAACGGCGAGAGCCTCGAGTTTATAGCTGTGAAATTTCTTTTCGTTGTCGATGGTGGCAGTCGTCGTGGTACTGTTTTCGGCCTCCAGGTTGCTTATTAAGTGCGCATTCAATGCAGCTCTACTGTGGTGACTCTACTGAAATATGACATCGGCTGCAGTTCGTCATTCTCGCCCTGCACGCTGGCGAGTCCAATCGAACTAGCCTCAGTGTGGAGTCCGTGCTAGGCTTCAATGCGATAGTTAACCAAAATTTGTTTCGCCGTGAGCTTTTGTTTTAATTCTTCGAAGGCGCTATTTTGAGATTGCTGCCATTCATTTTCACGGCAGAGCTTGAGCAAAGAGTCTGAGATTATAGCGTATACAGGGACAAACTTTCGGAAATATCCACTGAGGCCTAGGAATTTGCGTCTATCCGTGACTTTTTCGAACTAAGCAATTGCATTAGTTTTCGCCTGGACCAATGCCGTTAGGGTGGAGATAGTGTCTTAAGAACGTGATTGTGTGCTTGGACAACTCAAATTTGTTGATGTTTAGGCTGACAAGCTTCTGGTACATTTCGTCGAAGGAGTTGCTGCCGATAAGGATATCGGCCATAAGTCGACAATTTCTCGTTTGAGTTTGGGAATACCATACGCTGATAGGCTTTTACTTTATGCTCGCCGTTGTTGAAATTAATAAGAAGTTTGATGAATTTGTCTGCCTTGCTTACCATCTGTTCAGTGGTGCGTTTGCTCTCGAAGATCATTTTTACATTTTCAAAGGACTGTCTTATGTTGTCTTGGCGATAGCATATTGACTCAGTAAGACGTCTTATTGAATCAGAGCATCATCGGCGATGTAGCGTTGAGTGGGGATGGTATATCTACAATTATACCTTCGTTGAGCATACCTACTTCGGCATATATACCAATGAGCATCTGACTCGGTCGGCGTTGATACGTTTAACAGCTGCGTCTCGAACGATACTACATTGGCTACCAGTGTCGATGAAGGCTGTGTATGGTTGCGGTTGTACAGTGATGTATACGTCGTGATTTTGATTCGTTTTAGCAATCGCCGTTGTTCCGATGCGCTTTATTGCATATTGTGCAGCTCTGATCAGTTTGAAGTTGTAAACACTTGCTTGAGAACTGCCCCAGTTTGTTGCAGTTGTAACATAGGACTGGAGTTTTCGGTTTACTTAACTTAACATATATCCTATTACTATTTTCGATGGCATCTCACGATGTTTGAGTACAGCGCGTGTTTGGCGAACGATGGAAGCTTCACTTAGCTTGTAGCGATTTTCTAATACAGTCACACGGAAACAGTAATCCTTTACCTTTGGATGTCGCACAGCGCTCTGCATAGCGTAATTGATTTCAGTTTCGTCTGGTGTTGAGCCAAACTCGTTCCGTAGATCGTTAGCGAAGCCTAACCACGCTGAGAAGCCTAAACACAGGCTTGCAACGCTTTTCAAGCGTGTAGAAATGGCCAACAATAGCAACTGCTCTCTCCACCTGTAGACTTCACGATCAATAAATAGATCAACGGTGATCGAATGATGGTTAGGCGCATCGCACTCTAAAAGCAACTTTGCGATTTCTTCAGCGGAAGCGTAACGTGTTATAACGTTTGGACCATGGGCATTGCTCACGTCTGAAGTATCCGTAACAAATCGATTTCGTTGTCCCTTAAACGTTGGATTAATTGCTCTCACATTCCAGTTGTAGTCAACTGCCGCTCAAGTAGGAGGCTCTTTAGTTGATCTTTCAGTTTGTTAATTTTCCCCATTTTTATGCGGCGTTAGCGTTTTCATTGTTCGTTGTTTTTGCTCGCGTTTCGTTGGCGATTTCGTTCGTAAAACGAACGATTTTGTTTTACGTTTAATGCAGGCGCCTATACAATCCGTTGGTTGTACCGTTGCTTGCCGTTAGAGTTTACTTTATATATACATTCGTTGTATATATATGCGCTTTATATATTGTATACGCTAGTATACATGGGAAAAAGATCGATATGGTGGGACTTCTTCTACATAGGAACTTCACCACAAAGCATATATATGTAATTCTTCTGTAAATTACATATTTCGTTTTTCGTTTTATCGTTTTTAAATTGTCGCGTTATGCATTTTGCATAATTAATAAAATTAAAAATAAAATAAAAAATAAAAATTAAATTAAAAATAAAATTGTGTGACTCAAACAAAGGAACCCCTTAAGCAACAAGACCTAAGTTTAAAGGGTCTCACAGTAAATTGTAGTCTCAATACTTATTTGTCATTTCAGAATGCACCAGCCAAAAGAAAAACTAGCATGCCTTGTAGACACAGGTGCAGACACAAAGGGTGAAAGTAATAAAAGCACAACAAAACAAGAGCTAGCTGCTATTCATTAGGCAATAACAAATTTTCGTCCATATATATATGACAAACATTCCACAGTAAAAATGGATCACATACCACTTATATTTTTATTTTCAATGACAAATCCCAGCTCAAAATTAAAACGCATGAGACTCGAATTAGAAGCTTATGATTTTACGGACGAGTACTTAAAGGGAACAGATAATTTTATCCCTATCGCTGATAAAAATATCTGAACTAAAAAATAATCGAAAAAGTCCTGGAAGTCACTGTCAGGCAACAAACTAGACAAAACAAAATCTGTACAGTTAACATTAAAAAACTTTTGCCAAGGCAAAGTCTTAAAAATGTATCTAAGCCAAAAGTGCATGAGGTCATTAAAAATGACGAAGTACGGAAAGCAGTGACCTTGTGAATTATTGAATATAAATGTTTATTGAAACAAGGGAATAAATATATAGCAAGAATTGATTTTGACGATTTATATACCAATGAAGCTCTGGGCTTAGGTCAGTTCTTCCAAAGGCTTAAAACGTAAGATGGCATTTTAGAAATCAGCCAACTCAAAGTGGCACCGAGTGAAAAGGTCTTTGAATCAACTTCAATAGATACTTTCAAAACAATGGGCAATAAAATATTAAAATCATTGAGAGTAGCGCTACTCCAGCTGGTGATCCTTATACAAAATGAATACAAAATGTCTACATTTCATGACGATCCAGTTCAAGGAGGTCATACAGACACTACTATTGGAAAAATATGAATCGTTATATAAAAGAGTACATACGTAGATGTCATGAAGCCCGAATGTCAAAAACAACGAGCTATACAAAGACCCCTATGACTTACACAGAAACACCAACATACGTTTTCAACTTAGTAATAGTGGACACCGTTGGTCCGCTACCAAAATCTGAATATGGCAATGAATACATTGTTACACTGATATGTGATTTAAAAAAATATTTTCTAGCCATAACAATTGCAAACAAAAGTGCAAATAATGTCGCAAAAGCAATATTCCAAAACTTTATAGTGAAGAACGGTTCAATGAAGACGTTCATTTTGGACATGGGAACTGAAGATCAAGAATCTTACTTGTATTGCATATCATCACCAGACTTTAGGGAAAATAGAACGAAGTCATAGAACATTCAAAAAATATAATCATTCATACATGTTTGGCTACAATATTTCACTTATTATTAATATTTTCCACACGAAATAGTATTTAGAAGACTACCAACACAGTTCATAGGTTTTAATAAAATAGATAGAATAGATCCGAACTATAATATAGACGATTATAATAAGGAATTTAGATTAGAAATAGCATATAAAAGAGCTAGAAATATGTTGTGCAAAAGCTAAGGCTTATAGAAAACTAAACTAAGATAAGGCTTTAGATTTTGATTTAAAAATACGAGATAGAGTATTGCTAAGAAATGAAGAAAGGCATAAGTTAGATCCGGTATATTTATACAGTAGAAACAATAGAAGATATTTTAATTAAAGATAGCAAACAAAAGAAACATTGAAACAAGCATAGGATAAAAAATAAGTGAAAAGTTTCATAAAAAGGTATAATCAACCAATAAATAAAATATAATACAAATAAAAAGGAGAAACCCAAAAAAGAAGAAAAGAGGAAAGAATGAATTTATTTTTGCGAAGAACAAAATTTAATAAATCACAAAAATAATAGTAAGCAAAAAAAGAGACCTGATATTTGTCTTAAACAACTAACATATATATAAGAAAACAAAAAACACCGAAAATATTCAATTAATATATACACTGCATTTTATCAAAAATAAATACAAACAATATATATGTACACTATACTTTTAAATAACTCCATAGAATATTACGTCGTTTCTCTAAAAAGGGAGGTGTAGTATGCATACTCAACATATTGTAAAGTATCTATGGAAATTATACTTTGTGACATTTTGTCGCAATATACATAAATAACCACACATAAATATACAAACTTTTCAGCGCACTTGAAATTTGATCAGACACTTATGTGCAGACCGATAGAGGCGCGTCGGAAATGCTGGGCATGAACTTCGCCGCCAGCGAGCCAGTGGTTACGCTTAGGTTTATACCTTCTGCAGAAACATACATACAGAACATTTAAGATAAGAACATTATGTATTAAGCTTAATTCCATTTCAAATATCAAAGAGTGAAACAGAATAAATCGAGAAACCAAGTTGAATATTATCAACTACAGTAGTGTTGAATCATAATTGGGGGGGTGGCACTTTCGTGGAGGTTTATTTGAATTTGAATGGTAGTCAATGGATGATATAATAATTATTGTAAGTTCAGAAAAACTCAACAGATGTTTGAGATACATGCAGAAAATACAACTTGAAATTACATCCACAAAAATGTTAGTGACCTTTTTTGATGATAAATGCACGGATAAAGGAATCTTGCCAGATGACAAAAAATTCGACATCATTAAAACTTCCCAGTCTCGCTTGACGAGGACAGCGTTAGACGATTTATTGAATTCTACAATTACTATAAACTCTTCATCAAAATCTTCGCCGATTATACACGGCACATAACCATATTATGCAAAAATAATGTTCCTGTTGAGTGGACGGTTGAGTGCCCAAACACGCATTCCTCAAAGATAAACTGATTTAGCCGATACTATTACAATACCAAGATTTTTTCAAAGAGTTGCATAATAACTGATGCAAATAACCAAGAGAGCGGATCGGTTTTAACTCAAACCCATAATGAACTAAAACTAAATTAGTAGCATACGCATCACGTTCATTTACGAAGGGTGAAAGTAATAATAGTACACTAGAGGAGCTATGACAAATTTTCGACCATATATATATGGCAAACACTTCACAGTGAAGAGAGACCATAGACCCCTTAGTTATTTATTTTCAATCGTCAATCGCTGCTCTAAATTGACGCGCATTCTGTTCGAATTAGATGAATTCGACTTTACAGTCAAGTATGCAAAGAGGAAAGACAACTCACTATATAGGAATTAAAAGAATTGAACATTAAAATATTAAATGTTATTACAAGCTATCAAAGTAAACAGAAAAAATCCTGCGCAGGAACAAGTAGATATGCCTAGGCAATCTCTTGCAAATCCTTCTCAGCCCAACGGCAGCAAAAATGAGGGCTTACGAAATGTAGTGACCCTGTAGTAACCCCGCTTAAATGTTTGTTAAAACGTGGAAGAAACGTTATAGAAAAAAATTGATGTTAGCGATTTATTCAGTTATTCAAAAGGCTTGAAACACAAGATGGTACTTCAAATCAGCAGAGTGAAAAAGTTGTTGATGATATCTCTATCAATCATTTAAAAATCATGGGCAATAAATATTAAAAGAATCTAAGAGTAGCGCTACTCAAGCCCGACCTTAATAAAAATTAAGAAAGATAAACATGCGATACTGTTTCTATACCATGACGATCCAATACAAGGTGGTCAGTGGTATAAATAAAACGCTAGAAAAGATAAGAAGACGTTATTATTGGCAATATATGACTCTATATATCATAAAAAGATGTCATAAATGCATGACTCCAAAATTCAAAATATACGAAAACACCAATGACCATAACGGAAACACCCCTATATGCTTTCAACAGTGGGATAGTGGACACAGTGGACCCACTAACAAAATCAGAGAATGGCAATGAATATGCTGTCACCGTAATATGTGATTTGACTAAATACCTAGTTGGCATTCTAGTTAAAAATAAAAATGCAAATACTGTCGCAAAGCTATATTTAAATCTTTTATTCTAAAGTTCATTACGGACATGGGAACAGAATACAAGAATTGTAGTATAAATAACACCATATCGTTAACTGCACGTCATCCCCAGATGTAAGGTACCCTTGAAAGAAGTCATAGAACTTTCAATGGGTACGTACGTTCATACATACCTTTTGAAAAAACTGATTGGGGTATATGGTTACAGTATTTTGTATATTTTTTGATACTACACCATCATAACTCATGACTATTGTCCATATAAACTTGTTTTTGGTAAATCGAGCAAAAAGATTTTAATAGTTTACAATTTGCTTTACTTCTTGCACAAGCAAGCAGCCAAGCATGCGAGTAAAAGCACAGGAGGTACCGGAACAGAAAAAAAGATGGAAATAATACAGCTCAACCTGAACCACTGCATGGCAGCTCAGGCTCTGCTGTCACAAACAGTGCGCGAACTACAGGCAGACTTGGCAGTTCTTAGTGAGCCCTACAAGACACTTCAGGGAAGGCGGCTATCTGGTGGTGCGGAGTACCAGCCGCCATCTTCACGAACGTCTACCCGTCAGATGGCTTTGTCCGTGCAAGGGTAAAGAACCTGTGGGTATATAGCGTATACCTCGCGCCCAGCCTAGCGCGACTGCTTCCTGCAACTATGTGACTCAGCCAAGCAAGACCCCTGGGGAAACGCGTATAAGATCTTGACTAAAAAGCTTAGCTCCAATAGGCAACCAGCCCCAGCAGATCCCCCCGCTCTCAAAACCATCGTCGAGCACCTCTTCCCCCACAGGAGGGAAGAACTCAGGGATCAACCCGGACCACCGCCCGCCCATCCTCCTCATGGACCTATCACCGAAGTATCTCTTGAGGAAATCGCGACGGCCGCCCAAAACCTGAAGCAGAGCAAGGCACCTGGGCCAGACGGTATCCCGAACCGAGCCCTCAAGCTAGCTCTTGCACTGCGTCCCGAGTCCTTTGTGACTCTTTACAATCAGTGTCTACTCGAAGGCATATTCCCTGAAAGATGGAAACTGCAGAAGCTGGTCCTCATTCCTAAAGCAGGCAAACCGGCCAACGAGCCCTCGTCGTACAAGCCAATCTGCCTTCTGGACTCGGCAAGGAAGATCCTTGAAAAGCTAATCTGCACGCGCCTCGAGCAAGCCATACAGGAGGTGACCTCTCACCGCAGCAGTACGGATTCCGGAAGGCGAAATCGACTTTGGATGCGATAACCAAAGTGGTTGACATAGCCTCTGGTGCCATTGCCGGTACTAGATGGAAGGGCGGCGCCAAAAAATATTGCCTGGTCACCACGCTGGACATAAAGAACGCATTCAACTCGGCGAGGTGGAGCTGCATTCTTGACGCTTTATCTGGCTTCGGAGTTCCTGCGAACCTGGTCCACATGATTCGCAGCTACTTTAGGAACCGAGTCCTCTGGTACGGTGTTCCTCAAGGCTCAGTACTAGGACCGTTATTATGGAACGTGATGTACGACGGGATCTTCCGGCTGACCTTACCAGAGGGTGCCCAGATTATTGGTTTCGCTGACGACGTGGCGGTGGTGAGCGTGGGCAAAGAGATACAGCAAACGGAGGATATGTGCAATCAATCCATCGAGCTGATAGCACAATGGCTCACCTCCGTTGGCCTCGAACTTGCTCCCCAGAAAACCGAGTCAATCCTAATAAGTAGCCGGAAGAAAGTGAAGACTGCCCACGTTAGTGTGGCAGGCACAATTGTCCAGTCCAAAAGGGCAATCAAGCACCTTGGCGTGATGCTCGATACAAGGCTGAGCTTCCGAGAGCTCCTGGAATATGTCGGAGAAAAGCAGCAGCAACGAGCCGAGCGCTCTCACGGGTAATGCTCAATACGAGAGGCCCAAAACAATGGAGGAAGATTCTGCTGTCAAGCGTGACAAGTGGAACTATGCTATATGCGGCTGCAATCTGGCTAAATGCGCTCCAGTCGACCAGTTATAGTCGTGGCATTTTGGCAACACACCGTCTGGGATCCATTCGGATCTGCAGCGCCTTCAGGACCGTATCGGACGACGCAGCCCATGTCATAGCTGGCGTTGCGCCCATAGAGGAGATTGCGGCCGAACGAACGGCTATACATCGGAAACTACATGGGGGAGACGCTTCGCCGTCACTTAAAAAGGCGACACGAGAGGCAGCGAGAAGGCAGATACTGCAGAAATGGCAGGAACGGTGGGATAGGTCTACCAAGGGCCGGTGGACACACCGTCTCATCCCCAATCTCCAAGCGTGGACTGGTAGAAAGCACGGCCAGGTAAACTACTACCTGACTCAGCTCCTTAGCGGGCATGGCTGCTTCCGTAGCTATCTGCACCGTTTTGGACAAGAGCTGTCAGAGGAATGTACATGGTGTGGTCGAGGTGTGGTCGAAGATGCCGAACATGTTATGTTCAAGTGCCCAAAATTCTCGCCCTAGCGACGAAAACTGGAACTGGAATTGGGATCCGAGATCTCGGTGGCGAACTTTATCCCACCCATGCTGAAGAGCGCGGAGAACTGGCAGGCCGCCAGTAACTTTGCCATGGACGTAATGGTCGCCCTGCGGAGAGCTGAGCGCGTGCTGCGCTCTATGTAGTAGGCAGCGCCGAACCTTCTGCGAAGCAATGCTTCACGGCCGTACCGCAAAAGGAAAGCCCAGTCTCATCCAAATATACATAAGTTATTAGCTTGTAGTTTTTAGCTTTTATCGCCTAATGTACATAGCCAAACTAGATAGAGATAATAAACGAATTAAAAAAAAAAAAAACAAAAAAAACAAAAAACATTCTTAAGCTTGTGCAGCCATTTGGAGTACCGCTTATTTAGTGTATTGACTTTAGGTTAGCAATTTGCATGGCACAATCAAACGGTGAGCCTGTTTTTTCGGTTCCTCTTATTAACTCGATTGAAACAAATTGAATTATAATTATTATTATTATTAGTATAATTGATTTTGAAGAAATCGGGAGTGAATTGCGCGAAAACTTCAACGAGTTATAAGTTACCAAATGCAACCCACAAATTCTGGCCAGTTCATCTCTTCACTACACCAGGACGACCGTCTCATTGGCTTCTGATACAGATGTGAAGGCAAAAACAGTACTTCCTCCAATAAGCTTGCCTACATTTAGTGGTGGCTACACCAACTGGTTATACTCGATGTTTACCCCAATTATCGAACATAGAAATGCTGCAGAATCCGCAATCGTGTCTTCGGGATTCAGCGCTGCATCTGAAAAGCTCGTTGGAAATTAAAAATGATAATTATCACACTGTTCTAGATTTGATACAAAAACGATTTGATAACCGACTTTTAGTTTTACTTTTGCAAATTGATCGCGCAAATACTTTTGCTAAAGCTCGATCCAGTATCATAGGCAAAGTGGGAGAAGCTAATGGAGGTCTTACATTTTGTTAACTTGCTTTCGTCATGGGAAAGCATGACCACGTTGCTGGATCAGCTTTGTAGAATGGGAATCGTCGGATTTCGCTAAGGCAGCCTACACGCCAAGCGCTCAGGAGGGTCAGGGTAGAAGGCACAATAGTGGCAGAAGCTCATTTATCTCTGTTAATTCAAACACAAAATATTTCGTTGTCCCACATTTGAAAATGAACAGTTCGGTTCAAGAGACAAAACGACTTAGATTATGTTTTAATTGTCTAAAACTGAACCACCACTGCCGTTCAGCATTCTGTCGTAGGTGTGGATCAAGTCACGCTTCTTCTCTTTGGCGTTTATAACTCAACTGGTTCACAGGGTGATTAATCGACCCAAGAACCATCGTCACACGCTTCCTCTTCAGCTACAGCTAATCGAATAATTTCTTCTATTCTAAATTCGGCCACTGCGGCTCTTATAGCACAAGATCTCAAGAGCGACGTTGTGCTCTTGGCAGCTGCCATTTTCTTGTGAAGAGCCAATGAGGATATTTAGTTCCCTGTCATTCATTATTAATTAGAGTCTACCTCATAACAACTTGGTTTGCTCAGCAGCTACAATTAAACAAAACCTTGGAGATACAACTTTCTTAAGTGATGGAGATGCAATTACAAATTGTTTGGAATCAAAAGCATCGCACTATTCAACCAGCCTTACTGCTCTAATTGTATTTACCATTACGGTTAGCCAGCTGCATGGTTGATGCGTCAGTCTTTAATATCCTTTCTAATTTTTAACTGGCGGGTCCTGACTTCCACAGACCACAGCATTTCAATCTCCTCATTGGTGCGAGCTTATTTTATGATCTATTGGGTGTTGGACAGATCAGGTAACTGCCAAGATGGCCACTTCTTTAAGAGGCCCGTCTTGGTTAGATGGTTTCCAGTGGTGGCACGCGTCGCTGTACTCCGCCTACTGTATGCACTTCTGTACGGGCAGATTCCCATGATCGACATACAATCAACATGATGAACACAGGCACATAGCAGCAGACATGGAAATGGGTACTGCTTGTGAGTAAATACCCCAACTTAGCCAGGTCTATTCTGATTTCTGATTGGCACAAAGGACCATGGATCTACTACCCAACTGCTCATTTCCTGATTGGCGAAAAGCCAAAATCATTTGTGGAGCCTGATGTGTTACTGCTCAATTTCAATCTGCGCATTAGTTGTCAACAGATAACCTATCCCATTGATTTAGCTGTAAACATCGCAGTTCTCGTCAAGAAGAGAATCCGCCCCCGACCCAGTAGCTGTGTTGATAACTGAACCGGCACGACCAAAGGAACTATGGACAAGCAGAGTCTGCATCCCCTTAACGATGTCGTTGAAAGATTAGAACAGGGGGAGTACGTGTGGTCATGCAGTTGCAAATTAATACTATAGTACAAACTCATATTTTGTAAGCTACCCCTTAAGTTACCCGCAGCTGTAAAAAACTTCAGACGTTGCTTGTTATGCTGCTATTTTAACGCTCTTAATTTGTAGACATATCGAAATTGCGTTTGCTTGTCCACCATCTCTCTATTACTTATGCTCACTTGTCGGTTGTAGCTTATCAACAGCTTGACTTGGCTATCGCTGTTGCTCTAAATTTATTTGCTTTTGATATTCGTAGCTAAACCAATGCACTTTTCCAATTAAATACAAATAATACAAAGTAACATTAATTCCACGCGTTTTTAATTGGCATATATAAATATAGTTGCTGAAAAAGCTCAGTGGCTCAACAGTTGGTATTAAGAGAAATGATGATTATAGTAAGAACAAGTAAGAACGCTACAGTCGCTACAGAACGCTACAGTACAGACACATACTGAACGGAAATTTTAAAAATTATTGGAACGTTTCCAAAAAATTAGATAAATAAAGAAATATTATGCGACGCACTCGCACATCTTATGTCCTGAAACTTCGCAGTTCATACAACGTTGTTTTCGGATATGCATTATATATTAAGTAATATTTGTACCATGCATAATGAATATCTCACAAATTTCGATTTGACCTTGACCTTGCTTGTGTCCACGAAAGGCACCATGCAACATCAGTCATGTAGTGGCAAAAAAAATAAAATAAAATTGATCTGGGTTCATATTTATGGAAAATGACATGGCAAAGTTTATCTTTTATCTTTTGTAGTTTACAGGATCTAGATTTTCATATATCCGGACGGACATGGCTAGATCGACTTGGCTTGTCGTGCTGAACATCAGGTTATGTATAAAGATAACGGCAAGGATAATGCTTGGGTTTTCTAATAATGGAAGGTTGATTTGAAGAAGCCTTCTTGAAGATGAATGCAGATGGCAGATAGATCCCAGTTTAAGCCACGGAGAGCAAATAAAAAATTTTCTTTTGAGCAGACTCAATGCGGTTTATATTGACGACACCAGACACACGATGCATATTCCAAAATACGTCGGATAAGGGAAATGTAAAGCAATTTAGTTGTATAAGGGTCATCGAATTCCTTCGTCCATCGACCTAGGACACTCACAGCTTTATTGACGGTAATCGAAATGTGTAATCAAATATCAATTTAGGGTCTAAAATAACACTTAAGTCATCTACTTTATTAATCAAGCGGCATATTGTTAAGAAGGTAAGATGTTTGAACCGGCATACTTCGACAGAGAGAAATCACTTTGCATTTTGAACAGTTAAGATCTAATAATACTTACGAATGGAAATCATCAATGTCATCTTGCAGGCTTAAATGGGAGGCAGAATAGTTGAAGGAAAGACAAAGTTTAGCGAGTACATTAGTACTCGAGAATGGGAAAGGGCCTGCTGAAGGGGATCTAGGTGCCTATACTGTGCCACTTTTTAAAAATAACTGTATGATTTCTGAGATTTAAGTAGTTTGAGATCCAGTTAAGAAGAAAACTTTGAAACCGATGATGGTTGATAGTCTAATCCTTTGCTGAAGTCAGTGTAAATGAAATCGGCTTGCTTTTAAATCCTAAGCATTTGAATGACAAGGAATGTAAATTCAAGCAGATTAGTGGTGGTAGATCTATTGTAGTATGTGCATATAATGAGTAGACACTGTAACACTAAGTTGCAATGCCTATGTCAGTACACAATTGCCCAAGCATTTTTCAAGTGCAAAGGTAATATGATTACACACACAGGCAATGCGCTCACGGCTTGGGAACTGCAATATCAGCATGCGATATTGGGCGACAATGCCCAAGGCCACACAACCGAACACATCGTCTGCTTCGATCTCTTTCGGAGTTCGTCATCGGGAGATTGGTTACACGACGTCCGTACTGGTTGTCGCGGACTTTCAAACTCTGACCTTGAGTCGGCTAACTAAACCTATTGGAAATAAGAGGCAGACATTTAGATCCTTAACTTTGGATCTATTTGACTTTAATTATATTAGTGTTTATATTTGTGAGCATTTCTTACGATTTCACAACTTAAAACTTTAAGGAAAATTCGAAAAAACTGTAAATGTTTTTTCCTTTCAATTAATTTACATAGTTGCGTCAATTAATCGTCGCTTAAGATATAAACCATTAAAATCTATAAGGTCAATTCAATTGCATACGAACCCGTGACTTTTATGAGGGAAACTGAAAACGCGAAATTCTGCAGGTATTCTAAAATTGTAATATTTCAGCCGTTTCTCTATCGATTTCAAGACTTATACGACAGACAACGCCTAATTAATGTGGCTATGGGAAGTAATATAAGTTTTTTTTTTATTTTCCTTGAGTTTTAAGGTAACAAAATAGAACAAAATGCAGCACCAGAATACGCGATATTCTACATTTAAAAATATATACAGTGAAACTAATGATTGAAATGTGAAAGTATGTATGAATGCTAAATAGATGTATTAATTCTCTTTGAGGAATCGTAAAGCCTTTAATCGGTTGTGACATTCGGAAGTAATGTATATATATTCTTGAGTAGCATCATCTGTCCGTATGAACACCTAGATCTCGCAGACTATAAAGCATAGCGAGACCAAATTTTTTATGGAGACTCTCCTCGTGAGGCGTCAGATGAAGTTTGTTTTAAAATTTTGCCACGCCCCCTCCCGGCACCGCAAAAAACAAAAAATTTATATCTTCAACAATTTTCAAGATATCGGTGTGTAATTAAAACCGCTTTTAAATATGACTATTTTCTATGAAGTTGATTGGTTAAGAAACAATGTCAAATTTAGCATTAATATTTTACTGGAGTTTTATAATTTACGCATAATAAAAATGTTTCTGTTTCCCTCCCACTAACACATGTGCTTGGTGCTGCTGCTACTCGATTGGACTGAACTGAACTTGCTTGTAACTGAAGAGGTGGAATTGGGATATAAGCAGCCGCTGTAGAGTCTTTTTTTGCGTTGTTGGGATATGTATGTGGCGCTCGAATTGGTGCTGTCCCTTTCCTAGTCCAGTTTTTGCTTTTCACTCAGTCAACTGACAAAGTCAAAGGAAAATCCCAAAATGTAAGGATCTCATTTATTCATTTACGTCGCAGGTCGCGGTCGCGTGACATTTGCTGCAGCTATGGCAATGGTATTAGTGTGTCTAATATTGAATAATTAGCTATCGCTATATTGTGTTATTTGTTGTTGTGTCGTTGCATTTCCGTTATTCTGCTATAAGCTACCCAGTGAGACATTTATCACTCCTATTGCTAAATCATTTTGTGCTCTCAAATACAATGTCTGACTGCTACAAAAAAAAGTGCTCTAATTCTACCAAGCTTATGCTTTTTTGTTGGCTTTGTCGATTTATTACAAATTTGCCAATATCAGTGACAGTGTAAACGATTATTTTACAAATAATCATGGTGTGAAATTTACATAGGAGTTGTGTCGACCTGCTGAAGCCGAGTTGCGATCGTTTTTAAGGAACGCAAGGAAAGGTTTTAATGCTCGCCACGTGGGCTGTAACCCATTAAATACGTCATTCTCTTAATCATAAGAAAGTGAATGATCTGGGTAGATCTGGTCTGGATAAAGACTCCATCGACATTGTCGTTATAGAGCCGAAAACCCCTGAGACAACTACTCCATACTCTAGCTTTCGAACTCCTCAAACTTTCCAGTAAGGCGCCCTCATTGACTTTTTCCGACAGCAGCATACCTACTGCTGTGGCTGCCCAGCCTAAACCTCTTATGGGCGTTCCAAAGCCGATGATGGTCTTTACGTCTAGATCTTATTTCTACATCAGAAGATATTTCCGAATGTGTCCATGCCAAAACTTGTTTACATAGTTACGCGCAAAATAAGTGGAAATAAGTAGTAATAAAGTATCTCTTAAATGTTTTTCTGTCTTTACATTCCTCCAAGTTCCGATACTGTTTATTGGGATCATCTTAATGCTATTCAAACAATCGCGTCAATGCTTTCTGATACTGACCAATTGTTAGTTTTTGGTGATTTCAACATGAGTGATGTCTAGTGGTCCTCTGTGATCGATTCAGCCATTCATATGGATTTGGTTAGTCGTGTTAGGCTTAATAAGCAACCTTGGCTTACTCCTCAGCTGTCTAGTTTAAAAAATATCAAATCTAGACTCTTTAAGAAGTTCAAAGACTCGGGAAGGTCCTCGCGCTATATTGCTGCTCATTCAAGGTTCAGTTTAATTTTTTTTCTGAGTGCTATAAAGCGTATTTGCGTCGCTGTAGGGTACAATTTTCTCAGGACCCAAAACAGTTTTATAACTTTGATAATTCAATAAAAAAAAATCTGTCGCAATATTTTCATTTTTTTTTATTAACACTAAAGCAAATACAGATCAAGGTATTGCCAATCAGATATTTCCTTATAACTTAGACAGGTCTAATAACTTCCCACCTCCCCTAGATACTGAAAGCTTATTGCTTAATGAACTTAAGTCTATTAAGCCTAACTTTTTTCCTGGTCCTGATGGTGTTCCGGGGTGTAAGCTGATATAGAAGCTATTGGAACTATCTTTGAATTCTTCGTCTTCTTTCTAGAAGGAGTCGTTTATTGTTCCTCTCCATAAAAAAGGAAATAGAACTAACTTATGCCCAAAACTACAGAGGCATATCAAAACTGTCTGCTACTCCTAAGCTTTTTGAAAAAATATTAACTTCCCAGTTACAACATTCTTGTGGTTCTATAATTTCATCTGCTCAGCTTGGGTTTATGAAGCGTATGTATACCACCACTAATTTATTCGAATTTTCTTCATTTGTAATACTCTAAGCCCCTTAGGGTTTCATCGCGGGTACCGCTGGGTAGCCACCTCGTTCCCCTTCTATTCACCTTATTCAACAACAAACTCGCCTCAGGAACTATCCCATTCTCGTGTACTTTTGTACGCCGACGACGTTAAACTTTGTTTGTAATTCAACGACTCTTCCTCAAACTTTATGCTGCAAGATGACCTTGACTCTTTCCAATCGTGGTGTCAGGTCAACTTAGTAATTCTTAAGTGTTCTAAGTGCATAGTTATGTCGCTTTGTCTTAGCACACCGCTTCATACATCGAACCCTCTTAACGACATGTCCTTTGATCGGATCGACACATTGATGACTTGGGTGTTCTGTTAGACTTTAAGGTGAAATTAGATTTACAAATTTAAATTACCGTCAATAAGGCTGTAGGGGTTCTGGGTTTAATAAAGTGACGGTCGAAGGAATTTGATGATCCTTTTATAATTAAACTACCTATTTGGAATTTTGGTGTGTTTGGTGTCCACAATACAGGAATCATCAAGAACGCATTGAGTCTGTCCAAAAGAAATTTTGTCTCCTTTTTTGAATTGCTTGAATTGGGAAACCAATAACCCTTCCTTTCATATTCAAGTAGGCTTCTGTTAATAAACCTTCTATCTTCTTTATATATAAGATTAATGGTGAAATTGACTCATAGAACTACTAAAAACTGTGTTCCTATCTATCTTCAGCACTGTAATTTAAGCTCGCGCATGAACCTTTCCGTGTCCTGTTAGGTGTTCTGTTAGACTTTAAGGTGAAATTAGATTTACAAATTTAAATTACCGTCAATAAGGCTGTAGGGGTTCTGGGTTTAATAAAGTGATGGTCGAAGGAATTTGATGATCCTTTTATAACTAAACTACCTATTTGGAATTTTGGTGTGTTTGGTGTCCACAATACAGGAATCATCAAGAACGCATTGAGTCTGTCCAAAAGAAATTTTGTCTCCTTTTTTGAATTGCTTGAATTGGGAAACCAATAACCCTTCCTTTCATATTCAAGTAGGCTTCTGTTAATAAACCTTCTATCTTCATTATATATAAGATTAATGGTGAAATTGACTCATAGAACTACTAAAAACTGTGCCTATCTATCTTCAGCACCGTAATTTAAGCTCGCGCATGAACCTTTCCGTGTCCTATAATAATCTCTTTAACTTTATCTCTATTAATAACTCCCTTAACTCAAAACATCTATACTAACGGATCTAGATAGTAGATATTGTAATTTTTTTATGGCTTGTAGTTTTTCTTTTCCGTAAAAGTGAGCGCGAGTCCGCGTTTTTCCCGTCTTGGCGATTCGTGCCTCTGTACACGAACAAAAGAGTAAGGCTAACAACGTATTTCCTTCAGCTGTAGCAATTATGTGTCTTTTTATCGATTCCGCTTGTCATGCTGACGAAGAATATATGTACTTTATGGAATCGGAGATGCTTCCTTCTATGCATTACAAATATCGTGACAAAATTAAAATACCCTCTGCAAGGTTATAAAATGTGCCTAATGTGACATATGCAAATTTTCAGCAACCTTTTTTTATGCGCTTGCACTTTCGTGATCGTAAGGAAATTATCTGCTCAGAGACGAAAATTCTAACGCCGTCGTCGTGCTGGTGCCCCTTATGTCAGAAATTGGCTTAGGAATTGTCTTATGGGGGTGCCATTATCAACAAAAATGGGAAATCAACTACCGATAGTTTGACGTTGAAAATGAATACAGTGCTGAAAAACGGATTGTCAAATTTCGTTTATATCGATATAAAGTTTCTAAATGTTATTTATCATATGGACTATAGCTCATGGATATACAACTAAATCACTAATGGTAAATTTAGAGCAGTTAGCATTTGTACTTTTTTGTCGGCCATATTCTTTTAACTCGCCATTTCCATTGCTGCAAATAAAAATATATTATTTTGAACAGCATTAAAGACTTGCCTCTTGCGATAGAGCTTTACAGACAAATATTAATACGATTGGCCTCTGGTTAGCTCTGAAAACGTTACTCTTTTCTGAACATTTGCTTCTAATATTTATCCGCATTGTGATTTGTTTATGTATAGGCTGCTAGTGTTATCAACCAAAAAAAAAATATATATATGTAAAACGAAATACAAACAAAAAATACAAAATACAAGCTAAAATACAAACCAATATTATAATCAGTGCTACCGCCATAGAGTGAAAAAATGTCTGTATGTACATTCATAGGTACATCATATGTGCCTAAGTATTCATGCATGTGATCTACGAAAAGTAAAAAAAAAAATCAATTCATTATAATGAATAATATACTAACGTATCAGCCGTATAAGTGTATATTTACGATATTAATCTCACATGTATGTAATTTAAGTACATACATACGATAGACATACATATGTATGTATGTAATATGCAATTAATATGCAATGGCATAAGTAAATAAAAACAACCATCTGTGTATGCGTGCGTATATGTATTAAGATTATATATAATGCGAGTATGATTTCGGGTGCATGCTATAACGCCTAGTATTAAAGTTATAAAGCCCAAGGGCCATATAGTGGCAACTACTAAAAATGCAATAATTCACGTGGCCTTATAACATTCATACAGTGGACTATGGACGAAACGCCGACTCTTTTGGCGTAGAGCCATACTCCATGCCTAGAACCCAGCCCCCGCTGCATCATACTTCCACTTCCCAAATACCGTTGCAGAATGAACTTATGAACATCTTTTTTTGTGCTTTTTTTCGAAAGCAGCAAAAAGGGGCAAATAAGATTCATAAACGATATGCTTAGAACTTTCACAAATAACTTACCATTTTAAATGGAGTGCGATAACATGTTTTTTGAAAGTAGTACTCCACAGAATTTTGGTAAAATAAAAATACACGAAACAGTGAACACAAGTCTTTTCACTTAATGCAGAAAGTATATTGTACATACCGTGACTTTCATATTAAACTTGCTTAATTTAATTCATTTTTAGTTATCTATTTTATTTTAACGCAATAAACAAATCGCGCCAATTTTCAAAAGCAAAGTAACTCGAGTGTCAATAAAGTCACTTTGGTTTTTCCAATTTATGCAAAAACAAAATCAGCGTTTCGCCCAGAGTGCAGTGCAATAACGCCACTGAGTGAAGCGGGTTTCTTCTTAAGCGTTTTTGCGATGCCCTGCAGACCTAATGTTGTTTTAGGTCGAAATAGGATGTTACTCTATGGTTGGAAACGATATGAGGCCGCCTGTGAGATCATTATGCCTGATATTTAAATATGAATGCATAATACAAATTTATTATCCAATGTACACCTTCTACACGCATTGTCACATTGCGTTCACGTGATATACACTTTGTTTCAAGATAAAAGCTACGAAAATTCATCAAGATCAACAGGGCGTGTTATTGCACTTTTAAGAATGTTAAATGGGCCACTGGCATAATTTCACTTTTGGAGAGTGCTAAAAGCTCCGGCCTTATAAACTATAACACTTGGCTTTATTGCTTGCATCTTGTGATTTCACTTCAGTGTTTTTTTTTACATTTGCGTTAAACTGCGAATTGTCAATCACAAGCTGCTTTGCAAACACATAGATACTTTTATAGTTTCGTTGATTACAAAATAATGGGGGACCGTGACATCCCGAGCGTACCAGTCACAACATTAGCTGGTCTAACCAGCACTTCTGATCGTAAGTAAATTAATTGTAGGAGTTCAATTCTGTATATATTTTATACAAAATCATCTGTAGTGTTAAGCGAGCTGCCAGTATCGGATTCTCTTCAAAGCGCGGCTTCCTTAAATAAATCATTATTGTTCCATACGCTGGTGGCTAGCGAATCCAATAATTTACTATCTGTGCGGGATGAAAACCTCGTAAGACAGTTGGTGAATGCCATAGAGCAGACAAACTCTGACAATATGTAAGTGTGATTTAATTTAGTTTCTTAAAATCCCAATTAATATTCTAATACATTAATTTTCTGTAGCGAACTTAAACCCCAATATACGATTCAGCAGCATGGAGCTAATATCAGTGCTTATCCTGAGCTACTCCAGGGCATTTACAATTTTCGCCCAACTGTTTTCAATACGCCACGAAAAAGTAAGATATATTATGCAGATGATTTAAACACAGTGTTTTATAATATTCTATTTAATATGAAAATCTTTCAGTTCCAAATGAAAACCTTGAACAGGAGGAGCTACATTCACTCGCGCAGATTGATTCGTTTTCATACTCTCAGTTACCTGCTAGACATGAAAAAGAGATGTTTCAAGCAACAGATACGTTAAGCTCAGGGCAAGGTCATTCTGAGTTGCGCCACCAACAACAACCTTATGTGGAACAATCAATCAGGTGATAATTATAATCCATTTGTATACCTTATATCATATACATATATCATTACAATGCAAAAATACACAAAAAGTTAACAAAAGTTACAAATTACATACTATGAAAAATAAAAATTAATACTAATTATGTTTACCAAACAAATATACAAAAAACAGCTCTTCAACGAAGATTTTGTAACAACAACAACACTATAGAAAGGTCATACTTACAAATGGTATGTGTATTTTTGCAATGTATGTACATTACATTGTTGCCCTGAAGACGGTTTGTACAACCTAAATATATTGGGTACAAATAAGAAGCCCAATGGTTTTCTTGACTTCAAGCCTTATTTTTATTACATTCTTCCTGCATAAATAAATCTTCAGTACCGTATATCTTTTATTCGGAATATCGACCATGTCATTCTTACTTGTCTACTATTATTCCGAATTTGTTTTTAGTATGACATCCACAGGTTGTCTGTCGGAAGGACAAGGCCCGAGATCAAAACGAAATCAGAACGAAGCTGAAAATAGAGTAGTCCACGAGCATACCCTCATGGATCAAGCTCAGGAAGCAGAACAACAAGCCTCAGAAATAGAAGTTTCACAGGAATCTTCAGTGATAGAGGAACAACAATCGTCTGTGATCTACTCTGTGCCCCAGCATCCGCAATCGCTAACAAACCCGAAGTACATCTACCATTCGAAAACTGAAAACGATGCCTTAAAGTGTAAAGAACATGAAAGGCAATCCAAAGACAGTAGCTTGCCAACATTAAACCAACTGACAAAGTTCCCAGATGTCACTTTAGAACAGAATGCTTTTTCTCATTATTCTAACATGATTTTGCCTGCACAAATGGAAATTGGGCTAACACTTTCTCATGTTCCCACAACGACAACATTGACGATTCAAGGAAATTTTCAAAATGTATTAAATTTACAAAGACAGCAAAAAACTGTTGCAGCACATCAGCATCTCAATATGCCTTTGCAGCAATACACAAAAACACAATCGCCTGCACAAGCTATAATTGCTCCACAAGCTTCAACTTCTATGGCATTAAATAGTAGCAATATTCCAAATTCTAGTGCATTTAGCCATGAATTACATCAAAACACCATTGAGGCACCGGCGTCTAATTCGACATCTACATCATCAAGTGGCAAGTCCCAGGTTCGGGTATGTATAAATCGACTGAACATTGAGGATGCTCGCCTTATGCAACAAAGTATTAAAACGTTTGTTCAAAAGTCACCAGAACTGGCTAGAAATATGGGGTTACTGCAAGAATCAGTAGAACAATCTCTGCTGCCCTTAGCTACTGAGCTCGTTGTCACAACAAATACCTCCGCACAAACATCAGTAGATATGTTTACAGTTATTAAGGCCGATGAAAAGCGTTCCGGTGTAAAAAGAAAAATGGCCATTTCAATTGGCAATATTCCTCCCGAACAAATATGTAAGTATTAAAAGAAATATGTTTAATTTTTTCAAGCGAATAAAGCACGTATGACATATACTTTAATTTCAGTCTCAAAGCCGAAATTAAGACGAGTCGAGCGTATAATGGCATTATCTACTCAAAAATGCACAAAAGAAGAAGTTACCCGCTCTCAAACATACCAACAATTTATGCGAAACATGGAACAAATTATTGAAATGCTCGATGATACAGATTCTCCAAATTTTGACTCAGGTATGATTTAAAAACCCAAAATCGCTATTAAATTCACCTGTTCTTAAAAAGAAATATATTACACTTTTTCGGATGACCCATACAATGCTTTGCTAAGAGTGCAGTAGACAAAAATTTAAATTTTTATATCATTCACAAAATGGTATATTCATTCCGTCTGGAAATTTGCAACACACAGAAGAAAGCATTTCCGATCATACAAAGTATATGGACATTTCCTTGGCCACACACCCCAAATCACGCCATTTAATTAAAAAAAAAAGCAAGAACGCTATAAAATGCTCGTACTCGGCATTTATTTAATATTTTCCAAATAGAACTTATAAAAGCATTCAATAAGTATACAATATATATATAAACATATTTTTTTTTGGTGGGGTGTTAATACATTTTTTTTTGCGATTTGATCTACAATTATTATGCGATCTTACGTCACACTAAGATAGCCTACATACCAAATTGGGTGACTCTAGCTCTTATAGTCTCTGCTATTAAGAATACTTACTATCCGCCAAATATCGTAACGATCGGAAAATATTTGTTGACAAAATTTAAAAAAAATGTACTATAGTCGGAATTTCGACTATTTCATTCTTACTTGCGAAGGTATATGATGAATTAAGCATCCCGACCCCATAAAGAATATATATTAGCAAGGTCGATATAACAGAACTTACGCTAGTGCTGTGTGTAGGATAGAGAAAGGGGACAAAGAGCACAATTGTTTTCTGAAGGCATATGTAGTTGAATCAAATTTGGGATGCCTACAGGCATCTACATTTACTGACCCAATTTGATAAGGATCGGGCGACTATATCTTATCGCCTTCATAGAACCGATTCCTTCGCCATGAACACAACATTTTTGCGTGTCGTTTTGACCCCACTTCTGCTGACCAAATTTTATTAAGATCGTTCAAATACCTTATATAGCCCCCAAATTTTTCTTTTTGTAGAATGAACCCTTAGTAGCATGCCTTTTTCGTTTCTCATCCAAATCAAACCAAATTGAATTTGAAACCATTTTACTAGGCCCCCCCTCCACTGACCAAATTTGATGCACGTCGGTCAACTATATCGTATAGCTCGCATAGATCTGATTTTTTCAGAATGAACACTTCTTTTTATACAAGTACTCTAGTAGAGTAAACGAGTATGTATATTGTATTCGTGCAAATGTAACATGCAGAAGGAAGCGTCTAAGATCCCATAGTATGAACATATGTATATATATATCAACAGCCGAGTCGATCTAGCCATGCCCGACTGTCCGTCCGTATGAACACCTAGAGAAACAGCTAGAGAGACCCAATTTGGTATGTAGACCCCCCTTGTGGGGCGTCACCTCCCCTCCCGCCCCGCAAACCGCAAAGCCTTATATCTTCCACAAATTGTATCGCATTTAGTTGAAACTCGGTTTGTATATGCATAGGCACATAATCTACCGATTTGCCGAATTTTGTTAAGATCTATTGAATAAATGCTGAGTACGAGTATCTTATAGTCGGAATATCGACTATAGCGTTCTTTTTTTTTATATTTTAACAAACTCAAGGTTTAAAGCTCAATTTTTATGACGCCACAAATTTGACTGAGTGTCTTATATTGAAGAACCTGAGATCTTTCGAGCTGGGTTTTGGAAAAGGATCCATATATTAGTAGGGCATATCTAAAGACAGGTGCAACCACCTGCTTGTATATCATAACCTTGTTTTTAGAGACGATTTGCTCCGCTTCTTTATTTTGACCTTTATCTTGAAGCTCATCGCTGACACATGCTGCCTATAAGTGAGCTTCTTGTCAAGGTGGAATCCAAGGTAGCAGTGCGAGTCCTTGAGAGTGATCGGGGTGTCTAATGTGGTTGCGGTTCTGCATGGTTTCTTGCAGAGTGTATGTGCCATTGCAGCAGATTTCTCCGCGCTGATGGTTATTCGCCACCTTTTAGCCCATGTAGCCACGGCATCGTAAATTCCTTCCATAACCCCCGTCAGGGGTTTTATGCCGTGACATAATTGCCGTATCATCAGCGTACATAGCCTTCATCATCTCATCCGGACCCATATTCCACCTATCATTCGAGACGTGGCTGGGAATATCCGCTGTGTATAACTCTGCCTTAGGGCACTCCTGATTGGATGCTTCTAATTGTCGAGAAGTTGTCCTTAAAGCCCGTTGTAGATGTTGTGGATTGTATGTAGAGGAGGAGAGGAGGTGATAATAGTTCCCGGGCAGTAGCAACTTTAGCTTTAGCTTAGTGTATGAGGGCATTCAAAATGAAAGCAGTATCACCGCATTCCTTGGAAGGGCTTTTATACATGCGTTATCAATATTATCGAGGCGACGAGTCTTGTTCGAGTTGAGCTTTTTGATTTGCGACTGCGCTTCCTACACTTGAATAGGGGTCACCTCCTCAGCAACTTGAGGTCGATGCGCTATTTCTCTGCTTATTTTGTGTAGTTCTTCTGGCAGGGTAGTTATTTTCGTAGTGAAGCGTCGATCAAGGTGCCCAGGAAATGCTTCTGCCCTGTTCAAATGTGATTTGACCCACTCGCCATTTTCATCTCTAACAAACAACATCCTAATTGGTTGCGTTTTCGCTGTCTTCGTCAGTCTCCATAATCAATGATTGCCATTTGCTTCACCGCTCTCCAACATCTCGTCAAAACGCCCATTTCTCATGGCTCAGAACTTTTTTCAGTTTGTTAGTTACTCTATTGTACTATACCTTGACTATTGGGCTATGATATATTGCATACTCTCTTCTGAGCAGTCTTTTAGGATATAAAAGCTTCCTGACTCTCGCTTAGAGGCGGTCTTGCGGAGGGGTTCGTGAATCTTATTCGTAAGAGTTGAGCTCGATGTTGGTGTCAATTAGTTGATTAAGAGTAGCTCTAAAGTTCAGCACTTCGACTCGGCAAATCCTCTTGGATTTGATAATTTGTGATTGCTCACTAATCTCTATCGAGAGCTCAATCCTTCTGACGTCATTTGGGAAGTACGTTGCTTCACCAGTGGAAATAACATTATAGTCAGATTCGCAAGTATTTTAATTCTTGGAGGACAGTAGATGACTTCAATGATCAGTTATTTGTTAATCAGCTCGAAGATTGTATTTGCATGTCAGCTTGAATTATAGGTATTTGAACATGATGTTTCATGCTCTTTTTAATTGCCACGGCTACACCTCCATTTCGCGTATTGCCTCCATAGATTGCTCCATAGCAGTTTAAAATTTCATCTGTTTTATTTGATATGTTTCAGATATCAACAAAATGTTGAATGTCGTTAGTTGCAGTAAAATCTCTAGTTGAAGGATATTGTTTGAGACTCCTGCTGGATTCCATGCTGCTATTTGTAGTGTTGATTCAGACATTGGAAAGGCTCATTGACTTATTCCCTGCTTAGTAACAGTTGAGTTAGCTTTCCCATCATGCTAAGAACATTAATTTTTTTTAAAGACAAGTACTATGTGCAGAAGGCTGCTGCTGAAGTAGGTTCTTTTCTAAAAGCTGGGTAAAGTCTTAATAGGCTGCTGTAGCTCTATTGAAACGAGCTTTTTGGGCCTTCCTTTTGAGAAGCTCCTTGTACACAATGCACTCGTTGTAATTAAGTGGTGTGGCTAAAGTGACAGTTTGCGCACTTCAGCGGGGCTTGCCTGCCTTTGTACAGGTCGTCGATGGATGATCTTTTCCACATTTCAAGCACTTAAAGGCTCTTCGGCAGTAATTTTTGTTATGCCTGCTCTTTTGACGTACCTCTGTTTTTCATACTTCCGCAATTTCTAAATTTGTTTTGGAAGATACTTCACGGACGTCTTCTACTTCTTCTTGGTGTCATGTAATAGCGTAAGGTGTCTTCGTTGTCGTATCTTTCCATAGTTCTACTTCAGCTGCTTGATTGTATGTTCTATGTTCCTTATCAGTTATTTGATACGGAGCGGCCGAGGCAACAGTTCTTCCGTAGTTCAGATGCTTGAGCTTGTCCTTTTTTATATATATTAGTAGGTGTTTTTTTTCTGCTTTATTTTTAGTCGAACCTATCCTTTGAAAAATTTAACCAATATTTCTGCTGAATATTTTTGACTAAATATTTGTTAGTCCCAAAGGAACATTTTTTGAAAATACATCTGACTAGTACGAATGCTTGACTGAGACTGAACACTGAGTAGATCAACGTCTTAGTTTTCATTGAAAACAATCCAAGCTTGGTTTGTATCTATTTTGGGTAGGCCCAAGTCCGTAGGCTATATTTGTTCCAGATAAGTCTGCAATATGAAATAGCAGTTTCAAGCATTTATATGTTTTGCAAATGTATGTGACAGGCAAAACAAAGCGTTTCCAACCCCATAGATTATTTATATTCTTGATGAGCATCATCAGAGGAGTTAATCTAGCCGTGTCCGTCTGTATGAACACCTAAATCTCCGAGACTGTAAAAGCTGGAGTGACCAAATTAGGTAGGTATACTTATGGGATTCCCCTGTCGAGCTTGCTTTCGGACAAATTCGGACTTGGACTTTCGATTTGGATGAAAAACAAATATGAATGAATGAACACTTAATTCCAAAAAAGTCGGTTTATGTACGGGGACCGATCTGAATAAAATTTTGTCCGTGAATGTGGGGCCTTTATAAATGGATAAAACCCAAATTTGGTTCGATTTGTCAATTTCAAAAATATCGGTTCTATGGGGGCTATACGATGTAGTTGCCCGATATGAATAAAATTTGGTCAACAGACGTAGGAGCTCCTAAAATTATAATTCCAAAAATTCGGTTCTATGGGGGATATATGATATAGTTGCCTGATATGAATACAATTTAGTCAACAGATGCAAGGTATCTTAAAATTTAAACCGAATTTAGTTCGATTTAGATGAACAACAAAAATGTTCTATCCATTCCAAAAATGATTATTCTAAGTGGCCCTATCCGAATCAAATTTTGTCAGTTGATGTAGATGCCTCTAAGACATATAATCAACAAATTGGCTAGATGGACTCTGCTTGTTGTGCTGATCAAGAATATAAATACTTTATGTGGTCGGAAACGCTTCTTTCTGCCTGTTATATACATTTCACAAACTTAATATGCCTATAAGGTACAGCGTATAAAAATCACAAAGTGTTACATACATACTTACATACGAGTATCTTGCAGTCGGAATTTCGACTATGGCTATCTTACTAGTTACACAAGAGCTACACAAATCCGAATTCAGCATGCCAGTATAAACTAAATTTGTAAGCTTAATTTCAATGCTTGTATGCGCTAGCATTGTTATATACTTCCCCTGAAACACAAAAGTAATCATGCGGTTTTTTGTATTTGCAGAGGACGTCGATGAGAACATAGAATGCATTTCGCCAAAGCTCCTTAACACAATGAGCAACGATGTCGCTAAATTAAAAGCAAAGCAAGCTCTGGACTCAATACCGAAGAATAAGCTAACACTTTTAATAAATTACGCCATGCGAAACGTTTATTTGGCAAGAAATTATTCAGCTGGACCGGTATGCTCTTTAATCGGATATCGAATACTGTTAATATTTATGCTTTTATTATTTTATAGGAAGATGAAGACGAAATAGTTGATGATGAAGTCATAGAAAAGATTTTAAATGCAATGGATGCGTGTCTCCTCATATGTAATATATACTCGACCGTCAGTGATCTTAAGTTTTTGCAAGAGGATAACATTTCTCACATCATAAAGTTTGCTCAGTTTCAACTTAGAGAAACCATATTTCCACTTCATGACCCTGTTTATACAGTAAAAAGCATGAAAAAAACTTCTCAACGTAAAAAGACAAAGTCACACCAAAGTCATCACCGCAGTCTTCAACTTTTTTATTCTAAAGCTGTTGAACTATTGAAAGTATTTGTGGCGCTCTTCGATAAATGTATATTTGTCGATACCATAGTCCTGCCATTGTCAACGCTTGCTATTGAGCCTTTCTTCGTAGATAATATTGAGACTTTACAATTTGTATGCTTGGAGCTTGTGACAACGGTAAGTATCTACTATATATATACCATCTATAAAAGTGAAAAAAAATCCGAAAAGAAAAGATTTCCCACGTTTCGGATTTTCGAAATCTATATACATAAAATATACATTACCTTACTGCTGCATTTAACAGCTGCTATCTTAACATCCGGTGACATGTCAATCTAATTGACATATATATATTTAGTCATGCATACATACACAACTGCAATCATCTCACCATACGCATAATTCTATTACAGCAGAATAAGCACCTGCATGTGCAAAATCAAAACAAACGGCTCTCCTAATTGCAGAGCGGGCTGTAGAGCCGATTCTGGAGCCAAGTTGTTGGCAGAGCCAGAGTAGCGGTGGGAGAGCCGCACACAAATATTTGTTTCCCTCTCTTCTGGGTCACAGCTACAGTTTTTATACTCTTGCAGAGGTTATTATAGTTTTGTCACAATATTTGTAACGCATAGATGGAATGTACTCTGTGTATTTACTTTTTTGTTTTTCATTATAATTTGTTCATATTTTAGATGCCTCCACGAGTGCCGACCAAATTTCATTGGGCTCGGATTACCATATATCTATCAAGTTCGGATCAATATTTCCATATAACTGACCTATTCGGAATGAACTCCTATATATCGGAATTTTCATACTCATACTCTAGTAGAGTAAATGAGTATATTGTATTCGTGCAAATATATGTAACGGCCAAAAGGAAGAGTTTCCAACCCCATAAAGTATATATATTTTGGATTAGGAGCAACAGCCGAGTCGATCTATCCATGTTCGTTTGTCTGTCCGTATGAACACCTTGATTTCGGAGACTATAAGAGCTAAAGTTATTAAATTGGGTATGTAGACTCCCCTCGTGGGGCGTCAGATGAAGTTTGTTTTAAAATCTTGCCACTCGTTCTTCCGCACCCGCAAGTTGATAAAGTCCATGTATCTCCCACAATTTTTGCTTTTCATTGGAATTAATCCAAACTAGGTTTGTTCCTTTTTTATGAGGTTACAAGTCCATTAACCGAATTAGATAAAGATCGGTATGCTATATGATATAGGAGCTTACTAGATACAGGGTATATAACCGTCGAGAAGGCTCGACTGTAGCGTTTTTACTTGTTTTGTTACTGTAGAAAAAGGTACATTTAAAAGGTGAGTTGACAAATAAATGTTTGTGGGTGAATTAGGTTAATCATCAAATTAATGACCAAATCATGTGGTCTACTGCAGTTCAGCTTCCAATTTCGTTCTTTCAGTGTGATATATATGGACAAATGTAAACACAGTCAAAGAATTTTATAAGTATAAAGACTCAAGCATCCCACATTAGATACAATTAGAAAAAAAATATTCCTTTATCTTGAGAATAATGGATAAACGGACTTTTTATACCCTTGCAAAGGGTATTATGGAAGCGTCTCCGACCCCATAAAGTATAAATATTCTGATCAGCATGACAAGGTGAATTGATATAGCCATGTCCGTCGGTTTGTATGCACACTAGTTTCTCAGTTTGAAACTATCTACTTGTAATTTTCGCCATAGGCTTCTGCTGTAAGCTGCTCATATGTAAAAATCGTCAAGATCGGACCACTATATCACATAGCCTCCATATAACCGACCGATTTGGAATGAACTCTTAATCCAGCAAAATTGGTTGCTTTTTATCTAAATTATACCAAATTTGGTAAATGCCAGTTTAGAAGCCCTTACGACTGTTGACCAATGTTGAACCAGATCGGATCGCTATTGCATATAACCGACCGATTCGCAGTGAACCAAATTTGGTAAATTTCAATTCTAAAAGGCTCTACGTCATTAAGATCGGATAATAATTGTAGATAAAATCGTATAAAACAATTTGTATAAAAGTACCCCACACCAAAAAAAAATTGTTGTTCACACTTTTAAGTGTGTTGAATATTGAATAAATGCTTAGTACTAGTATCTTACTGTCGGAATATCGACTATACCGTTCTTACTGGTTTTTCAACTTACAGATGTACTAATTTAAACAATTTGCAAGCAAATGGTTTGTTCCTCATTCGTTAATGGCCGCATGGATTTCAACAATGGCTGTCCAGCGACATGCGATACCTTTGAAAAGTTCAGATTTGTCGGAATTTTATTTTTCTCCCAAGTTTCATATAAACTGTAGGCCGGGACATGTGAATCAGAACATTGTTCTGGTTAAAATCGCCGAATATATTATTAATCTAGGGAAAGGAAGCTTCGATGAGGCAATTATAAGTGTTCGCATTTATACTTGATGTCAAAAACTCCCCGCAGCGTCACACCTCCAACCCGACTATTAAGGCGATCCAACTGGTGTTCCTAATTGTGTAGGCTATAGAAGCACTTGTACATACCAGAACTTTTCAAATCACAATTCTCTTCATCCGAAAAGATAGTATAGAGCCACTTCCCAATCCATCTCATATTCCATTGCGCAAAAGTCAAGCGTATTTATTTTGGTGCCATATTAACTAGCGTTTTTTTCTTCAATTTTAATCTAATGAAATGTAAGGCATCCGCAATCACTCATTGTATGGTAAATAATTTCAATTTAAAGCAACTTTTGCAATGATCTTTCAGGTCGCCTTATGTAAGTTTGACGTTTCTCTCAAACTGGCTTTTCTGCCAGCATTGAAAATCGCTCGATTATTACCGCTTTCATTGCTGTTATCATTTATTCCGCATAAATACGGATTTCAATTTTTGGATCGTATCGATATTTTTGAATATTTCACTAATATACAGCATCGACGCCTTGTTAGCTAAAATTCTGGACTTCTCTTTCACCAATATTTATATCCTATTGCAACATTAATAAATCAATTAAGCTATATAAAACAATTTGTATTTGTGTTACTCCAAAAGCAAAGATAAATCACAAACAATTTGATTGTGCTAAACTGTTGACGCGAAAGCAAAGAAAAATTGTTGACCGAATATTAAAAAAAAATTGCATAAAAACAAGTAAGAACGCTATAGTCGATATTACGACTATAAGACACTCGTACTCTGCATTTATTCAATACTAGACACACTCTAAAGTATGAACAAAAATTTGTTTATACTCGTACTCTAGTAAAGTAAACGAACGAGTATATTGTATTCGTGCAAATGTATGTAACAGGCAGAGCGAAGCGTCTCCGACACCATAAAGTATATATATTCTTGATCAGCATCAACAGTCGAGTCGATCTAGCCATGCCCGTCCGTCCGTATGAACACCTAGATCTCGGAGACTGTAAGAGCAAGAGAGTCCATATTTGGTATGTAGACTCGCCTCGCCGATTTGCCTAATTTTGTTAAGATCGGATAATACAAGACTACGATTTTGTATAAGAACACCCCCACAAAAAAAAAAAATGTATACTCGTACTCTAGTAGAGTAAACGAGTATATTTTATTCTTGCAAATGTATGTAACAGGCAGAAGGAAGCGCTTCCGACACCATAAAGTATATAAATTCTTGATCAGTATATATATTCTTGATTAGCATCAACAGCCGAGTCGATCTAGATCTAGGACGAGTATAAATATAACAGGATCTTTCCAGCGCGAGATATGTGTTGTCAATACGACAGCTGACGATGATGACAAAAACATAATTAAAGAAGAAAGAATTTACATTGTACATAACCGATCTAGATCAAATCTGGTCGGTGGGCGTGGGGCTACAGTGGATACAAGATAAATTAGTTTTTGTTTGAATTGTTTCACCATAGGACACCAAATCAATCCAAATTTAAATTCTTTAATTCCGCCAGTATTTTATATTTTATTGATAATTAAGATTCAAACGATATTATGTTTGATCGAAATTTAATTTTTTGATCGATAATTGATCAGCTGTGAGCTGGTAGAGTAAGCACATGTGTGGCTGTGTGTGCATTAAGACATTTCCCACCATTATTATGTGCAACTTACATGCTTGTAAAGGCCACAGATTTGAATTAATTTTTATACCATTTCATAAATTTTTTAAGGAAGTAAGTTTACAACGCATAGAAGGAACCGTTTCCAACTACGCAGAAGTTATGCTTCTAAGTGTTCAGTCCGGAAAAATCGGTTGTATGAAATGCTCCAAAGTGTTTATTTCGTTTATTCGTTTATGTGATATAATTCTCCGATCTCGATCAAATCTGGTCAACGGACTTGGGGCCTTCTCAAATGGAGTCAAACCGAGTTTGTTCTGATTTGGAAGAAAAACAGAAAAGTTATGCTCCTAAGTGTGCATTCCGGTACAATCAGTTATATAGGAGCGTTATAATATAGTGGTCATATCTGGCCAGCTCCTGGTGGAGGCTCCTGAAATAGATACAAACCGAAATCGGTTTGATTGGGATGAAAAATGGAAAAGTTATGCTACTAAGTGTTTATTCCGGAAGAATCGGTTACATGGTAGCTATATGATATAGTTCTCCGAGTTAAATCAAAATCAGCGGACAAATAGATAAAATAAAATAAAAGGACAACAATGTCGGATAATCGAAGACTGAGAGGGACTTAGGAATAATGACGGAAATATAAGATGAGGAGAAAAATAATAAAAATCATATATATTCTGTATGCATTTAATGTCATATTAATAATTTTGTCAACAAAGAAATGCCGATGATGAAACGCGTGGGAGGAAAATTTTAATAGAATGTATCTTCTTTTTTAAAATGCGCCACAACGGCCTAACAAGCCGCGTAACAGAAGAACACCATAAAAATCTGTATTATCACATCATACACAAAAACGAATTTGGTTTGAGTTGGATGAAAAAGAGAGCAGTTATACTTCTTAGTGTTTATTCCGGAACAATCGGTTGTCCGATCTTGATCAGATCAGGTCACTGAACGAATGGCCACCTCAAATGGATACAAACCAAAGTTTGTTTGATTTGGAAGGAACACATAAAAATTATGCTACTAAGTGTTCATTCCAGAACAATCTGTTATATGGGAGCTATATAATATAGTTGCCCGATCTGGATTTTAAGACTTCTAAGATCTTGGTGTTGAAACAGACGATCGGATGAACAGAGATTGCTTTTTGACGCTTTATGAAGAAATTAATATACATCACTTTTTTTGTGAATGTCATGTTTCACCCATCATTACACGTTACTATGCCATCCTTCAATCAGACTGGTCATACTGTACAATTGGACAGATATGGAGAGTGCGGTTGACTTCTGTTATAAAATTCGTTATTCCATTTTTAAGGATTTAGTTCCGTTCAGTAGTCCTGTTAGGCATAATAAGCTTCCTTGGTTTACTCCACAGTTGTCTAATCTATAAAATATCAAGGCTACACTATTCAAGAAATTCAAAGTCTCGGGAAGGTCCTCGGACTATTCACGCTATATTGCTGTCACTGTCATTAGTTCCGAGTGCAATACAGCACATTTGCTGTAGGTTACAATTTGCTCAGGACCCAAAACAATTTTATAATTTTGTTAATTCAAAACATAAAACATCTGTCCTACCTTCTTCATTGTTTTATATAAATACTAAAGCAAATACAGATCAAGGCGTTGCCAACTTGCTTGCAGAGTTCTTTCAAACAATTTATTCCTCTCTTAAGTATCGGTCTGATCTGATATACCCTTATAGCTTATAGGTCTAATAACCCCCATCTCCCCTAGTCACTAAAAGCTTATTGCTTAATGAACGTAAGTCTATTAAGCCTAACTTTTTTTTTGGTCCTGATGGTTTTCCGGGGTGTATTCTCAGATTCTGCGCTGATGCGCTTTGTAAGCCGATTCTGAAGCTTTTTGATCTATCTTTAACTTCTTCGTCTTTTCCTTCTACCTGAAAGGTGTCGTTCATTATTCCTCCTCTGCATAAAAATGGGAATAAGTCGGATGCCCAAAACTTCAGAGGTATATCAAAACAGTCTGCTATTCCTAAGCTTTTTGAAAATATATTAACTTCACAGCTACAACACGCTTGTAGTTCTATAATTTTATCCGATCAGCATGAGTTTATGAAGCTTACGTCTTCAGGCTGCAAGATATCCTTGATTTTTCCAATTGTGGTGTCAGGTCAACTCATTAAATCTCAACTGTTCTAAATGCAAAGTTATGTCGTTTTGTCGTAGCATACCTCTTCAGACATCGTACATCTTAACGATATGCCCCTTGATCGTATCGACTCAGTTGTTGACTTGTGTGTTCTTTTAGACCCTAAATTAAAATTTCACTTACACATTTCATTTACTGTCAATAAGGCTGTGGGTGTTCTGGGTTTTATTAAGCGATGGTCGAAGGAATTTGATGATCCTTATATAACCAAACTACTGTATACTTTTCTTGTCCGACCTATTTTAGAGTACGCATCGTGTGTCTGGTGTCCACAATACAGGAATCACCAGGACCGCATTGAGTCTGTTGAAAAGAAATTTTTACTTTTTCCTCTCCGTGGGTTGAATTGGGACACCAATAACCTCCTCCCTTCATATTCAACTAGACTCCTGCTTATAAACCTTCCATCTCTTGAAAATTGTAGAATTATTGTTATCTTTATACATAAGCTGATTTTTTGATGATATTGACTCGCCGTCTTTAATTAACCAAATCAGTTTTTGTGTTCCTCGTAGATCTACTAGAAATTATGTTCCTATCTATCTTCAGCACTGTAATTTAAACTATCTCCTGCATGAACCTTTTCGTGTCCTTTGTTGTAACTATAATAATCTGTTTAACTTTATCTCTAATAATAACTCCCTAAACTCAAACAAAACATCTATACTAACGCATCTAGCTAGTAGATAATGTAAATTGTTTATGGTTTGTTGTTTTTTACTCTCATTGAAAGTGAGCGAGCTAGTTCGCGTTTTTTTCCGTCTTCGCGATTCGTGTCGCTCGTTATGCGGCTGCGCCCCTCGGTCGGTTGGGCGGGAGGTGGGAGCTTCTCGCCTGGACTTCGCGCGTAACAAGCCCCTTGGCTTGGTATCGTGGGTCCACTTGAACGCGCATTGCATGTCAACGTTCCGATAATAAAAAATAAACATAACACGCCGAGAACATGTAAATTATCAGAAATAATAGTTAATACCTTTCTTTAAAATAAATGGTTGTTATACCCTGTACCTATAGTACAAGGGTATATTAAGTTTGTGAAATGTATGTAGCAGGCAGAAAGAAGCGTCTCCGACCCCATACAAGATATGCATTCTTGATCTAATCCGCTCCTATGAGCATTTCGTGAGCAGGTAAAAATTTCAGCTCTGTAGATTTCAAGTCTTCTGAGATCTCGAGGTTGAAACACACAGCCAGACGGACGGACTTAGCTATATACCCTCTCGTCATACTGATCAATAATATATTAACTTTATATATTCGGTAACGCTTCCTTCTGTGCGTTACAAACTTCATGACAAAATAAAATAAGACAGACATTCACATTTTTTGTGAATTGTATTAAAAATCAAGAGCGTGTCAAGTCTGAAGTAAATGATGTATTTTATAGTCGGAACTATTTTTGAAATGAATCCCAACAGGCTTTTTCCATTTTAGTCGGGTCCGTTGCCCAAATTTGATCATATATCACTTTACTTGGTACATGATATTAAACTCCCGAGCAGGTTCGACTGCAGCGTTCTTACTTGTTTTTCGTTGCAATTGATTTTTTAATTGATTTTTATTTCAATTTTTTTTTTCAGATATTTCGAAATGAAAGATACGACAAAATACGGAACAGTATTTTAGGCGACATACTGTCTTCAATTGATCGTTTACCTTCATCGAAGAAGAACTTGCGGCCATATAAACTTACAAATAGTGGCGGAAATATTCAAATGGTTACAGCACTAGTACTGCAACTTATTCAGTGCGCCACAATTCTACCCGATTCTCTTTGTGATATTGGTAAACAGAATAGCACGAAACCCCATGTCGATGAGTGTGGTGATCTTTCAAGCGGTGCTTCAAAAAAAGGAAGACCTAATCAAGATATTCTTGTTTTAAAGAAGTATGATGTTGCCGTAAGCATTGGGGGCAATTTCCTAACGACTTTCCTAAACAAATGCAAATCGCGGTCTAATGAAACTGATTTTCGTCCCCTCTTCGAAAATTTTATTCATGATCTGTTAGCCACCGTTAACAAACCGGAGTGGCCAGCTTCTGAATTATTACTTTCTTTGTTGGGTACCATGTTGGTTCGTTATGTTTCGGATAAGACTATCGAACAGAGCATTCGCTTAGTCTCTTTGGATTATCTGGGCATAGTTGCGGCTCGTTTACGTAAAGACACGGTTGAATCCAGATGTAAAGTTAATATTATTGATTCAATGATTAGATCAATCAAAGCAGAACAAGAAAAGGAAGGCGATTTACCAATCACAAATGTAAGTACTTGAATATGAAATCTTAATACCCATACGTAGAATATTATTAATATGTAACGCACACAAAAAAATCTGTGACATCCTATATAATACATATGGTCACTACAACACGATTAAAATATAAAATGTTCATGAATTGGCATTCTTCTGCTAATACCTATACACGTTAGTCGTATTAATTTTAAAAATGTACATCCCGCCATAATAAGAATACTTACTTCACAAACGATATTATGTTTCTTTCACTATTGTTACAAGGGGTACTTTTCATTTTAAAGCCTTAGTTCCTTTTTGTGCGCCCAGCTCGAAATTACCACTTCTGTGAGAAAGCCTTGAGTTTTTTTTTTTTGCACAAACGACGTATATTCTTTTTGTATAATTATATGGCAATTTGAAAGACTTTCGACATTGATTACTAAGACACATCTTACGAAATTTACAGTTAACAACTCTATAACTCAGGATTTGAAAAGTATGTAATCATTTAATTCCGTCTGTTTCTATGCGAACTAGTCTCAGTGTTAAAGCTATCGACTTAAAATCTACCATCGACTTTTTCTGTTATAAGCTACTTATATGTCAAACTCGTCCATATCGGACCACTACAGCTCCAACCGATTCAGAATGTAGTATCAAAATTGTAGTACAGCAAAATTGGTATTTGTTAAATGCCCATTTTAGAAGCCTCCACGTCTCTTGACCAAAGTTTATCCAGATCGGTCCACTATTTCATATAGCTCATATATAACCGGTTGATATATATAACCAGTTGGATACGTATTCGTCATAGGTCACATCAATGATAAACCGGTGCTTCTAGAAGGTGCTTCATCACCACAGACATGAGTTTTTGCGAAATTGTCTTTCGGTACTATTTTGATAAGTACAATAATTTTTTCTTTTTTGTGCATCGTGGTATCTAGTGGGACTTCCTACAATGACATTTCCGATGTTTAATTAGTTGTCGCAAAAAACTTTAATGGCATAGTTATGCCTCCTAGTATAATTACAACATACAGTACAGAAAAGCACAGTTACACAAACATAAACAAACATCGAAAAGAGTAGTGAACGAACAGAACGAAATCAAGATAACACAGCGGCTGCCAAATCCGGAAGCCGAACTTAACATATAATCAGTAAATATTCGCAAAAAGAAAACATATACGCTGAGAGACGAAAGACATATGCCGCATATATATAAAAATTAAAACACTGCTTAGAAAAAACAACTTTCTAGAATAGAATGATCGACAGTCTGATAACAGAAGCCTCAAAATTTATAAACAATCCAGACCATCAAACAAAAAACACTGATGACGAAAACCATACATTAGCTTACCTCACATAGAAACTTTAACAAAGATCGACGATTGCTAAAATTATGCCAGAGGAGTGTTCAAAACATCTAAGATACGCATATAGAATACATAAAAACACACAAAAACTCTTTACAAACGCGAAAGACAAAATATGTAGAGAGAAATCAAATGCATGGGAATGAGGGGGAAGAGTGCAATGGATTATATATTGGCACAACAAAAAGAGCTTTAAGAACAAGACTCGCGGAACATAAAGCAGACTCTAAAAATGCAAAGCTCACGACGGCGAAAGCGCAACATCTGACCAAGACAAAGCACTCGGCAGACTTTGACAATGCTATAATAATAGATGTTGAGAGAAGAGAAAAACAAGTAAGAACGCTTTAGTCGATTCCGATTAAAAGAAACTCGTACTCAGCATTTATTCAATATTCTACACACTCAAAAGTATGCAATACTTTGTACCATAAAATATGTATATTCTTGATCTAATCCGCTCCTAAGAGCATTGCTTTAGCACTTAGAGAAAACCCTGTTGCCGCAGCCGCAGTATTTTTTCAATATTCGACACACTCAAAACTATACAACACTTTGTGATAGGCCTAATCCGCTTCTATAAGCATTGGCTGCGCAGGTAGAAGAAAAATATGTCACGCGACAAGTGCCTCTAAAACTTTGGGATTTTCCTTTGATTTTTTTCCGTTGACCGAGTCAAAAGCAAAAACGTCAAGGAAAGGGACATCACCAATGCAACAACATGTGTGAAGAAAATGTACAATGTACATCTTTTGTTTTGGCAGAACGTGTTTAAATAGCATGAATAATGAGAACAGTAACACAGTTTTGATTTTAGTTAATTGAATTTATCTTGCTCATATCCCAACAATGAAAAAAAGCATTAACAGCGGCTGCTTATATATTCCCCTTCCACCTCTTAAGTTACAAGCACGTTCAGATCACCCATTGAAACATCAGCAGCAGCAAGCACATGCGTTAGTGGGAGGGAGACAGAAACATTTTTATTTACGCTAGCTGGCGCAAATTATAAAACTTAAATAAAACGTAAATGCTAATTCTGATGTTGTTTCTTAACTGATTTAAACTAGAGTACGAGTGCAAAAATGTAAAAGAAATTCTAGATTTTAAAAACTCTAAAAAACATTGTTTTTCGTTTTTATACTCGTGCTCTAGAAGAGTTAACGAGTATTTTGTATTCGTGCAAATGTATGTAACAGGCAGAAAGAAGCGTCTCCGATCTTGATCAGCATTAACAGCCGAGTCGATCTAGCCACATCCGTCCCTATGAACACCTAGATCTCGGAGATAATAAGAGCTATATTTACCAAATTTATTATGTGGACTCCCATTGTGGGGCGTTAAATCAAATCGGTAAAAACGTTATCCACAAAAATAACTATATCTCGGAGACTATAAAAGCTAGGGTCACCAAATTTGGTATGTAGATTCCCCTCGTGGGGCGTCAGATCATGTTTGGTTTAAAATGTTGCCCCTCCCACCCCCGCAATAAAAACCTTATATCTCCCACGCATTTAGTCGAATCTCGGTTTAGTAAATAATACCAATTTTCATTAAGATCAAAACGTAACAAAATATTTTGTATGAAGGCACGGCACCCCAACCAAAATAAAAAAAACAATAAGTGTTGCATACTTTCTCCTGTGTTGAATATAAAATACATAAAGAGTACGAGTATCTTGTAGTCTTACTGCAGTCTTACTTGTTGCTCAATGAACTTAAGTCTGTTAAGCCTTACTTTTTTCCTGGTCCTGATGGCGCCGATGCGCTTTGTAAACCGATTTAAAAGCTTTTGATCCATCTTTGAATTCTTCGTCTTTCCCTATTCCCTTCGTATATTCCTCTCCATAAAAAAGGGAATGAGACTGATGCCCAAAACTGCAGAGGCATATCAAAACTGTCTGCTATTCCTAAGCTACAACACTCTTGTGGTTCTCTAATTTCATCTGTTCAACATGGACTTATGAAGCGTTGGTCTACCACCACAAATTTCCCAACCTGTCTTCTTAAGTGGATTGCCGACTAGTTCTTTTTAATGACTTTCACTCTAAGGCCCTTAGGGTTACATCGTAGGTACCGCGGGGTAGCCACCTCGGTCCCCTTCTCTTCACCTTATTTATCAACGACTACCTCTGGTTCTATCCCATTCTCGTGTACGCCAACGACGTTAAACTTAGTTAGTTCCTCAACGACTTTTCCTCCCCACTTTAGGCCGTAAGATGAGCTTCATTCTTTCCAATCTTGGTGTCAAGTTCCTAAATCTCAACTGTTCTAAATGCATAGTAATGTCGTTTTGTCGAACTGTCTCAACAAAAGGATCTCCGAAGTCTTAAAAGCTACAGAGCTGAAATTTTTACCAGATGCTTATTTTATCTGCACGCTGGTTAAGTTTGGGTTTCATCCATATCGGACAACTATATCATACAGCTTCTATATATCCGATTGTTTCGGAATGAACACTTAGGAGCATAATTTTTGCTGTTTTTCATCCAAATCGAACCGTGTTCGGTTTATATCCATTTGATGTCGCCCCAAGCGCATTGGCCTGATCTAATCAAGATCGGACAACTATATCATATAGCTATAACCGATTGTTCCGGAATGAAAAGCATAACTTTTCTGTTTTTCATCCATATCAAAACAAATTCGCCTTGTATCCCTTGTATCCACTGTAGCCCCATGCCCACCGACCAGATTTGATCTAGATCTTATCTATTTATAATGTGAATGGTATATAAGCATTGGCAAGTCGAAGTTAGCCTTCCTTTCTTGTTTTTTTTTTTTTTTGTTTTTGAGATATTTAGTAAGAAATTATCCTCTAAACTAAATTGTTAGTTGTGTGTCTCCTGGTATGTCTGCTGTGAAGAAAACTGTGCCTCCTCATTATTCCAACAACTGTGATACGCTGCTTGATGTCTTATTTGTAAATGATGCTATTAAGTTCTAGTTATAGGATCAGGTCGCTGTACAAGCTTTCTCCCTACATGACCTTATATCCTTGACCTACAAAATGACTCTGAAATATCATAACTATGTACATTGATTACAATGATTTAGAACTAGAATGTATTACAACTTGATCTGCTCAATTCTAACATAGATTACCTACTTCAGAAATGTGTAAAATGTAAATCTAGAGTATTTAAACCAATGCAGAAAGCTTGGTTCGACTCAAACATTAACAGACACATAAACTTACGCGATGCTGCATATCACAGATGTAAGCGCTATAAAATGAGCGACCTTGTATATAAAGATTTCTGAGACGAAGTGAATAGGCTGATCAGGTCAGCAAAAAGTCATTATTATTGTTCAAAGTCCTGGCAGAGCTTCGCAACTCGGGTTAATAATTGTTTACATAACATTAAGTCGAACGCGAGAGGCCTGGATCATGTCAATCCGAATCTTGCAACATTTTTATTGCCTCGGCCATATTCATACTGCCTTGATGACGTCAACTTTTCCTAGTCAATGGAAGGTAATAAAAATCCTCCGAATACCAAAAGCATACAATGAATGTAGTCCTATCTCTATTCTTATTTAACCTTATTTATGAACACAAATTTGGTTTCCGAAAGAACAGAATTTGTATCCAAAGATATTAGGAAAATTAGATAACAGTCATGTCACCTTTCTAACACTACTCGACCATAGTAAATCCTTCGATGCAGTAAACCACGACTTTCTCTGGACTAAACTACTAAGCTACCTATTTAATTTCTAATCTCAAATCTTATCTCTCTGCTTAGCTGCAGGCTATGATATCGGAATCACAAACGTCTATTTTGAGCTCTTTGACCTGTGGCATTCCTTAAGAGTCTGTTCTTAATCCTTTATTGTTTTTTGTGTATGTCAACGATATTCCCAGTTAATTGTCGAACTGTGATGTCCATTTGTACCCGGACGATGTCCCATTATGTGTATGTAGTCCTCTTAACAAAATTAATGATAGTTTACTGGGAATAATTAGTACATGAGCTTCCGATAACGTGCTTGCATTAAATACATCTAAGTCGAAATGTATCGTTATTTATGAGAAACCACTTTATACAAGTAAGTTATCTATTCTTTATATTTAGTTTTGTTGACCAAGCTGAAAATATGGGTATTACTTTTAGCAATACCTTATCTTGGAGTAATGTTTTTAGGAGTGGCCGTGTAACGTCGATAAAATGTATCGATAAACATGACGATATCGATATATATTCAAATAAACAAAAGATATACTAATATATCGATATATATATCGATAATTCAAGATATCTATGTACATATATCCAAAACAATATATCAATATCAATAAATTTATATATATATATATATATATATATATATATAACATATATCGATATCGATACACATAAAACTTAACCCAAAACAATAACATAGATACACATAAAACATATCCGAAAACTATAACTATATATCAATAATTAAATATTTCGATTTACATATATCAGTAACTCAATATATTGATATATGTCTATATCCCAAAATATGGAAATACATATATCGACATATATAAATATCGATTAAACATTATCGACAACTCAATGCAGTATGCATATATCGGAAACTTAATATATCGATATACGCGTTCGATAAGTTAAGAAAATATACCGATATAGCATATATAAGAGAGTGTTTCCAAATTGATATATAGCAATTGATATACTCTAGGTCGATATTACTGTATTGTACAAATTTCATTGCAATTTATTATCGCCTATGTGAGGGCGGCGGTGCCACGCGGATCTTTCCAAAACGATATAGGTATAGCGCATGACCTTCCCCTGGCCCATATTAGTATACAGTTCAAAATTTCATACAGACAGACAGACATTTAAGCAAGCGTTTCCGATTATATAAAGTATGTATATTCTTGATCAGCATGACAAGGGAATGGACATATCCATGTCCGTCCGTCTGTTACAACACAAAGATCTTAGAAGTCTTAAAAGCTACAGAGTTGAAATTTTTACCAGTTGCTTCTTTTGTCTACACGGCTGGTTAAGTTCGAGTTTCATCCAGATTGCACAATTATATAAAATAGCTTCCATATAACTGTTTGTTTTGGAATGAACATAACTTTTGCTTTTCGACCAAATCAACGCGGCCCTACGTCCGCTGTTCTGGTCAAGATCAGACAACTATATCATATAGCTCTCATATAACCGATTGTAGCGGAATGAAAACTTGGTAGCATTCCTTTTCTGTTTTTCTTCCAAATCAAACTAATTTCGGTTTGTATCCCATGTAGCCTCACGCCCGCCGATCAGATTTAATCTAATATATGTATATATAAAGTGTATATATTTTGGATAAGCATTATAAGCCGAGTCGATCTAGCCATGTCCGTCCGATTGGATGTATTAAAACTTAGATCTCGGAAACTATAAGCGCTGGAATCACCAAATTTGGTATGCATACACGCCGATCAAGTTTGCAAAAAAAAACCTTTTGTATGAAAACCCACCATCCATTAAATTATGAATATGAAGTTCCGGCTCTTCTTGTTATTAGCTGTTTTATCCATATATAGACCAGGGCCCTTGCCCTATTCAAGTGGCGTGAAACTCAGACCCTTAATTTTGCTTTTTTTAAAGAAATAAATTTTTTTTTAATATCAAGCTTTACCATTAGGTCTTTCTTCTGGTCAAACTACAACAATTAAATGATTTGTAATCAAGGGAGTGTATACTTTATAGGGTAGAGCCGCTTCCTTCTATACTTCCTTAAAAATTATTAAATCCTTTTTAATGGTATAATACAGCTAAGTTTAGATGTACCAAATTAGATTCTCAAAAGTGTTCCAAAAATTGACTTGCACGCATGGAAAGGTGTATTCAGCATCACAGTTAAAAAAAAATAACAAAAAAAATCATTTCAGTGTTGCAGTATCGTTCTTTCATAAATAGGCTAGAATTACAAGAGGCAGGCATAGTAATAGATCTATTAGCACTACTCATGGCGATTCCTACTATATTTTACATTTCCTACTTTAGACTTAGCCTAATAATATTTTACAGTGTACTTTAGCTTGCCCTTTATTGATGTTTAATATATATTTTTGTAAATAAATTGTTTTATTCATGTTAGAGAAATATTGAGTTGCACCCCGAAGAACAACGAACAGAATTTCTGCAGAAGATTCTTTTGGATTTCCTTGCCGTAAATGCACAAGAAGAAAATTTAATTTGGGACTATGCACGACATTTTTGTTTGGCGCAGTGGTATAGGGATGTAATTTATCAACGACGAAGAATAAAGGATGGCGAAAAAGGATTTGCACTGAGAATATCGAAGTCTCGAACGAAACGAAGAACTGGTAAGTTATTAATAAATATAACAATTGATGAGTATATTCAGCAAAGGTAATTTTAGAGTTTTTTAAGACATTTTTAGACCACTACAACTTTATATGTTTCAACAACTAGCAGAATATTCAAAATATTTTATAGTATAGGATTTTTAACCTCCTTTGTTGTCTTGAGGTCGTGCAGCGCAATACCGCTATGGATAAATCATAATGACGGTTAAGTTTAATACAGCGAAAAAAAGTTAAAAGTTATGCTACTAAGTGTTCATTCCGGAACAATCGCGTATATGGGAGCTTTTTAACTATAGTTATCTGATCTGTAAGAAATTTGAACTTAACTAGTGTGCAGACAAAAAAGCATCTGGTAAAAATTTCAACTCTGTAGCTTTTAAGACTTCTAATATGTTTGTGTTGTAACAGACGGACATGGATACATCGATTCCCCTTGTCATGCTGATCAAGATTATATGTACTTTATACAGTCGGAAACGCTTCCTTCTGTGCGTTGCAAGCTTCCTGACAAAATTAACATACCATCATAATTTTTTTTGAATAGTATAAGTTATACTGTATAACTAGAGCAGGAGGCTAACTACTGGAGATTCCAATTTTCTCACACATAACTTAAAATTACTTTGAATAATAACTGGCTCTCCTTATTGGATTGTCAGCGCTGAAAAAAAAATTGTTTGTATAGTTATTTCTTTTATAGTTTTGTTTGTAACGAATAAATTAAAATGCGGGTGTGTCACAGAAATGAAATTACTTTTGAAAACAACCATTACCAAATGTCGATGTCACAGAAATGTCGGAGATTTCATTTTCATATTCGATCCTCTCTACTTTGTCTCTCTATTTTCACACTGCATAGCAGGGAAGCACTTGCGAAAAGAAAATCAGGAATATAAACAAGAAAGTAAGGCCATTCACATTCTAAATATATAACCGATCTAGATCAAATTTGGTCGACGGGGGGCCTTTTCAAATGGATACAAAAACCGAGCTTGGATTGATTTGGATGGAAAACCGTTTTTATTCCAGAACAAAAGGATACATGGCAGCTACATGATATAGTTGTCCGATCTGATTGAAACTTCAACTCAAAAGAAGCATTGTGTAAAAATGTCAGCTCTTTAGCTCGTAAGTCATCTGAGATCTCACCGTTGAAAGAGACGAACGGATAGACAGACAAGTATATCGCATCCCCTCGTCATGCTGATCAAGAATACATATCGTAAAAAACCGACATACACAGCGAACGCAATTCGTATTGCTGATTTTGCCAATGCATTCGTATGTGTTGTTGTTGGATAAACGGGCTTGCTAAGCTCCGAACAAAGTCCGAAGCTAATGACGATGCCAAATGCTCGGAGGAACAAAACATATGGACTCTCTCGAATGTATGCATACTTCATGCAAAGACTAAGAAGAAGTCAAAACCGAAAAGCTCGATAAGGTACTGTTTTCGATGCGTAGCAGCTAGCGGCCAAGTGATGTTGTTGTTGATGTTTTTCTTGCAAGAGCATCTCATCGGATAACAATTTGATAACGAAATATATCGATTATTTTCGGGTTTCAACGCAGATATATAACTCTTCATTGTACAAATTATTTCACACCGATATACATCGCTACTTATCAATAAAACGTGTTTTTTATACCACTACATAGCTTTCGATCCTCCCCTGTCTGATATTAGAATACAAAAATAAGGTTCTAAAGCAATGATCAATATGTAAAAATCAATATGTAAAAAATCAATATGTAACTGCATCTTATATGTACCATAAAGGAAGTTGACTCCCCGCACCTCCAACCCGACTATATAGGCGATCCAACTGGTGTTTCTAACTAAGTAGGAGGTTATGGAAGTAGTAGTTGTATCCATCCGTGTGGGGGTGGTGTGCTCTCATACAAAATGTTTTTTTTTACGTTTTTGTCTACATTTATTATCCGATCGTAATGAAATTTGGTAAACCGGTAGATTATGTTAAGACTTGTGGGAGATATAAGGTTTTCATTGATATCCTGGGTTTTTGGCAACATTTTGAAAAAACATTCTGACGCTTCACAAGGGGAGTCTACATATTGAATTTGGTGACCCTAGCTCTTATAGTCTTCGAGATATAGTTGTTTTTGTGGATAAAGTGGATGAAAATGATGGAGCTGCTCAGGGGTGCCGTGGCTTTTTCTAAACCCAAACTGGCAAATCTTTCCATTTCGAACATCCTTTCCGGGAGGAGTCGCTGAAAGATGTTTGCGAACCCAGAGAGTGGGCATATGGATCTGTATGAAGTCTTTGTATGAGTCTTTGTATGGGTCTTTGCCAGGTTTAGGGATCATGCTTATCATAGCGCACTTCCATTGTGCAGGAAAGTGACAAAAGTGTATGAGGTCATTCAATATGAAAGCAGTATCACAGCATTCCTTGGAAGGGCTTTTATACATGCATAATCAATATTATCGAAGCGAGTTGAGCTTTTTGATTTGCGACTGCGCTTCCTACACTTGAATAGGTCTTACCTCCTCAGCAGCTTGAGGTCGATACGCTATTTCTCTGCTTATTTTGTGTAGTTCTTCTGGCAGGGTAGTTATTTTCGTAGTGAAGCGTCGATCAAGGTGCCCAGGAAATGCTTCTGCCCTGTTCAAATGCGATTTGACCCACTCGCCATTTTCATCTCTAACAAACAACATCCTAATTGGTTGCGTTTTCGCTGTCTTCGTCAGTCTCCATAATCAATGATTGCCATTTGCTTCACCGCTCTCCAACATCTCGTCAAAACGCCCATTTCTCATGGCTCAGAACTTTTTTCAGTTTGTTAGTTACTCTATTGTACTATACCTTGACTATTGGGCTATGATATATTGCATACTCTCTTCTGAGCAGTCTTGCGGAGGGGTTGGTGAATCTTATTCGTAAGAGTTGAGCTCGATGTTGGTGTCGATTAGTTGATTAAGAGTAGCTCTAAAGTTCAGCACTTCGACTCGGCAAATCCTCTTGGATTTGATAATTTGTGATTGCTCACTAATCTCTATCGAGAGCTCAATCCTTCTGACGTCATTTGGGAAGTACGTTGCTTCACCAGTGGAAATAACATTATAGTCAGATCCGCAAGTATTTTAATTCTTGGAGGACAGTAGATGACTTCAATGATCAGTTATTTGTTAATCAGCTCGAAGATTGTATTTGCATGTCAGCTTGAATTATAGGTATTTGAACATGATGTTTCATGCTCTTTTTAATTGCCACGGCTACACCTCCATTTCGCGTATTGCCTCCATAGATTTTTCCATAGCAGTTTAAAATTTCATCTGTTTTATTTGATATGTTTCAGATATCAACAAAATGTTGAATGTCGTTAGTTGCAGTAAAATCTCTAGTTGAAGGATATTGTTTGAGACTCCTGCTGGATTCCATGCTGCTATTTGTAGTGTTGATTCAGACATTGGAAAGGCTCATTGACTTATTCCCTGCTTAGTAACAGTTGAGTTAGCTTTCCCATCATGCTAAGAACATTAATTTTTTTTAAAGACAAGTACTATGTGCAGAAGGCTGCTGCTGAAGTAGGTTCTTTTCTAAAAGCTGGGTAAAGTCTTAATAGGCTGCTGTAGCTCTATTGAGACGAGCTTTTTGGGCCTTCCTTTTGAGAAGCTCCTTGTATACAATGCACTCGTTGTAATTAAGCGGTGTGGCTAAAGTGACAGTTTGCGCACTTCAGCGGGGCTTGCCTGCCTTTGTACAGGTCGTCGATGGATGATCTTTTCCACATTTCAAGCACATAAAGGCTCTTCGGCAGTAATTTTTGTTATGCCTGCTCTTTTGACGTACCTCTGCTTTTCATATTTCGTCCGCAATTTCTAAACTTGTTTCGGAAGATACTTCACGAATGTCCTCTACTTCTTCTTGGTGTTATGTAATAGCGTAAGGTGTCTTCGTTGTCGTATCTTTCCATAGTTCTAGTTCAGCTGCTTGATTGTATGTTCTATGTTCCTTATCAGTTATCTGATACGGAGCGGCCGAGGCCAGAGTACTTCCGTAGTTCAGATGCTTGAGTTTGTCCTTTTTTCTGCTTATTTTTAGTCGATCCTATCCTTTCAAAAATTTAACCAATATTTCTTCTGAATATTTTTGACTAAATATTATTTGGGAAGTATTTCGCTTCTCCGGCAGCAAGAACATTATGTTTTTTCGGAACGTTGACGTACAATGTTCAAGTGGATCCATGATAGCAAGCCACGGTTCTCGTTACGTGCGAAGCCCAGGCTAGAAGCTCCCACCTCCCGTCCAACCCGGCACGAATCGCGAAGACTGTCACTTTCAATAACTTTCGAAACTACAAGCCATAAACAATTTACATTATCTACTAGCTAGATGCGTTTGTATAGATGTTTTGTTTGAGTTAAGGCAGTTATTAATAGAGATAAAGTTAAAGGGGTTGTTGTAGTTACAACAAAGGACACGAAAAGGTTCATGTAGGAGATAGTTTAAATTACAGTGCTGAAGATAGATAGGAATATAATTTCTAGTAGTTATACGAGGAACACAAAAACTAATTTGGCTAATTAAAGTCGGGGAGTTAATTTCATCATTAATCAGCTTATGTATATAACATTAAACATAATTCTACGATTTTCAAGAGATGGACGGATTATTAGCAGAAGCCTACTTGAATATGAACTGAGGGTAATACCCGAATTCATCCCGCGGAGAGCAAATAGTAAAATGTTATAACTGTGAAGCTAATATTTTTTCAAAAAGCTTAGGAATAGCAGACAGTTTTGATATGCCTCTGTAGTCGGCATCAGTCTTGTTCCCCTTTTTATGGGCAGGAATAATTAACAACTCCTTCTGAAAGAAGAGAATGATGAAGAATTCAAAGACAAATCAAAAAGCCAAATCGGCTTACAGAGCGTACCAGCCCAGAATCTGAGATAACACCCCGGAACGCCATCAGCACCAGGAAAAAAAGTTAGGTTTAATAGACTTAAGTTCAGGGTATATCTGATCAGACTGACAATGCCTTGATCTGTATTTGTTTTAGTATTTATAAAAAATAATGAATTGTTTTGGGTCCTGAGAAAATTGTACCCAACAGCGATGCAAATATGCTGAATAGCACTTGGAATTAATGGCAGTGGACCTTGAACGAGCAGCAATATAACGCACATAGTCCGAGGACCTTCTCCGAGTTCTTGAACTTCTTAAAGAATCTGGATTTGATATTTTTTAAATTAGACAACTGTGGAGTAGTCTTATTAAGCCTAACAGGACTACAGAGCGGAACGAAATCCTTAAAAACTTTAAATATCATTGAAATGGAAGGGTCAGAAGTAAATACCAAATCAAATTTGCGATTCAATGAGTTTGTTAAAAATGAACTTAAGATAAGGACAATTCTAGTAGTCCGTCAATAAATTCGTGTTGCCTTGAAAGTATCAAACCGGCTGAGTCGATTACTGATGTTGAAATCACCAAAAACCAACAATTGATATGTATCAGGAAACATTGACGCCATCGATTAAATAGCATTAAGATGATCCAAGTAAACAGAAATATCGGAACGTGGAGGAATGTCAGAAGCAGTGATAAAGACAGAAAAACAAGAAAAAAAAGATGAAGTTAGTTTTGGAGCTATATAAGAGGGTACGGATTTTGCGGCAGCAGGGAGTCTAATGGGTATCCGATTTCTAGTTCTGGCTTTAAACTCCTTCACGACTAGGTGCTCAGCTTTTTTGACAGAGTGTGTGAAAACAGTCGTCCGAAACACCTATCTTAAAAGATCTATATTGCGCGTAACTCTTCTACTTTAATCCTCGAACTATGTAAACTAGTGTTGGCCTGAATATAGGCGGAGACATCTTCTGATGTAGAATCTACAGCTATTCTAGATATAAAGACAATCTTCGGCTGTAGAATGCCGATAAGAGCTCTAGGCAGGGCAGCCACGGCAGTGGGTGTGCTGCTATCGGAAAAGTTAACGATACGGCGCGACACTGGAAGTTCGACAAGGGGAGCAATTTTTTACCTTTGGTCAGACGAGGAACCTTCAATTTCTTTGTTATCCACCTTCTCTAGATTGGCTGGAGGGCCTGTCCGCATTAAAGCGCCCGCCTTATGGGCTGGGGACTGGCTGGTAACTATCAAGAGGACTAGGACTACGAAAGGTAGAATATGGAGTAGTTGGCCCAGGTGTTTTCGGCTATATAACGACAGGGTCCTTATCCAGACCAGATCTACCCAGATCATTTACTTTCTAACGCTTATGAGACTCCATATTAAAAGATGTGAAATTTAATGCGTGCGTCGAGAATGACGTATTAAATTGTTTAAAGCTAACGTGGAGAGCATTAAAATCTTCCTTTGCGTCCCTTAAGAACGAACGCAACTCGGCTTCAGCAGGTCGACACAACTTTTATGTTATATTCCAACCATGATTATTTGTTAAATAACCGCTTACACTGACACTGATATTGGCAAATTTGAAATGAATGGTGTTACGACAAAGCCAACAATAATAATAGGCTCGGTAGAATTAGCCTTGAGGGGGCGACTTTTTTTTGTAGCAGTCAGACATTGAAATTGAGATCACAAAATTATTCAGCAATAGGAATGATAAATTTCTAACTGGGTGGCTGTCAGCAGAATAACGGATTTGAAACGACACAACAACAAGAAAACGCAGTATAGCGATAACTAACAACACAAACAAATATCACAAGCAAGCAGAGAGTCTAAAAATAGCATAAGCTTACAAGAAGACCGCAAGCACAAACCACACAGCACAATGAGCACAAAAGAAAATATAGGATTGTTTGCAATTTAACAATTGCTACACGAATGGAAGAATTTGCAAAAAACTGGAGATAAAAATAATATAACAACCGTCGTGAGCGAAAGTCAGAGAGAAGGTGAGTCAGAGTTATAGATCAGTATTCTCAAATATTCTCCCTCTTGGTCATGCCCTTGCTTTACCCCACAAGGAGTGTTTTGCGTTCCAGTTCCGTGAGCAGAGATGCAAATCAGTACGACATTGCCTGGGACAACAGTAAACGGCTGCAATGACTAGATCTTCGACTGTGATCGGTTTTTTGCAAGTTGTGGGTATTTGAGCATGATGTTTGGTGCTCTTTTTAATTGCCACGGCTGCATATTGCCTCCATAGTTTGCTCCATAGCAGTAATATCTATGCACTTTAAAAGTCATTCCGTTTTTTTTTATGTGTTTCGGATATCAACACAATGTCATTGTCTTTAGTTGCAGCACAAGTATCAAGTTCAAGGATTTTGTTTGAGATTCCTCCTGCATCCCATGCTGCTATTTTTTGTGTTAATACAGACATTGGAAAGGCTCATTTCCCTGCTTAGTAGCAGTTGAAACAGCTTTCCCATTATGCTGATAAGATCAACAATCTTTTCTTGAAGACAAGTACTAGGTGCAGAAAGCTGCTGCTGAGGTAGGTTCTTTTCTTAAAGCTGGGTAAGCTTTTGTTGAATTCAATAACCAGAGTTATCTGATCAGGTTTGTCACGTATAGGGTTTTGACTGTGCTCGTAGCTACTATTACTAATATGCCTTGCAAACTTAATGGATCGACTTCTTCCAGGCCAGTTCTTTGAGCGACTATGCTGTTGAATACGTCTTGGCTGATGTCTAATTGACTCAAATTTGATCTGACGCCCCACAAGAGGAGTCTACATACCAAATTGGGTATCTCTAGCTCTTACCGTCTCCGAGATCTAGGTGTTCATACGGGCGGACAGACGGACATGGCTAGATCGACTCGGCTGTTGACGCTGATCAAGAGTATATATATACTTTACGGGGTCTTAGGCGCTTCCTTCTGCCTGTTACATACATTTCAGAAACTTAATATACCCTTGTACTATGGGTACAGGGTATAAATATAAGTAGCAAGATCCTTTAAAAATTTTGTCAACAAACACACGCATTTGCTTAATTTCCACTATTGCTTCTTAAAATACTCGTTAACTGCAATAGCAATAGCTTACATTAAATGCGTTCTTTGCGCACATTGATAAATACATGTATATTTACAAAACATAAAAACATGCATACACTTGTAAATTTTCATACACATTGCAAAAAAAAAAACACCATTTGCGATATAAATTGTTGTTGTTTTGAACATTAATGAATTCTCATCCCATTTTATTTTTATTTCATACACCATATCCATGCTGTTTGGCCTGCGGCTGACAAAAATCTTTCATTAGCGCCATCTCTCGTACAAAGTTTTCATATCAAATATTGCAGCTAGATGATTTAGTAGCCCGGACGCAGTTCGGCCTGCACACGTAGAGTCTTCTAAGTCTGACAGGTACCTAATTTGGCTTACTTCGAATAAAAAAGTTGTGTACTAACAGTTTTCATTTGTAAATCTTCCAAATATATAGGCCTATATGATATAGTGTTCCGATCCTGACAGACTTTACATATGATCAGCTAAAAGAAGACTGTAATGTTAACTTTAATGACCTTTCTCAAATAACACACAGCTTCAGAGTTTAGTCGTTCTACTCAATAATTGTAATCGCTGCCGTGATGCTGGCCTTAATAGAGTTCAGCTGCGTTTTCATATATATAAATAAATGCAATGGAAAACGTTTTTTATAGCAAGTTCGCAATGTTCGAAATGTGTTTTTGTGGGCCTGTATATATGTATATATATATATATGTGTATAATATATATATGGGTATATAATATCCATTTTAATAATAAACAAGTAAGAATGCCATTGTCGGTATTCCGACTATTAGATACTCGTACTCAGCATTTATTTAATATTCACAATACTCAAATGTATGTAACACTTTTTGACTCTTGAATTTTTATATTCGTACTCAATATACAGTACAGCTCTTATCCGATCTTAATGAAATCCTGAAGATCGGTAGCGAATGTTTTTATACATGTACAAATCGAGTTTTAATTAACTGTGTCAAATATGTGGGAGATATAAGGTTTTTGTTTTTTTGCGGGGCGTGGCAAAATTTTGAAAAAAAAACGCATTCTGACGCTGCACAAGAGGAGTCTACATACCGAATTTGGTGACCCTAGCTCTTATAGTCTCCGAGATATAGTTGTTTTTGTTGATAAGGTTTTTATCGATTTGCGGGGTGGGAGGGGGCGTTCTAAAATTTTAAAACAAACTTGATCTGACGCTCGAAATTGAGAGTCTACATACCAAATTTGGTAACTCTTGCTCTTATTGTTCTCGAAATCTAGGTGTTCCTACGGACGAACAGACGGACATGGTTAGATCGACTCGGCTATTGATGCTGATCAAGAATATATATACATTTTGGGGTTGGAGGTGCTTCCCTTTGCCTGTTACATACATTTGCACGAATACAATATTAATATCATTAAGATCGGATAATACTTGTAGTTTTGCCTACAAGTATTATTAAAAAAAAAACATTTTGTATGAGAGAAACCCATCGCACAAAAAAAAAAAATATGTGCTTCATACTTTCGAGTGTGCCCAATATTAAATATTTAAAGAGTACGAGTATATTATATATTATAGTCGTAATATAGACTACAGCGTTATTACTTGCTTTTGTATTGACTGTAAGAAAGTCCCTTACAGTCAATACAAAAGCAAATTTGGTTGTTTTAACCAATACATATATTATACTCAGCACGTTGTTAAAGATGATTAGATGATTTTAGAATGAATATGATTAAAGTTTACTCACATTTACATATTTTGTTTTCAGGAGAATATACCGATACATCAGATTCAGGCTCCTGTGATGAAAATGACGCTGAAGATTCTGATAAAAATGGAAATCGCTCTGCTGATATTGTTGATTTTGAACTTAATCTGGAAATTTTTAATGTTTTAGAGGACAGAAAGAAATATTTAATCAGTAAAATAAAACCTTATTCGTCTTCGGGAGAGTTAAACCATGCATCTCATCAACACATAAAAACTTATATAGATTATAACAACGCACAGCTGATAGCTCAATATTTGGCTACAAAGCGCCCATTCAGTCAATCTTTTGATGGTTGCCTAAAAAAGATTATTTTAGTCGTTAAGTAAGTATGCATGCATAACTCTTATTGCTCATTAAATAATGAAATCTTATATTATAACAGCGAGCCATCCATAGCAGTAAGAACGCGTGCTATGAAATGTTTAGCAAATATAGTTGAAGTGGATCCAATGGTGCTTAAGAGAAAAGATATGCAAATGGGAGTTAATCAAAAATTCTTGGATACAGCTATATCAGTTCGGGAAGCTGCTGTGGATTTGGTCGGAAAATTTGTACTTAGCAATCAAGAACTAATTGACCAGTATTACGATATGCTATCGACTCGAATATTGGTAAGACTTTTAACGTTACCATCTTTTTACTCCTTGAAAGCATTTTATATAACATAAATGAATTTTTTAAATGAGTACTCCTTCTGATCTTAATGTACATAATAATTTGTGTGAAAGGCATGAACATTAGTTGCCGAAGCAAGTAGTTGTTATACTCGTATTCGTAGAGTAAAGTATTGTGTTCGTATATATGCTAACAGGCAAAAGATCATGTTTGTTTTAAACATTGCCACGCCCCCTCCCGTCTCCACAAATCAATAAAAACCTTATATCTCCCACAATTTTTTACATATTTAGCTGAAACTTGGTCTGTATATGTAGGGGAACATTCCCTATAGATCTCCCCGATTTCATTAAAGTCGGATAAGAACTATAGCGAAAATAGTTTGCACGGATACAATATACTCGTTTGCTCTAAATAGAGTAGGATTATAAAAAGTCAAAAGCCGGAATATCGACTATAGCGTTCTTACTTGTTATACCATTCACAAAATGGTAGCATAACTTTTCTCAGGAAGTTTGCAACGCATTGAAGGAAGCATTTCCGACTATATAAAATATATATATTCTTGATCAGCATGACAAGGGGAGTTCATATAGCCATGGCCGTCCGTCCGCCTCTTTCAACCCTAAGATCTCAAAAGTCTTAAGAGCTACATTCTTATAGCTTATAGTCTTATATCTGAAATTTACCAGATGCTTCTTTTGTCTGCATACTGGTTAAGTTCGAGTTTTATACAGATCTGACAACTATATCATATCGCGCCCATATAAAAGATTGTTCCGGAATGAAAAGTTAGTAGCATAACTTTTCTGTTTTGCATCCAAATCAAACCAAATTTGGTTTGTATTTATTTGAGGAGCCCCCACACATCCGATTTTAATGAAATTCGGCAAATGGGTAAATTATGTGCTAATAAATATACAAAACGAGTTTCAATCCGTTAAGATTTGTGAAATATATAAAGTTTTTATATATTTGCAAAATTTTGAGAAAACACATTCTGACGCTTTACAAGCGCAGTGTACATACTAAATTTGGTGACCCTAGCTCTTATAGTCTCCGAGATCTAGTTGTTCATACGGGCGGACAGAAGGACATGGCTAGATCGACTCGGCTGTTGATGCTGATCAAGAATATATACCTTATGAGGTCGGAGACGCTTCCTTCTGTTTGTTACATACACTTGCACGAATACAATATAATCGTTTCTTCCGTGTTACTGTGGTTATTATTCTTGTTATTTAAGTTATTTATGATAAAGACTCTGTGAAAACAAAATCTGTACATATATACATTTTTCTTACACGTGTTGTTGCATTCGTGGAGTGGTATTCCTTGTCCAGTTTTTGCTTTTGACTCGGACAACAGACAAAAATCACAGTAAAATCCGAAAATTGTAGGCACTCATTTGTTCATTTATATAGCATGTCGCGGTCACGTGACATTAGCTGCAGATATGACAAGGGTTTTTTTTACCTGTTCAAGCAATGGTCATAGCCCTATCACATTGTACTTTTGATAAATGCTGAGTACGAGTATCTTATAGTCGGAATATCGACTATAGCGTTCTTACTTGTTTTAGAGGTACTCTTATAGTTTTGACCATTACTCATACTCATGACATAACCAGGGTTTAAAGGCTAAAACCTTCCTTAATACAATCATTATATCTTTATGTCGTTAACACAAATATTTTAATTAAAATCATTAGTTTGCCTGCTATATTATTATTCAGGGTAATAATTATATATTACAGGTATGTTAAAGATGTTTCAATTTAGGTATACAGGCAGAAGGCGGTTCCGACCCCATAAAGTATATATATTCTTGATCAGCATGGCAAGCCAAGTCTATTTAGCCATGTCTGTCTTTCAGCCCCTCTTGGACGTATGTAAATCTAGATCTTTGAAATTATAAGAGATATATATATATATATATATATATATATAAATATATTTTAGGGGGGTCCCATACAAACCTAGCGCCCACTTTTTAGTGTTTTTATGTCATACCTTTTTTGTTTTTCATTGGAATTGAACCAAGTCTGCAATTTTTTTTTTCTGGAGTTCTTTTTAAAGTCGAAAAAAAAAACGTAAAAAAAATGATTGTTATTATATTAATTCCAAATTATTTAGCTTCAAAAATGGTTTGATTTAAAAAAGAAAGGAATGTTATAAAGTGCGCGAAAGAAGTAAGTGGGACACTACGTTCTAAGAAATAACAACGTAACCCTTTAATATATTTTCAAAAAACAAATTATTATATAAACTTAATAATATTATGAATAGACTTTAACATATTTAAATGAAAAAAAAAATTGGGAAAATTAAGGAAAAAAAATAAGACAAAATATTCTGAAGCGAAATAAGTAACTGGGACAAATTCATTATTTGTATGTCAAAACTTAAAAAAAAGAAAAACAAAAATTTGTAAACTATAACAATATCTTAAATAGAACACCCTTTGTTGTTCAACACCTTCACTATCCGTCCTGGCATTGAATTGACCAAGTTTTGGAGCATTTGTATATCCAATTTCTCCCATTCTCGCATAATGGCTTCTTTTAACTCGTTTAGAGTTGAAAACTGCTTCCCGTTGGCATAAACCCGTTGAGACAAGATGCCCCAGATTTTCAATCGGGTTTTGGTCCGGGCTGCGTGCAGGCCACTCTAAAACAGGAATTTGGGAATCTTTAAAAAAAGCCTTAGTGAGCCTTGTGGTATGGATGGGTGCATTATCCTGCTGGAAAATCCAGGTATCACCTAATTTATCCTCTCCAAATTGCACTAATACACTCTTAAAGAGCTCCACATAATTTTGTGCAGTCATTTTATGCGTTATAAAGCATATGGATGTCTTTCCATTGAAGCCGAACGCAGCCCATATCATAAGAGATCCTCCGTGGAAATTTCTGGACAAGTGGACTTTTTTTGGGCATCGTAAATCGCGGTAATAATATCGGTAGCCATCAGGACCGTCTAAATTAAACTTTTTCTCGTCGCTAAAAATTATATTTTCCCATTCAGTATCCCAAAATTTATATTTGTTTGCAAACTGCAATCGAGCAGCTTTGTGCCTAGGCAGTAGTTCCGGTTTTAACAGTTTTATTCCATACGAAACATTCTCGGAACACTTTAAAATTTGTTGCACACGTCTCGTAGATATCGGTAGAGACAAATTGCTCCGTATTTGGGATGCGCTGATATTTTCCTTGACCGCTAGATTTTTTATTCGCCTTTTGTCCCGGTTGTCAACAAAGGGTGGGTGCTCAGAGCGGAGTTGTTTCCCATGATTTTCAGGGTTCTTTATTAATTTTTTCACCGTATTCTTATTTCTACCAACCTTGTCTGCAATTTTGCGTATTGACATAACGGAAAAACCGAAACTTTTCGAAATTTTTTGCCTTCCGCACTATAAACACTATAAACGAAATATAGTGGGAAGAGAGAAACCCAAGAATTGCATCTTACGGTTAATACAGGGTGCCAAATCTTTTTCCCATTTAGTTATTTCGGGCACTTTATATCATTCACAGTTTAAATATATAACCGATCTATATCAAATCTGATAGGAGGGCGTGCGTCTACAGCGGATACAAGGGAGACAAGTCGAATTTGTTTCAGCTACTAAGTGTTCATTCCGGTACATTTGGTTATATGGTAGCTATATGGTATAATTGTTCGCTCTTGATCAGATCAGGTCATGGCGTCGGCGAGTATATATATATCTAGCAATTAAGTTAAAAGCAACCTTCATTTTTGCATGCAATTAGCGCTACAGTGTATAAATATCGCAACAGATACATTTTTGCTATTTGCAGTCTGATTCATTCACCATTCATTTATATGTGGCTTAGGCAGTTATGTATACAATTTGATTTTTGTGGATTTATACCCAATCCATTATCCTGTGACCATTGTGCTATTTTGGCGAGCTCAGAGTTACTAACATCAATGCATTCGTACAACAGATTTAACAGACGACTTTATATTTGGACATCATCAGCATACAAATGGACTTCACAGTTAGACAGTACATGTAAACTGAGAAATGCAAGGGACCCAGTACGATCCTTTGGAATTTTTCCTTTGGAAGTCGATGCATTAACCACAACCGCCTGCATTTCATCATTTAAATATGATCTAATTAATATCAAAGCAGTATTTGAAAAGCTATATCGGGCTCTTAGGTTTGTGCATAGGATATCATGCTTGCGAATTTCTTTACTAATTTTTAAGATAGCAGTGGTGCTACTTCTGTTCTTTCTAAAACCGGACTGCCACTGATTAAGGAGGTTGTTGGCATCAAGAAATTGTTCAATTTGTTTAGACATCAAATTCTCAAATACCTTTGCTATAGACGGGAGAATAGATATGGGCCTGTAGTCAGTATTTGACATTAGAATGGGCCAAATTTTCGCTTCTTTCCAAATTCTAGGGAAGGGAAGGGAAGTAGTAAAGAAGATGTTGAATATATGAGTAATGTGGCCAAGCAGCGACGGCAAGAGAATTGTGAGAAATTTTGGGTTAAGTTAAACAAAGTTAATCAAGGCCATCAGCATTTGACTTCACATGTAACATAGACGCAAGGACATCACTATGACTAACACAGACAAAGGTAAAGCTATTGTCACATAAGGGTTCGGCGTTCAGGTACGTGTTCCGTGTAGCCTCAGGTACCTGAGAAAGAAGAAATTCAATATTTAGGTCATGCACATCAATATCAACCTTATGTTATGGTTTAATTTAGCCTAGACCTAGATTTCTAAGCTCCTTCCAGGCTTGCTTGTTCATTATTGCACCGTTGCACGTTGTCTTGTAGAAATTGCACTTGGATGAGCTGATTAGCTTCGTCACAGTACTTCTAAGCCGCTTGAAGCTGCCCCAATGGATGTGCGTTTTGTAGCGCTTCCAACGGAAGTGAATATTTCTATTACTATTTCAGGTACTATCCCATTCTCGTGTACTAAAGTATGCCGATGACGTTACTCTTTGCTTGTTCTTCAACGACTCTACCGCCCACTTTAGGCTGCAAGATGACATTGATTCTTTCCAATCGTGGTGTCAGGTCAACTTACTAAATCTCAACTGTTATAAATGTTATAAATTCTTTACGATAGGCCCCTTGATTGGATTCACACTGTAGATGACTTGGGTGTTCTTTTAGACCCCAAATTGAAATTCGATTTACACATCTCCATTAACGTCAATTAGGCTATGGGTGCTGTTGGGTTTATTAAGCGATGATCGAAGGAATTTGTCGATATTCCGAATATAAGATACTCGTACTCAGCATTTATTCAGTATTCGACTCTAAAAGGCATGAAAACAAAATTTTTTTTTTTTGTGTATGTCGGTTGTTCTCATACAAAATGTTTGTTACGATTTTGTTTGTTAGATCAACTCGACTGTTGATGCTGATCAAGAATATATATATCCATTTGCCTGTTACATACATTTGCACGAATACAATATACTCGTTCACTCTACTAGATTACGAGTATAAAAAAAGTTTGTGAATCGGCGGTGCTGCAATATGGTGATCCAGTTGCGCACCTACAATTAAAATTGACAAGACAACATGTATGAATCAATCAGTCTCAATTTGAAATTTCGGGCATGAGCGAGCTCGAGCTCGAACTTGTATGATTCTATTTGTGTGCAGTTAGGGCTGGCTGTATATTTGCAAACGAATAGGTATTCTGACATTTGCATCTCTAAGTAAAAGGAAAAACAAAACTAGTTTGTATTTTGTTTTTGTTTTGCTGGCTGTGTAGGCCAATTGTGGTGCATTTTAATAAAAAAAGAGGCATTCTTTAAACAAGTTTCCTCCCTCGACGCCATTCGCGCCTTCATCAGGGAGTCTGCATTTATTTGTTGACAAAATTATTAGTGACATTAAACACATGAAGGAAATATAAATATACGTAAACATACATATCACATATGTTTTTTGTTATATTTGCCTCATTATTCCTAAGTCTATATTGTACGTCTCTCTCAGTCTTCGAATATCCATCGTTGTTGTCCTTTTATGTTGTTTAAAATGTTTTTCAGAACCAAATGACAATCAAGTCATCCATGTATAGGAATGCATGAGATGGTTCAAGACCAATAAATGCGATTGTCATCATTCTTTGAAAGTAATTAGGCGCTATTTTGAAACCGTAAGAGAATCATGTAAAACGATAAGAGCCATTGATCATAGAAAAAGATTTTATATTTTTTTAATTTTCTTCGAGCTCTATTTGATGGAATTGAGACATTAGATCTAGATACGATAAATATTTTGCTCGGCCTAATTGATCAAGGATATCATATATTCTTGGAAGTGGAAATTTATCAGCTAATATTTTTATCAGTTATTTTTTTTTAGTAACGGGCTATTATATTCAGACACAGAAGGTTCTACTATTTTATCTCTAACAAGTCTAGTTACTTGGTTAGTTATATCTGCTTGTTGTGAATGAGGAGTTTCATAGTTTTTAATATAACTTGGTTCATCATCTTCCAATCTTAATTTTTGCTTGTAAAAGTTATTAGTTGTGATTGGTTTTGTTTCTAATCCAAAAATATCTGTATATTTTATTTGTATATCTCATTATTCTCTTATATGCTGGCGGAAAGTTCTTCTTTAACTTAGTAAGAATTGATTCTGCTCTTTGAGGGTCGTGTGAGTCTGGTATTTGATAATTGGATAATGGTTCGAAATATATTTCTTTTATGTCTAAAATTGTATTGCTGTTAATATTCGCACGTATACGTTTTTTAGAATCTGAAATTGAATTACCAATAAATATACCATCCCCTATCTCTTTATTAGGTATTAGGATTTGGTTATCTTTAGTATTTACGTTAATTTTTCTGATTACTTCACAACGTGATGGTATAATTATCTCGTTGTTGTTGATACTATGGAAAATTGGTATTTGTATAGAATGTGCAATATTATTGGGTCTTAAAATTAAGCATCCACTTTCTGTAATGAAACCTAATTGACTATTGAATTTTTTAATGAAGTCTATTCCCATTATTCCGTCTTCCGTCTTTCCTATCAGTGTGTTAATTTTGTATGCTGATAAATATATTTAAATTAAGATTGATTGTATGAACTCTTGTTTTTTATTGATTTTGAGTGCGGGTTTATCGTACATTACTATTTTGCCTGTAATTGGTTGAGGTGTTTTGCTAGTTATTGTAGTTGTTATATCCGTTTTGACGGTTGATTCCTTCCATGGTGGAAGGCTTATGCTCTATTACACTAAAGTTTGTATCAACATCTGTAAAATCTTGATCTGAAAGATTATTTAAATGTTCCTCCTCTATTTCTGAGTTTGAAAATTCGAGTTCTTCTGATACCTGGGAACAGTGGGTCTTATCTAGTTTGTCTCTTTGGTAATGTATTAGTATACGTGCTTGGTTGAAGCATTCCAGTAACATTTCAGCATGTTTCTTAACTGTAAGCCCTTGAATTGGTTAAAGATTTATAAGATTTATCAAAACTATTTTTCAATTCGTTTACTTTTATATATATTTCCCTCCATTCCATTATACTATGGATATTAATTACTTTTTAAATGCTACTATTAAGAGGGTTCTGCCTAGTATTGGGTGCCTAGTATTGCCTTTTGTGTTTGCGTGCAATGTATAAAAGGTTTAGAGTATTCGCCTTTAAAGATATCTTTAAATTCATATATGCTTATAGGTACCATTACGACTAATTGTTTAATTCTTTCTTTAAGATACGCACCTCTAACATAAGGTTTTTTTTCTATTGTGTTCATAATAAAGCATATACGTACGTATCAACATATGCAAAATTGTTTATTGAAAAGTATTTCTTTACATATTTGCAATTTTATCCAATTCTGTCTAGGTTATTGGGTCTGCTGATATAGCGTTTTTTAAGGATTTCGGTATGTTTTACATATAAAATTAAGATAAATTGAGCGACATTGACAATTGTCAAGATAAAGAGTAAGATCCTCAATTATTGAATATCATCTGTGTGATCTATAATTTTGACATTATTGACCACATTGGCCGTATTGTCTTTGGTCTTTGGACTATCGTCACAACCAAACCAACCCATTTTCGAAATTTAATTTTAATTTTGTAAAAATGTTTTAAATTGTACCAATATACAATCGCATAAGGAAGATGTATGAAAAAAAAGCAATGTTAGTTTACATATCACTGATTTACAATATTTTTCTCATCAATCATATGGTATTAGTATGAAAGCCTAACAGTGTTTTTCAAGCAGCAATTTAATTTCACGCATCGGCTTGAGTTAGAAGTTTGTTTAGAATTAAATTTAGGCATTGACATAAATGCGTTACTTCGCATTTATGTGCGAAGTTGTTTCTCGATGTCCGCAAGATTCTCAGCTATTGCGAGTGGGCGTGGACCATCGGCTGGGTGTATCCCTTTGCTCAATAGAGGCAGCTTTTTTTTTTTTTTTTTTTTTTTTTTTTTTTTTTATGCAAGGGGCGGACTTCCTGTCACACTTTCATAAACTGCTGCTGATGTCTGGAGCCTATGGGCTCAGGCGAAACCGGTGCTGGTCATCGCTCTGGCTGTTTCCAACATCGCTCTGGCTGTTTCCAAGCTTCTGCAGCTTGTTAAATAGTCGACAGTAGTTGTCATTCTTGTAGTCGCTTGTTGCTGCTGCTGCTATTCTTTCGTTCATTAATTGTCAATGCTTTTTTTGTGCTTTTTTCGTTGCCGTTGCCTTTGATGCACACATATTATTACACTTCAATTGAACAATTTTTACGTATTTGCACGCGTTGTTGTCGGAATTTTCACACACTATATTCCCCTGGCAAGTAATAATCCGGTTCGCACCGCATGTCCGTATTTTAGACATGAAATAACAAAATACACTGCTGTGAGGAGCTTTGTTGTTGCTGTTGGTCCTAAGTCCTGCAGGACTCACGTCACGGGAATCCCAAAAGTATCCATTAAAGGCGAGAGAGCTTTTTGCGCGAGTGTTATGTATGCGCTCAGTATCCCACGGATATGCTGACGCGGCATCGACTGTGCCTGCTACACTCAAGTGCGATCATATTACATTACGCACTTAAAAATGTGCTGGGTACTGGAGTTTGTTTTCTTTACAATAACGTGCTGTTGTTTGGCATGAGTTTGAGTTATGTGTTTATATATTTGAAATACACTCATTACATTATACCCTCGATATATGCGCATACGACATAAGCGTTTGCATTTTACATGATTTCTAAAGGCACTCAATATCGACGATGGATCGAAAACATCTTGGCCTGAATTGCTGGCTACTGTGCAATTTCATATTAAGAATAAGACAAAATTGTTCGCGGCTTGAATGCATTTCAATTGCTTTCGCAAAAAAAATCAAGCCATAGAAATAAATTAGAAAACTATTCCCGCCACTCTATTGGGTGTAATAAAAGGCTCTATAGATTTGGAGAAATTAATGTGTAAACATTTTAAATTTTAAAGTGTATTTGTGCATCTTTATATTTTTTAAGGCACTTTTGAGTGTCAGCAAATTCTAAGCTATCGATATTTTTACATTTACAACGCATTTAATTTAGTAGCTTTTTGAATTTTTTGATAAACAAAAAGCACATGAAAATGCCAAATTTTCTTAAGATTTCCATGACACAAATTTTTAAATTCCTTTAGAATAATATAATGTGTACATAATCACCTGATAAAATTGGAAAAATAAAAACGGTTTCGACTGTATATAGATGATGATTATCCTCCATCTACCTTTGGTTGAGGAATCCGATCTCGATTACCATGACTGCGTTGGTTGGATTGTGGGTCTCCTGTACTTTGATGAACAGATCTCGAATTTGCACCAAACCTGCAAGTACTAGCGACAACCCCACAATTATTAACGCCTCATCATACTGTCCGGAAACTCCAGCAAATCCTTATTGGCAATTCTCATATCCTCTCCTGTACGTCTGTACTTCCATCGCGCTATGCCTTTTTATACCATTCACAAAATGGTATATTAATTTTGTCAGGAAGTTTTCAACGCATAGAAGAAAGCGTTTCCGACTATATAAAGTATATATAAGGGGAATCAATGTAACCATGTCCACCAAGATCGCAGAAGTCTTAACAGCTACAGAGCTGAAATTTTTAAAAAATGCTTCCTTTATCTGAATTCTGGTTAAGTTCGGGTTTTATACAGATCAGACAACTATATCATATAGCTACCATATAACCGATTGTTCCGGAATGAACACTGAGGGGCATAACTTTTCTGGTTTTCATCAAAGTTAAAACAAATACTTATTTTACCCCAGTGGATACTGTAGCCACACGCCGACCGACGAGATTTGATCTACATCGGTTATATATTTACAATGTGAATGGTATATAAGCTTCGGCAAGCCGAAGCTAGCCTTACTTTCTTCTTCTATTGTTGATATTGTATTTTTTACTCTACGACTACGATATGAGGATACCAGCCAGGATACCAGTAGCAACAAATACTATGGAAAGCCTAATGTACTTGTTTCTGAGTTGTTTGTTAGTTAGACTCCGTTTTGGGCCAAAATATGTATTGGGAAGTTAGAACTAAATCAACCACGCTGATTCGTTGAATTTCAAACTGAAACCTTTAAAGAGAGAGGAAAGTTAGTTTTAGTTACCCGAACCATATATTATATACCCATGAAAAACTATAAAATGGAAGGAAAATCCGAACCTTATATAATTTCGTCAACGAACTAGATAGATATGAGAGAGATAAAGCATTATGCTCGTTTGACCACCAATGCATTTTTATTCCCTCTCTCTCTCTTACGAGTACACTGTCCGATTTTGACGATTTTTACAGCTTAGAGCCGAAAGAAGTGTATGGTAAAAATTAAAAGTTCGAAAGCTTCAAAACTGAGAGAAACTTCTCATGCTGATCAATATATACATATTTTATGCGGTCGGGGATGCTTCTTTAATTTCGTAACAAATATCTTGAAAAATTATAAATAATACCACCTGCAAGGGTATGAAAAAATTTCCTTTATTAATTAATAGTCGTCGTATGAATCTGCTTGGCACTGGCGATATTTTCCGATTTAGCTGACTGGCTGTAACCAATAACATTTGTTCAGTGTGACAAATATGAGCGTATGTAATTGAATTTGGTACTAGAATGCCTAAAATATCATGTACATTTTCCTATAAACATTTTTCTTTAATTGAAGATATTTTATGAAGAAAGATATTGTACAATTTCTGATTATAATATAAATTTTTTTTTTTTTACAGGACACTGGAGTATCAGTGAGAAAACGTGTTATTAAAATTTTGCGCGATATTTGTATAGAATATCCAGATTTTGAAAAAATTCCCGAGATTTGTGTGAAAATGATACGTCGCGTAAACGATGAGGAGGGCATTCAAAAGCTTGTCACGGAAGTTTTTATGAAAATGTGGTTTACACCTTGTATAAAAAATGATAAAGTAAGTTCTTACTATTTTTGCAAGCATTATTATATAATTATGTATTCTACATTTTATTCATTTAGCATGGCATACAGCGCAAAATCAATCAAATTATAGATGTGGTCAACACAGCTCACGACACAGGCACAACCTGGTTGGAGGGCCTTCTTATGAGTGTAAGAAGCTATGGTCATAATTATGTAAATATTTGATGACTAGCTTATTTGTTTTCAGATATTTAAGCCGAAAGAAAACATGCTGAAAACCGATGGAAGTCTTCAGGAACCCATTAAAAAAAATACAGAACCACCTCAAGAGATTGTGTTAGCCTGTCAACAATTAGCTGATGGTCTTGTGGATCGGCTTATTGAGTTGGAGGACACTGATAATGCACGGATGTTGGGCTGTATAACTACTCTACATTTATTAGCAAAAGTTCGACCACAGCTCTTAGTTAGGCATGCAATGACAATTGAACCCTATCTTAATATCAAATGTCATTCAGCGATTGCAGCAAAGTTCATTTGCGCTGTGGCAGACATTCTGGAAAAGGTAGTACCACTCGTAAACAACGCCAGTGAATCGTTCCTAGCCTCGCTAGAAGAGCATTTGATGCTTTTAGTGGTATCCCGCAATCAAGCCGAAGTGACTAGTTGTGTTTCTTGCTTGGGCGCCCTTGTCAATAAGATTACAAAGAACTATAAATTGATCCGTGACTGTTTTCAAAAGTACGTATCTACAACATATTGTATATAAGTATGTAAACCAGATTAAAGAAAAAATGATTATTTTTTACAGATTCTATCGGGTCCTCGACATATCCCGTAATCAAGTTGAGCAAAATAATTGTGGCGTCGACAACATCTACACGCCCAGCTTTCGAAGAAGCTTGTTTACGATTGGAATTTTGATGCGCTATTTTGACTTCAAATCTCCCTTGGCTTTAGGTACAAATGGTTATATTTTTATTATTCTACTATTCACAAAATGGTATATTTATTTTGACATGAAGCTTCCAACCATAAGTATACATATTCTTGATCAGCATGATGATGAGTCTGTCCGTCGGTATGGGTAAACTAAACTAAACTACCAGATGCTTCATATATCTACACTGGTTAAGTTCAAGATTCATCAGGATCAGAACCTATAAAGAATATATATATTCCTGATCAGCATGATAAACCGAATAGACATAGAAATGTCCGTCTGTCTGGCTGTCCGTCTGTTGCTATGCGAACTAGTCTTTAAGTTTTGAAGCTATCGACTTGTTTCTGCTGTAGGCTGCTCATATGTAAAAATCGTCAAATTCAGAGAACAATTTGTACGATAGACAGCGCTATCAAAATTTATTTGCGCCCTGTGTGTGTGAGATGTGAAAGCAAAGTTTACATTACAAACACATTTCTTCGAATGTGTATGTCATGTACATGAGTGTTTGAGTGTTTGCATGCTGCCTTTTGTTATTGCTGAAAACGACGTAACGTTTTTCATTTCTTATTGAACCGAGCTTAATATGTGTACGTTTTAATAGCATTTACGTCCGTCGGCTAAATTTAATCACGATTAAAATACTATACCATATTGTCATAGAATTGATTTTTTTCACAACTAACTCGTAGAATGTTGTATGAACACCTAGATGTCGGAGATTATAAGAGCTAGAGTTACCAAATTTGGTATGTAGACTCCCCGAGGGGGGCGTCAGATCAAGTTTGTTTTAAAATTTGGCCTCGCCCCCTCGCGCCCCCGCAAGTTGATAAAAACATTATAGCTCCCAGAATTTTTGACAGATTTAGTTAAAACTGGGTTTTTATATCGGCACGTAATTTGTTAAATTTCATTAAGATCAGATAATAATTGTAGACAAAAACGTAAAAAACAAAAACAATTTGTATGAGAGCAAATGTATGTAACAAAACCTTATATCTTCCACAAATTTTAACGTATTTAGTTGAAACTCGATTTTTGTATGTATAAGCACATTTGATTTGCCGAGTTTTGATCCGATCGGATAATATTTGTAGGTAAAATCGTAAAAAAAAACATTTTGTACGAGAACACCCCATCAAACCGGCTGAGTCGATCACAGTGGACCACGATGTTGAAATCACCAAAGCCAACAATTGATAAGTATTTAATAGTATTCAGATGATCCAAGTAAACAGAAATATCAGAAGGTGGAGGAACGGCACCACCTTGACGGGAGGGACGATCAAATCTATAGGCGGTATAAGTATTAGAAAAAATTGTCGAGTCTAAAATATCAGGTTTTAACCATATTTCAGTTAATATTAAAAGGTGAAACTCAAAAGATAGGCTGTCAGTGTAAAGTTTAGTAAGCTAAGATTTAAGGTCTGTTACATTTTGGTAGGCAAGAAAATATATGAAATTTTTTTTTGGATCTATATTAGAGGGTACCGATTGTGCGGCAGCAGGCAGTCTAATCAGTTTCTGATTTCCAGTTCTGGCTTTAAAGTCCTTCATAACTAGGTGCTCAGGCCAGAAACCTTATTGACTGATTGTGTCAAAGCAATCGTCAGGAACCCCTATCTTGAAGGAAGCGTAACATTTAACCTAAACTTGTTTACCTTAACCTCGAACTACCTAAACTAGTTTTGGCCTGGACATAGGCGGAAGCATCTTCTGATGTTGAATCTACGGCTAGTACAGAAATGAAAAGCATCTTCAGCTTTGGAACGCCGATAAGAGGTCTAGGCAGAGCAGCCGCCGCAGTAGAAATACTGCTTTCGGGAATAGTCAACTATGTGCTATTCACATAGATTGGCCGGAGGGCATATCCCCATTAAGGCGTCCACTCTAGGCAGCCGCTGTACGGTCTGGCGACTGTAACTATCGAGCGAACTAGGAGTTTAAAAGATAGAATTCTAGAGTAGTTGGCTCAGGAGTTTTTGGCACTATATCGACAGGGTCCAGACCAGATCTACCCAGATCATTTACTTTTTTACGCTTAAGAGACTCCATATTAAAAGATGTGAAACTGCATGCGAGAATGTTGTATTCAATTGCTTCAAGCCTACGTGGATAGCATTAGAGTCTTCCTTTGCGTTCCTTAAAAACGAACGGCAGAACTCACATGTGAACTTCAAACCTTGATTATTTGTTAAATAATCGCTTACACGGCCACTAATATTGGCACATTTGTAATGTATGGTGTGACGATCAACAAAAAAGCATAGTCTCGCTAGAATTAGCCTTGAAAGGGCAATTTTCTTAGCTGTAAGACATTGAAATTGAGAGTACCAAATTGTTAAGCAATAAGAATGATAAACTCAACTGATGGCTGGTAGCAGACGCACTAATATGTAACGACACAGTAACAAACAACACAATATAGATTTATTTGTTTATTTTTCATCTAAATCGAACCTTATTCGCTTCTTAACTTATAAGCTTCGGCAAGCCTTCCTTATTTGTTTCAATATCATTTGAAAAAAAGTGAATGTGTATAAAATTTGTCATGAAGTTTTCAACGCACATTAAGGATCAGCTGATCAGCACGACGAGGGGATTCAATATGTCCAGTTTGGATACAGTTTGGACAACCATATCATTTAGCTTGCATAGAGAGAAAGCACTCCATGAAAACAATTTATATCAAATAGAGTAATACATTTGGTAAAATATCATGAATTTGAAAACCAAATTGTGAGCATATTGGAATTCAACATTCTTTACAACCATTTTTGTATTCCTCCCAAATAATAGGTTTCATTGATGACCTCTCTCCATTTGACCCAAATCTTTTACCTCCCAGCCATTTGTTCAGGTTTAAATTAAAATTAAATAGTTGGAGGGCGATAAATTTTGTGAATATGCTGGGTGTGGTAGCAGTTGGTAACGAATTCCCGTCACGATGTCTCCAAGAGGGCTCCCGTGCTTATGGCTGTGTGTGAGCAATCGCGGCACCAATCGTGAGGATAGGATAGGATATTCATGTAAAATGTGAATTAGCCGCTCGGTTGAGGTGTCTACAGCCTCAGCCACCTTTCTTTCTCCGACCATTCAATATCATTCCATGGATTTTATCGACGATTTCGGGCGACTTAAATGTTTGATGTAATTTTTGCTCGTTCGGCCACAACGGAATTCAGTAAGCCACTTCTTAACCATGAAAATTGTTGGTTTTATTTTTTGTTGGTTTCAGTGATGATTTAAAAAATAACGCTAATTAGCACACAAAAATAGCAATGACTAAATGACGCAGTCTATACAAACAATGACAGTACTCCGTTCACAGCTGGTAGTTGACACAATGTTCTTTTTAAAGTTTCTACTAAAATCACGGAGTTGTGAAACGATCCTAGTATTCACACTGTGAATGATATGTAAGCGTCGGCAAGCCGAAGTTAGTTTTTTTGTTTTTTTTTTTTTTGTATTTTTTTTAAGATTACCTTAAATGATTAAACTTAAACATTTCTTTAGGTGAAACAAATGGCGGACTTCCCATTTCGATTTGCGATGACGTATTTGAATGCTTGATGTTTTTTTGTGCTTGTACAAACCAAGAAATTCGAAAACAGGCGCTTATCTCACTTGGCTCCTTTTGTGTTATGAACGATGATTATTTAACAAGGCTCGAACTTAAACGATTTTACTGTGATTTATTAAGATCACATTCGAATGATGGAGGTATAAAGATAATATGTATGCGCAATATATGGATTTACCTGACTGAGTCGGAAATGTTTATGCACAACAAGGAAAAAGAATGTGAGTTTATATATTTTATACAATAACTTTAAATCTTTATGCATTTAAACTACATACACATACATTCGCAATCATAGGGGAAAAACAATCAAAACACGAAGACTTAAAGGAAATGAACGATGTTTCTTCTGGAATGGCGAGTCGTATCATACAGCTCTATTTAGAAGAAATACTCAACTGTTTTCTTAATCATGATGACGCAGTACGTCTGTGGGCTGTCAAGGTCGTCCAAATTGTTCTGCGTCAGGGCTTAGTGCATCCAGTCAGAATGGTGCCATATTTAATTTGTCTCAGTACTGATCCAAATGTTGAGGTTTGTATTAGTTTTACATATTCAAAGCAACACGCATGTGGTAAATAACATATTTTTTTCAGGCGGCGCATAGATCAGATGCCTTATTAAAAGACATTGATAAAACATATTCCGGCTTTGTAAATATGAAAGTGCAATTTGGGCTTCAACTTTGCTTTAAGCTACAAAAAATATTGCAAGTAAATAACAGGAGTAAAATAGAAATCATTCGTGGTTATGCGTAAGTTATAAAATAAATTTTGAAACTATGTATTTCATATGTATTTCGTGTTTTATATATTTGAACGATTACAGGAAACGGGGACCAGACCGTGCCACTACGGCGCTGAATGATTTTTTATACACCTTACTGCGCACTACAAAGCCACAAAGGCGTGCTTTGGTGCAGACTGTTACTAAGCAATTCGATGATCAGAAGACATCATTACAACAAATGTTGTATATTGCCGATAATCTTGCGTATTTTCCTTATGTTGTACAAGACGAGCCCCTTTATCTTATACATCAAATTGATTTGCTTATTTCGATGGCTGGCACACATCTGCTTGCCACTTTTAAAGAACATTTAAGGCCAAACGATAAAGAAGGAGACATTTTAGAGGATGATGACGATGAAGAGGACCCGCAAGTCCTTTTCAATCGGTTGCCAGAAGACATGACTGAAATAAAGAAGTGCATAACTTCTGCACAAGCATGCATGCTTCTTTTAATACTCAAAGAGCATTTAAAAGATATGTATGGTCTAACTGATAGTAAGATATCGCGATACTCACCCTCTGAACAAAAATTATACGAAAAGTCAGTAACGCGGAGAAGCGTCGCGGACTTTAATCCAAAAACAACTATTGATGTTATTAGAAAACAACAGGCCCTTGATATAACAGAAAATGCAGAAGCAGACAGTTCTACAAGATCTCATTCTGAAGAAAAATTAGATCTTGTTATTAAATATTTGGATGTAAGTATCAGAAATTCTAAAAAATTATTAAGTTTTATTTAATTCATTCATTAATTAATATCAATTTTTAGTTCAAGCAGCTTATGCTCAAGCTGGATCCAGAAGATGCAGATTCAGATGCAGATGAATTACGTGATAAATCAAACTTAAATACTACAGCGCTTTCAGATGGTGTTACTCCCAGCTGCCTAAGCGCTGATAATGCTCCACAAGCACTTAATGAAAGTGGCATCCTAAGTTCTGCGACAAATGTAAACAACAACAGCAATGCCCAATCAACACTCCAATTTCCCCATTCAGCAAATGTGAGTATCAATTCAAATTTTTTCTTTTTTCTATGGGTATTTTCAGTTTCATGTATTTAATAAGCTCGGATGTTTTTTTCAGGAACCCTCAGGAACGCTGACAAACCGCTTAGTTAAATCAACTTTTTCACCATCTAAAGGGGTTATTCGTAAGCAAAGTCAACAGCGAAGTAAAAAAAAGCGACGAAAAATCGTATCATCCGATGAAGATGATGATGAGTACAGCGATGAGGACTATGCGTGAAATTAATACGCGTTCTCCTTGATTTCTTCATACACTTTATATTTTATTATTATATTAAATCAAATTTCAATTGTCATAAAACTCAGTAGTAATTATGTAGGACCACTTGTATAAATTTAGTGAATAAGTATGTAGCTCGAACTGCAATTTACATAATATTAAGTGTATAATAGTAAAAATAAATGTAACTAATAAGCAAATTTTTATTAAGAAATACCTATTCTCGTTATAAATATCTATATTCTGGAATTAAGTTGTCTTTAGTATTTCATTTTAATGTAATGCAATAAAATTCACGATTACAAAAGAGCATTTTTTTAATAATGTCAAATAAAAAATAAACTGAGTCCCATAGATATGTTTAAAATCCATATTCATAATGCAATGTAAATTAAATATTAAGTTATCAAGGGGTTTTGAGGCAAAATGTAAGATAGTTCACAACATAATTATGTACATTTTGTATTTTATATTTAAATGTAAGAATCGAAGTTCTAATTTCTTTTTAAGTTTAATAACATACATTTGTAATCATATTTATTTACAGATTGAAATAAGATATGATTTGTATTTATATAAATATATATAAATGTATGTATACACAGTAAATATACGTAGTTAAATAAATGTTGAACAAAAGCCATGTAAAAATATATGATCATGGATTAACATATTAAGCATTTCAGAACTAGTAGTTGAAAGCAGCGCTAAGGTACTGAAAATATTAGCCAAGTCTAGAGGTGCGCGGGGTGCCTGTTTTTGCCGTAATACAAGTGTAGTGAACGGACGTGTGCCATACGCCCTTCGCTAAAAGTCTACAGAAGTGGATGAAATTAAATATAACAAGTTAGAACGCTGTAGCCGATATTCCGACTATAAGATACTCGTACTCAGCATTTATTTAATATTCGAGACACTCAAAAGTAGTCAACTTTTTTTTTTATACTCGTACTTTAGTAGAGTAAACGAGTATTTGTATTCATGAAAATGTATGTAACAGGCAGAAGGAAGCGTTGCCGACCCCATAAAGTATATATACTCTTAAGCAGCATGACGAGAGGATATATATATAGCGATATAGCCATGTCCGTCTATCCGTCAGTATGAACACCTAGATCTCGTAGACTGTAAGAGACCATAATCCACTGACCGTCTCGTCCCATCTCCGCTGCCACATTCCCAACGTCCTGTCAGTTTTTTGCTGGACTAGTAAATGTAACTCTTCTTGGTTACTCAGAAGCCCAGATTGGCGCAGCATACGTCGTTATTGCTCGATACCGCGACGACCGCGCAGAGCAACCGCCTGCCAATGACGATATATATAGCAAGACGGGAAGTTTGAAAATTTGCCAGATAAAAAAAAGAAACGAGACTAGCACAACCGCATTGCCGGCGACACAACAGTCAGGTCTACGCCCCCGAAACGACGGGAATACTCCCGCCCAAGGACTGCTACCCCCCGAATACGAAAGTCACACTGGCCCCAGTATTTTCGTGATTCCGATGTGCCGGAGGAGGATCACGAGAAGAGAGTGATCCATCCTCTGCTCTGGATGCCAAGAATATGTGCACCTCAGTTGCTCAGGCCTCAGCCGCAAACCAGATTACGGGTCTCCCCCCCTCTATAGCCCAATCACAGTCCACAAACCTGCTATCTAATATCCACTCTTTCACTCTGCCCAACTCCCTAAAGAGGTGGCAGAGCAAATGCATGGCTGACCGACAAGTATATGTGGAGTATATGTATAGTATATGTGCAGTTTCGACTCACCAAGTTGGGCCTCCGTCGGATCGAGCATGGCGTTCCTTAAGGCGGTGTGCTGTCACCTCTGTTGTTCAACCTGTATGTATCCAATCATCGCCACAGGCCGAGACAACAGTATACTTGTAGAGAGGATGAACATATACCTGCCAATGCTGAAGCAGCACCTCGATAAGAGAAAACTGCAAATATCTGCTACCCTTGTACCAATTGGACGAGGGAAATGACAAAGGAGCTTGATATCCACATTAGTGGCCAGAGCATCCCCAAAAATACTCGGAGTCCATTGCGACTGCCATTTCTATTTTTGAGAAGCATACTGAAGGAGTGGGAACAAGGTGCTAAAAGCTTTGGCTGGGAGCAAAGGCTGGGTACAAAGGCCGGGAGGCGACTACGCCTCTCCAGCGTGCATCAGCAAGGCATAATGCGCGAACCTGGAGAGGTCACAGAACATAACGCTTGACCATCATCACCAATAGGTGGAGATGCTCCTTGTGAGATGCAGATGCAGCGGCACAAGCCAACTAACTGGATCAACGAAACAGCAGCTACCAGGAGCCAGTCGCTCACTACCACAACCTGATAAAATCGTTAACATGCCTGTGTTCCAGCCGGCAGATGTCCCCTGGCAGAAAGTTCCGCCAAAAAAAGAAGATCACTTGATGCACCTAAAACTGCGAATAAAAGACCTACGTTACATGCAAAAAACCGTTTTGAAGCTCTTGCAAATCTAGATCTTAGTCAAGCAGACGTTGATCTCGACATGGACGTTCCCCTGGACGAAGTCGACATAGATGGAGAGACACAGACTCAAGTACCAACGGAAAAAAACCGCCGAAGCCTAGCCAAATCACAGTACTGGCCATCAGTGATGTACCAGCCCTGGAGAGGCTTCTCAATTCAGCGGTTACTGCTGACTCATACGAATTTAAGGCTGCTCGTAATGGCAATTTACGCATATACGCTCGTGACTCTGATGCCCACAGAGCCATCACAAAAAAGCTTTCGGAAGTAAACCTCCAATATACGCACTTCTGCCTACCTGAGGACAGAGCTTTTAGAGTGGTGGTATGCAACTTGGCTGCATCCACCCCCACCGATCAAATTAAAACTGCATTCACCTCTCAAGGGCACTCTGTAGTGAATATGTACAATCCGAAATCAAAATCACTGGTTGAGGACCCCTCCGAAACTGCTCCATCCAAAGCCCCAGGCCAGAATGTTTGGTTTATAGATCTCAAAAAGGCCCACAATAATCGGGAGGCTCTAAAGGTCAATAAAGTCGGTCGGCAAAGAGTTATAGTGGAGATGCCGAGAAAGAAGATTGACATGCGCCAATGTTACCGCTGCTTTGGATTTGACCATACCAGGAACTATTGCACCAAGGAGCCCAGATGCGGTAGATGCAGCAAGCCTCACTGGACTGCTTCTAGCCTATGCCAGGCAAAGACTTATGATGACCTGGTGTGCGTCAATTGTAATGGAAACCACGAAGCAACTAATAAGAGCTGCAGAGTATACGTCCAACGGCTCAAAAACCGTAAGTCCGGAGTCAATACTGGTCCCGTGATGCGTGAAGGCCACGCTCAGCCCACGTGTATTATCAAGCAGCAGGTAATCCCAACCTCAATTGTGCGTCAGGGCCTGACGTACGCAGAGGCGTCAACTTTGGGGCAGCCGGGCATAAGACATGATAGGAATAGATCACAACAGCAACCTCAGCGTACTGACCTACTCCATCAACGTTTGGCAAATCCAAAACAAACACAGCATTATGATCATACAGCTCTTGATGGCGCACCAGTACAAATGATAAATTCCTTGCAGCAGACCATTGCGGGTCTTGAGAAACCATTGCTTGGCTGTTGGATGAGATTAAGGAACTCAGAGGTTCCAAGCCGGAGAAGCAGCACAAATAATGGCTACTGTGCTGCGCCTCGGTACGTGGAACGCTCGTAGTATTATGCCAAATACTAATGAGCTTAAGGTGTTTATGATCAAGCACGATCACGACATCATGCTTATCTCTGAGACCTTCTTACACGATGGTTTCCACTTCAACATGGCAGGTTACACATGTTATCGAGCAGATCACCCTGGAGGGCGCCCTAGAGGCGGAGCATGTGTGCTAATCAGGCAGGGATTAGTGCACTATCACCAACAACCAATCATGACTAATCACGTACAGTTAGCAACCGTAATAATTTCAACTAATTTAGGTGAAATCGCTGTGGCTGCTGCGTACCTTCCACCAGGTTTGCCTTGGAGTACCCCTGAGTTTGGCAGTCTACTTGATCAGCTCGGTCAAAAATTAATCGTCGGTGGCGACTTCAACGCAAAACATCGACTCTGGGGCAGTTTGACGACAAACGCTAGAGGCACTGCGCTTCATGGCTGTCTTACGAGCAGTGCAACACAAGTGCGAGCCACTGGCAGACCCACTTACTACCCGTATAACAGGAGGGATACGCCCACGTGCATTGATTTCTACATGTACAAGGGTATAGCCAACAGTCTGCTCTCGGTACGAGAAGAGTATGAACTTTCATCGGATCATTTGCCCTTGGTTCTTCTTTATCAATGTCGCCTCAGCGAACTACCCCAATAACGAAGCTTGTTTCTCCTGGTGCCAACATAAGACTCTTCCAAGACGTGATGAACAATGCTTTTAATCTCAACACGGAAATAAACACGCCAGAAGATATCGACAAAGCTGTCAAAACTTTCATAAGCAGGGCTAAGAGCGCTGCTCTTATTGCTGCCCCAGCTGGTGCAACTCACTGTAGAGACGGACACAGCAACCTCACTCTCTCTCGGGAAGCAATAGGCCTTCTAACGCTCAAGAAGCGCCTCAGACGAGTTCATCAGAACCAAAGACCCGGCGATCGATAGACTGTATAGAAGGATCTCTAACAGGGTAAAAAAGGTATTAGCCACACTAAAAAGAGAAGCCACAGACGCCTTCCTGGAGAAAGCTACTCCCGCTGAAAGTTCTACGTTTGCGCTCTGGAAGCTTACGAGGAGGTTCAAAAGGCAAGTTTCACCGAAATTCCCAGTCCGAAATCCAGATGGCTCTTGGGCAAGATCCCCCCGGGAAAGAGCCGAAGCGTTCGCGAATAATCTGGAAGAAAGATTCCAGCCGTTTGAGACATCGTCGCCAAGAAGAGTACAGCTAGTAACCGAATCTCTGGAAGCTCCATTGCAGATGGCCCTCCATGTAGCTCCTATCACCCTTACTGAAGTGGAAAAGGAAATCAAAAAGCTTCGCAATAACAAGGCTCCAGGCGAGGACCAGTTTGATAATCGCTCTATCAAGCTGCTCCCTGGCAGAGCTTTGCTATTCCTCGTATTGATTCTCAACTCCGCTCTTCGACTCGGACACTTCCCAGGCGCCTGGAAGAAGGCCAACATCATCATGCTACACAAAAGTGGGAAGCCAGCAGATAAGCTGGATTCGTACCGTCCAATAAGCCTACTGCCAGCATTTGGCAAAATATTGGAGAGGTGCATTTTAAGAAGGATTCTTGAAACCAGCGCGGTCAAAAAGGCAATGCCAAAATTTCAGTTCGGCTTTAGGCTCAGGCACGGCACGTCCGAGCAACTACACCGAGTTGTAAACTTTATTCTGGAGGGATTCCACGGAAAGGAGTATGTTGTCGGAGCGTATCTGGATATCCAGCAGGCATTTGATAGAGTGTGGCATGCAGGACTCTTGCATAAACTTAAAGATCTACTTAATCCCCAGCTCTATCTTATTGTTAAAAGCTTTCTTCACGAACGATCCTTTAAAGTTGTTCAGGACGGGTTGTCCTCTCATGCAAAGACGGCCAGAGCTGGTGTACCCCAGGGTAGCGTGTTAGCTTTACAGCCTGTATACGCACGCTATGCCTTCAGCTGACAACATGCCGATCTCGGACCAGAGCAATCTGCTTGTCGCCACCTTTGCTGATGACACTGCGGTACTGGCCAGAGACAGTTGGAACTGGACCTGTAGATGGAATATTGCCATAAACACTGATAAGTGTGTACAAGTCACAAACACTCTCAGAGCGCAAACCTCTCCTCGGGTATTTTTACATGGTCAACTGTTAGAGCAGAAGGAAGCTCACAAATATCTTGGAGTCACTCTGGACAAGCGACCAAACTTCCAGCGCCATTTAAATGATGTAGTTAAGCGTCTGAAGACAAAGGCGAGCAGTTTGGGTTGGCTTCTTAATGCCAGGAATAAACTGTCAGTAACCAACAAGACGCTCATTTACAAAGTCATTCTGGCACCCATTTGGAGATATGGTATTCAGGTATACGGCATAGCGGCTAAGTCGAACCTTAATAAAATACGTGTTGTGCAGTCCCAATTCTTGCGCAGAATTTCTGGTGCGGCATGGTACATACGCAACAGCGATATCCACAAAGAACTCCATGTACCGAGGATCGGAGATGTGATCAATCGCCAAGCTTCTGCATATCTAGACAAACTCGCACATCACCCTAACCAGCTGGCGCAAAGGCTCCTAAGAAGTAGACGTATCCACGGAGTAAGAATGAGAAGGAGGCTCAAGAGAGTCCACCCAACCGACCTGTCCCACAGAACCCTTTAATCTTCCCCTTTTGCCAGTTACCCTATTATCTAGGTTTAAGTATGTACATTTGTTTGTACATATATCTTGTTGAAAATTAATTATCCACTATAGTAAAAGTTGTTAATAATAGTAACAGTAAGCTATATATCTTTGTAAAGTAATAAACACATATATATATGCAAAAAAAAAAAAAAAATACATATATAAACCTATTTTCAAAAGAGTCAAAAATTGAGGAAGCTATACGGCTTTTGTTAATTTGTGGTGGCGGGAGGGGCGTGGCAAAATTTTAAAACAAACATGATCTAACGAAACATTAGGGGAGTCTACATACCAAATTTCTTATAGTATCTGAGATCTAGGTGTTCATACGGACGGACACACGGTTACATTAATTTCCACAAAGCCAATATAATCGTTTAGTTTACTAAAGTACGAGTATAAAAACAAGTAAGAACGCTATAGTTGAGCTTTCTACACTGAAATAGCCTGTACCCACTAAACTGCTATATCATATTGTTGACCGATGATATGTGCATAGGTATATTTGATTCCGTATGATGGGACTTTGCGCCGCTTTAAAACCGGTTCGTGGAATCAGAATTAAACTTGGTCAACATCTTGGGGCCTCCTTAAATACAAAAAAAAAACCAAATTAAGTTAACTTTGGATGAAAAAATGGTTCTATGAGGGGCTTTGTGATATAATTGTCCGAGCTGCATAAAATTTTGTATGTAAATGTGGAGCCTCATACAATAGATAAAAACCAAATTTGGTTTTATTTCGATGAAAAACAAACATTTGGTGTTCATTCATTATATGATTCCTGTATCATATAGTTGTTTGATCTCAATAAAGTTTTGTCTGTGAATGTGGGCCTCTTCAAATGGATACAAGATTTAACTCTATTTGGAGGAAAAACAAACAATTTAAGTTCATGCCGAAAAAATCGGGTCTATGGGAGGTATATGATATAGTGACCGGATCCGAATCAAATTTGGTCAGTTGATGTAGATGCCTCTAGGACACAAAATCCCCAAATTTGGTTCAACTTTAATGAAAAACAAAAAGCTATGAAGTAAAAACATTAAATTTGGCAGAAGTTTGTATGAAGGCCACCATACGAAGTGGGCGTATCAAAAAAATAAAATAAACTTGAACTGGGTACATATTTATGGCAAATAAAAATGTAAACTTTCTATCTCTTGTAGTATCAAAGATCTAGGTTTTCAGACATTCAGACTGACATAGCTAGATGCTCCTCTAAAGTGGTACCTATGGAAATTATGTCACCCAGGTACACGGTTCCATATCCGGCCCGATATCACCATCTAAGGTTCTTTGGAAAGTCACCAGAGCCGAATGCAAGCTAAAGGGTATCACTTTCCAATTAAAGAGCCTACGGCCAGGAACGGGAAAAGCGGTATATTCGCGGCTTCCTTCCGCCATGGGTATCTGCCAATATCCGTTCTTGAGGTCGAGGGTGGATTTCGAGAATTGCGGAGACGTTCGAATATGTGGTTTCTCCTTGGTAACGAATATGCGTCTGGGATGGAGCGTACGTTCAATTGTCGAAAATTGAATCACTGAGGTTTGCTAATTGGGTCTCTTTTTTGGTTGACGAAACGGGTCTGTTTCTCGAAGTTTGGGCACGGCAACAATCCCTGGTGCGTATTCCATGACGCCAACAATCCCAACAAAATAACACTAGAAGATTTCGACAGTCTCTGGTAAAATGGCCAGACACCACAATTTCCGCAAGCTCGGCGTACATCTATTGGTGACTCAAACGCGGAGACCATCTGGTTGTTGACTTTGGCCGGTACGAGTGTGCCAGGGCAAAAGCCAAAACAGCTGTTGATATTCAAGGTCAAAAACCTCATTGTGATTGAGTGAAGAGAATATATAAGAGCAAACGTCAGGTGTTCTAAGCTAGAACAACATTTTATTGCATTGGTGTTGTAGGCAGTTAACAGTTGAGCTACATTTCAAAATGGTTAACTCGGATGAATATTCACATGCAGCAGCCACAGCTGAATCGCACTGTATTTTATGCTATCAACAAATTGCACCAACTGCTTAATGCAAAATTAAATGTGGGCATGTATTTCATAAAGCGTGTATTATGTCACATGCACGTACTTCAGACATTGTCCTATCTGTCAAGTAGCATGTTTTGAAAAGGCGACTACAAATACTAGTACAATTACCAAAAATACTAGGATAGAAACACGACTTCAACATTCACCACCACAAAGGAATGTACCTCCAATGGATAATAATTTTATTGTTGTTATTGTACTTGTTTCGTAGATACTAGGATAGTAGATACTAGTTTGGCAAATATAGCAACCTTACTAACTCAAGCGGGTAAATCAAACTCATTTACAGCTAGCTGAAACAATATCAGAGAGAGGATGAACCAGAAATTTAGCAAAACTGATTTATAGTTTTGATCCGCCTCAACTTAAAGTTAAAGTTCAATATCAAGCGCAACTTGTGATTATTCACGTATTTTGCAACTGCATTTAGAGTCAGTCCAGATGGTCTCCGCGTCGACAATTTTATATACACCGAGCAAACACTTATTGGAAATTTCGTAGGACTTGTTGGAAATGCCAGTCTTTTGTTAGATGGTAAGGCCAGTGACTTCTAATAGCGGTTTCATGAAACTAACACTGGATTATCAAGGGAAGCAAATTCTAGAACTGATGTTGACATTCCTGAAGCTATTAAAGAACGAAGGCAACGTGAAAAGGAAAATTTCATCACCTTTTTCGACGCGATTGTTCAGCTAATGGATAGCTTAGAGACCCCGATGTCGGAGGAAGTTATGATAGAGATTTTACGACGCAATCATATATCCGAAATCAGGCATGAGCTATTAAATCTTCATATAAATCCCGTTGGGAAGTTGAGAGAATCCTTCAGGACGTCAGGCGTGAACAGGGATATCAGAAAATGATATTTTTCTTAAGCAAGTAGCAGAAATTATGGAAGAAAGTCAGTTAGACGATGCGGCAGATTTTTCTGATGTTGAAAGCGGGAACGAAATTGATGCTATGGCACTAGTGTGTTGAAAGTGTCGTAAAGAGGGACATGGGTATCATGACAGGGAAGCCAAATGCAGAATATTTTGTTACGGTTGTGGTGTTCAAAATACTTATAAACGCGACACAAAAGCAGCTTCGTCAACCACCGTGTTTTCAACGCATCAAAAATATCCCTAAGGTGTCTTGTCGTATAGCAGAGCAACAATAAATTATATTCGTTATAAAAAGAACGATCATAGGCCGTAGCTAGCTATGGTCAACAAATATGGTGTATGTAAGTGCATAAATTTTGGTATTTTTAAAAGTGCATAACAATGCATTAACATTTGAAAGGCAGAAGCAAAAACAAGTCACTCAAGTGGATTAAAATCAAGTCACTAAATTTCTCATTTGCATTTATCTTTTGAGTGTTATAGTTTAGCAAAGACGTCAACCTTTGCTCGAGCCATTATTATACGTTGAGCTTTTGTTTGCTAATCCCATATCAAAATTGTTTATTATTTAGGCTTAACTTAGCGTTTCTCATTTTTGATTATCTAAATAAGTCAGCTAGTTTTGAAAATTATTTCTCACTGAAATCGAAACTCTTACTTCCTTCAATATTACTTTAAATCTACACATGATCAATTTATATGATGTATATCAGCCTAATAAATTTAGTTTCAAATAATACTTTCAGTTTTGTATTCAGAGTTAAATAAATCTATTATAATGTAGCAAATTTTAGTGTCAATCTTTGCTAACCATATCGCCCCTGTAGACTTACTCATTTCAGAGGGGTTATTCAAATGGGATTTTTACAGTTTTTAGCTATTTTGTTTTGAATTCAGAATCGAGGCCAATAACATAGAACCTATATATGCAATGTATCTGGTTAAATGACGGAAAATGACCAAGGCAGGGTGGGCGACAACAGTCTCATTATCACCAGAGACACCAGAATCAGGTGGAACGACGTATACGTAGACTCTATCCTCATCATTAGTTATACTTTATTTTCAGTTATAGCTTGTCTTTGGACGCTTTATTTTAAAGTATCATTGAATGCTTTTGAAATCAGAGCCAGAGCCAGAGCCTTAAAACTGTGTTTGTACTTGTAAGGAGCGGAGTAGTTTCGGATGTTAGAGATGTTGAGGCCAAAGTAAATGGCGATTATGGATAAGTATAAACAGCATTCAATGATACCGGTAAAACAAATGTCATGGTTTACGCTAAGAGATGTAGAGGGCTGTGTGGCATAGTTCTCTGGTTCTAATAGCCCCGACATCAATCAATGGATATAAGAATTAGAGAGGCGGTGGACTGAAATTTAATTGTTTACTTATGCGTAGCTATTGTTGATGGGAGTAGCCAAATCTTATGTGCGCAGTTTGCTTAATATTGAATTCCGCCCAATTCTGCTTAATTTTCCTATCGTAATTTACTTTATAAGCACAGAAGTATCTTTTAAATGGTTTTCTGTCTTTATACCACACGTTCCGATACTTCGGTTTACTTGGATCATCGATCGCGTCAATGCTTTCTGATACTTGTTGGTTGTTGATGGTTTCACCATCAGAAATGTCTCGTGGTCCTCTGTGATTGAGTCAGCCGCTTTGATACCTTCAAGGCAACACGAATTTGTTGACGGCTTACTTAATGTTTCTTATCTCAAGTTAATATTATTGAATCTTGAAACTTATTGAATCACCAACTTGATTTGATTCTTGCTGTGACCCTTCCATTTCAGTGGTCTCTAGAGATAGTCTAGAGAGTTACACATTTTTTTGAATATTCCTATACCTGTAGTAACTGCACCTAGTCGTGAAGGAGTTTAAAGCCACAACTGGAAATTTGATAATGTTTAGAGTCCCTGCTGCCGCACAATCCGTACCCTCTAATATAGTTCCAAAAAAATAATTTCATATACTTTCTTGTAAGAGGCCTTAAATCTTAGCTAACTAAACTTTACACTGATAGCCTATCTTTTGACTTTCAACTTTTAATATTAACTGAAACATGGTTAAAACCTGATATTTTAGACTCGACAATTTTTCCTAATATTTATACCGCCTATAGATTTGCTGCTATTAAATCGATCGCGTCAATGCTTGCTAATACTTATCACTTGTTGGCTTCGGTGATTTCAACATCAGTGATGTCTCGTGATCTTCTGTGATCGCCTCAGCCGGTTTGATACCTTCATCTCAAGTAAATTTTGTAACAAACTCATTAAATCGCGAACTTGAGTTGATATTTGTTTCTGACCTTTCCATTCCAGTGGTCTCTAAAGTCAGTCCACTTTTGCTTAACTGCATCTTCCAACATGTCAGCTATAACATATTCATTTAGAAAGGCTGATTTCGTTAGCCTTAACGATGTCATCCTTCAATGAGACTTTTCACATTTGTACAGATTTGAATAGTGCTTCCCTTACAAAACTCTTTTAATTAAATTTTAAGGATTTGGTTCCGCTAAGTTGTCCAGTTATGCTTAAGAAGTCACCATAATTTGTACCACAGTTATCTAATTTAAAATGCAAGGCAACATGGAAGTTCTTTGATCTATCTCTGAATGGATCAAATTAATAGCTGTTACAGCGGAGAGCGTAAGCGAACGACAGCAAACGCCAATCGTGACTTATTAGGAGATCAAAGCAATAAATGAATCAAACAAAACTAAGCATAAAATGTTTTTCGTCTTTACCAGGTTGTGCTTATTGACACAGTAACATTATCAGACCTCAAATTTATATTCAATTGAAAGGTAGTATCATCAATTAATCGATTTAAAACTATGGGAAAGAAGCATTTGTCGGGAAAGGCGTCACATCATTTTTGATGTGGTGTAAAACATATAATTTGTTCCCAAGGGCCTGTTAAAGCCAATATAAATCCATTTTACAAGAAATATAATGTATTAACTATATTTTGGGCTGCTTTCACCAGTTTGCACTACGTTCGTTCCACTTTTAGTATTGTGAATGAAAGTGATGTACGTCTTATTGATAAACATGGGCCCCACAGATTTGCTTAATTGGAAAATATTAGGCACACCCCTTTGATTATGTTTTCTATCGACCGCTGCTCTGAAACCAAGCGTGTTAGAGACTCAATAATTTATTTTTAATTAAAGATCATTTAAGGACTTAATATTAAAACTATAAGTATTTAAAATACAAATTTGAACAAAAATCGGCAAAATTCGGTCCCCTTATTTTGCGTATATTCTTCAATGATCGAACCTTTTAGTTAATTTCAAAGATTTTATAAAAAGATAATATAAAAGTATGAGTAACTATTTGATTTTTTGTGCATTTTTTTTTTTGTTTTTTTTTTTTGTGGGGATTTTGTCTATAACTATTTAATTTTAATGAGATTTAGCATCCATGGGTTACGAGCTTATATAAACTGAGTTTCAACTAAATGCGTCAAAAACTTTGCGAGATATACGGTTTTTACCGATTTGCGGGATTGGGAGGGGACATCGATCTAACGTTCTAACGAAACGTTAGGGGAGCCTGCATATCAAATTCTGTAACAGTAGCTCTTATAGTCTCCAACATCTAGATTTTCATATGGACGAACAGACGGACATGGCTAGAGCGACTCGGCTGTTGATGCTGATTAAGAATATATATTATTTATGGGTTCGAAAACGCTTCCTTTTGATACATTGGATTGGATTGGATACAGACCGAATTTGGTTTGATTTTAATGAAAAACAGAAAAGTTATGCTCCTAAATGTTCATTTGGGAACAATCGGCTAAATGCTAGCTATATGATGTAATTCTCCGATCTTGATCAGATCAGGCCAGTGGACGTGGGGGTTTATTCAAATTGATACAAACCGAGGATGGTTTGGAAAAAGAAAAGAAGAAAAGAAAAAATCTAAGTCTTCAGTCCGGAATAATCGGTTATATATGAGCTATATGATATAGTTGTCTGATCTGGATAAAACTGGAACTTGACAGTGTGCAGATACAGGCAGTACCTGGTAAGCATTCCAGCTTTGTAGCTATTAAGACTTCTGAGATCTTTGTATTGAAACAGACTACATCCCTTGTCACTCTGATCAAGAATATATATATATATATATCCAGATTTTATATAGTCGGAAAAGCTTCCTTCTATGCATTGCAAACTTCCTAGCAAAATCAATTAAAAATTTTGTAAATGGTAGGTTGCTCGACAGTTAAATACCCTTTACCTAATTAACCACTTTAAATATATAAAAACCGCTCTTGATCAACGTCGGACCAATTCGGACTTAGGGCCTCTTAACATATATATACTAACTAAATTAGGCTCGATATGGATGAAAAACAAATATGAATGAAACCGAAAAATCGGTTACATGGGGCTATATAATATAGAGTCCGATTTGAATAAAATTTTGTCTGTGAACAAGGGGCCTTCTTCAATGGATAAAGACCAATTTCGGTTTAATTTGGATACATTTGGTATTCTTTTCGAAAAAATAGGTTCTATCGGGGCTATGTTATGTAGTTGTCCGATTTGCATTAAATTTGGTCGATAGACGTGGGACCTCCTAAGATTAATACAAACCAATTTTAGTTTGTTTTGAGGGAAAAACAAACATTTAGTGTTCATATCAAAAAAATCTATTCTATGGGGGCTATATGATTAGTAGCCCGATCCGAATAAAATGGTCACTTGATGAAGATGCCTATAGGACATATAATCTCTAACTGTGCTTCAATTCCAATGACAAAAAAGCTAGGAAATGAAAACAACAAAATTGGCGATAGTTTGTATGGGAACTTAGTCGGGAAATTTTATATGTTTTAGAGGACAGAAAAAAAATTGTAATCAGTAAAATAAAACCTTATCCGACTTCGGGAGGGTTGAACCATGCATCTCATCATCAACACATAAAAACTTATATAGATTATAACAATGCACATCTGATGACAGTGTCACAAAGTAAATGAACATCTACAATATGTTGGGTATGTCGACTACACCTTCCTTTTTAGAGAAATTACGTAATATTCTATGGAGTTATTTAAAAGTCTAGTGTATATGAATTTTTTGTACTCTAGTAGAATAAACGTGAATGTATGTAACATACAAAAGGAAGCGTCTCCGACCCCATAAAGTATATATAAGTTAATATTGTACCTTTCTTGTGCAAAGTCACTAAGACGAAATACTTATTCAAGTTGACCATTCAAGTTTATTGCTCAAAGCAGACTAAAAACTAAAATACAAAATGTTCTTATATTGAAGCCAGCCCTGACCTATTGAAGGCCGTCCTCGGGTTTAGAGTGTCCAGCACAATTCTCAAGGAGGACATCTGCTTACTTTTGTTTGAATTTTGATACATCCTGCGAATCGAGAATCCGATAACCAGGGCAATGACGATGTGTACGCTGAACGTTGTAGGCCATACCATTAGTTTTTTTCGACTCTGTCGATATAGTGTAAGTTTTCGAAGTTCATCCTCTGAAGATCGGCATATTCAGAATCTCCTGGTGTCCGGTTATATTTAACAGAGCCGATGCCGCAGAGCCTGGATGTCCTCGGATGATGTTTTTTGTGTTTCTGAATCGAAACTCATTTATGTGAACTTCATTGGCGAATGCCATGAATAAGCTAGTCTTTCTCGTTGCCTGTCTTTACTGTAGCTGTTTCCTGTTCCACCTTATTATGATGATGCCGTCGTCAATTACCTCTAATGGCTCTAGAAGACTGGGACGGGTATGGCACTGCGCAATGCCTCCAGAATGGTAAAAGGTAAAAGGTAGCTCTTTGCAGAACGTTGAGATAATCGTAGCTGTACAATTTCCAATTGGTACTATTTTATTACCACAGTCTGCTACATTGTTATCTCCGGCAAAATGAAGTATTGTGCAGTTGCGCTGAACTGGAAACAGGGTTATCTTCTTACAAACTAAGCTAGGATCAGGATATTTAATATTAAAGTGTAGAAATTTATTAATAAATTAAAAATGCCATTACGTCTGCTATTGTTCTACTGGTAGAGTGCTCGTTTATGATATACATTTTTGTGAATTATTATTTTGGGAAGGCAAATGTTTTTGCTGTCCATGCTCGTTGCGGTGAGTCTTTTCTTCAAAATTTTTTCAAAATTATTAGACTCAACCTCTTGGGCTAAGGACAAAGTTGATGACAGATCTCTTGGTCGTGCCGAAAAGAGAATGTCGCTAAGAGCCTTCATTGTTCCTGAAATGAATACTCTCAGTGCATCTGCTGTGTATTTTTCCTCTGTTTCAGTTATCACGGCCTCTAGAGTTTACTCCATTTTGGCCTTGTGCCTTATTATTATTTCGGTTATTATATTGGTTTTTGTTTCGGAACCTGTTATTCTGGTAATTACAATTGAGTCCTTACAACTGTTGACAAATTTTGAAATCATTCATGTTATTTAATGTGCCTGCCTGCATGATAAGCTTGACCTTATCAATTTAGTTCTGAGCCATGGCTTTCACAGCTGTATTTATTGTCCAGATCGCCTTTCACTGTACTGACAGTTTTGTAGCAGCAGTAGTCTGCTTATTACTTATCAAATTTCTTGCGGGGCCTTTCAATTTCGTCTTTATCAAATTTACTGCTGCTGCTTCTTGAGTGCCTTTTAAAGAATCCGTTAGACTCAATGCATCCAAGCAACTTTACAGGTTTTATATTAGAATTTCATGGAAAGGCATGAGGATAATTTAAAAAACTCTACTACTGTCTGTGCCATGTTTGGGTTTAAATCAATGATTTCTTTTGTTAGATTTATTGTCGACTTGAGTCTTTTTCTGAGTCGCTACACCTTCTAAATCTTCAAGCTCTCTTGGGTTACAATCAGCGAATTGATTTAAGTGTTCCGGCACTTTTATTTTAAAGTGTCGTTTATTATTAAGATTTATTAATTTTGTAGTTCTGGATTTTATTACCTTTAAACAGGTCCTTTTGTGTTCTAATAATAATATTTTTCGTATTCATTACCTATTCCTACTATATTATTGTATTCATTTACAATTATTGTTAGGTGGTGTGTTAGCGTTTCGACTCTTATATTTGCATCTCTGTTAATGCATTTATATAATCTTTCAAATATTTTTCGAAAGGAATTTTTTTACCGCGCTATTGCACTACGTAACTTTATTATATATAAAAACATTTTTGAAAATGTAATTATCTGTGTCTGCGAACTAAAACTATGGTTGCTGGCCCTAGAATGGGGTCTTCTTCAATAACTGATTTTATCTTTATATATGGTAAAGTTGCTAAAACTATTCCTTTCTCTAGATTAGACCAACAAATAAGTGGGCTTATTTCTAAGCTATATGATTTTTTATATTCCTATTCAAATTTATTGGCATATTGTTATAAATTCCCTATATATTTGTAAAATTTGTAAGGCGCAAGCTCTCAAATATAAAAATTTATATTGTTAGGATGAGCAAAAGGATCTGCAAGCACTGTGATCTGTGTGATCGATTATTTTGATTATTATCGATTATTGTCTTTGGCTTTACTTGAATCACCGAACACACCCACTTGTTTCCATTTTATCTTTTTTTTAACTGAAAAGATTCATGAAAAGTACTTCTATATAAATATTTTTTATATTTAAAAATTTTGAAAAGGAAAAATTGCATATTTCATGCGAAAACAAGGTTCATATATTTTTTTATGTTTCAATATTGTTAATTGCTGCTGGGCAAAATATGCAGCGCCACAGACGTGGAAAGTATAGTTGTTATATTGCATATGATTGGCTCATAATTTTTATTTATGTAATTAAATGTCCAATCATATGTTTTTAGTGAAAACCTAACAGTGATTAGTATTTTTCAAGCAGCGTATGCACGCTTCCGCTTGTATTAGAAGTTGTTTATAATTAAAGGCAAATGAAGGCATTGTCATAATTGCAGCTCCTGTGCGTTACTTCGCACCAGCGCGAAGTTGTTTGTCGATGTCCGCAAGATTGTACTCGTGTTATCGCCGCTCGTGTCTAATTATAGTTGTATGTAGTAGGTCCTTGATCAACCTACGCCTTTGTAACGGTCTGATTCTTCTGTCGCTCCTTTTCTTCTTCTTCTCATTGGGTTGCTGTCTGGCCCTATACTCTACCTCTGCGAGGCTCAGTGCATCCCCTTGCTAAATGGGAGCAGTTTCCTCTTGGTTTCCGTTATCCAGTTTTGCTGACGTATTCTGCTGATGTCCGGGGCCTATAAGCTCAGGCAAAGCCGGTGCTGGTCATCGCACAGGCTATTTGCCAAGGGCGAACGTGCAGCTAAATGTGCACTCCAATGCGTAGAGTCGGCCCACGTAATCCGCCGGCTTTCACAGGTTTCGGGATAGATGTTTTTTTTTTTTTTTTTGAAAAGTTATTGAAACACGCGCTTTGTGTATGTACTCTGTAATACTGGCAGACTTTGATACCGCCGCGCGTGTTTGCTTTTATTTTTTATACATCCATTCGCACTCTACTCACTCAGACGATTTTTCTGTCTTTCTGTGAAGTTGACATAGGTACGTTTTTCACTGGAAATGAAGTCCGCTGGTCTGTCAACCCGGATTGTGATCGGTAAGTGATCCGAATTGATGTCAGCTTGCCATGAAGTAGTGGCAATGAGCTTAGGGCTGACAATCGCAAGGTCATTCGAGCTACTTCAACTGGATGTGATGTGCGTGGCGTGGTGCAGTGCATTGATAGTGCAGAATGCTGAGTCCTCAATCTGCCTATCGAAGTCCGTGTCACGAGCATCATTGCCAAGTTCGGAATACCAACTCTCGTGATGGGCACTGAGGTCACCTATAACTACTCGGTGCTCTCTCTCCAATAGGTGAGCTATGGAGTGCTTGTAGCCTGAAAGGCAGGCCGCTGTGGGAGGAATGTAGACATTTCCTCCTCCCTTGTGCGAACGGCTATGCCCTGGACTTCCAGGTATACATCATCGCCTTTTATGATCAGCGTCCTGTAGTTGACGGATTGATGGACCAGGAAGGCAAGGCCGTCGCCCGCATCATGACTTCGGTCCTGACGGAGAACATTGTTGCATGACGAGTGTGAGAGATTACTCCTACTCCAACTCAGTCACCTTCCTGCTAAGTCCATTGCAATTCCATAGTAAGAGCTCTAAGTTCTCAGGGAAATTACTTTGGGCCGGCAGGTTGACGAATCCTGGCGTAGGGTTCGTTTGGGCTATGGTGTGGGTCGGGCTATGGGTTAGGGGTCCTACTGTTTGTTGGGGGAGATGGGACTACAGCAGGCGCCACCACAGATGGCTGCTCTCACCGCAGATGCAGCAGGGGATGGGCTTGTCCAGCCTGGTGAAGGTTTTATTGCACATGCGCATGCTCGGCCAAGCCAATCAGGCGTATCTGCTGCTGTTTGCGGATTGACGGGAGATAACCGTGTTTGGGCTACGGATTGGGGAGTGACGAGAGAAAGTTGGTTACAGGGGGACACCTGTAATTGGGGCTATATTGACATTCAGGGCAAATGATGGCGCTTTCTCTTCGAGTTATCCGGCACACAGGAAATTCGGACCTGGGTTTTTTCGACGTCACCGGCGCGTATAAGAAGTAATCTGTGCAGGCAGGCCGGTATTGCCAACTCAGTTAGGCGAAAAATAGGATAGAAGAATTATTTTGGGGATTGGGTTGAGGGTACATATGGCAGTTCCCGTACTCGGGGGGTAGCAGTCCTTGGGCCGGAGTGATAACGCGTCGACCCCGGGACGAAGACCCGACTGCTGGGAGGAGCGGGATCGTTGTTGTTGTTGCTGTTGATGTTTTTGTTAATGGTCTGTTATAGTCCTAGGTCCTAGAGGATCCATGTCACGTCCGCCATGTATTGGTAATGTTCAATCATAGTTTCCATGTAAATGATAATATATATTTTTTTAGCGGAGCGTCTGCTCCACTTCGCTTCTCGATTTATTCTGTTATTTTCTTTTATACAGGAAATGGACTTCAGCTAAATATATAATGGTCTTATCTCATATGTTCTGTATATATGATTATGCAGAAATCATAAACATGTACATAGCGTAACCAATGGCTCGCTGGCGGCAAAGTGCGGTCTGCGCATAAGTTTCTGATCGAGTTTCAAGTGCGCTGGAATGTTTGTATATTTATGTGTGGTTGCTTTGGGTATTTATTTATGTTTTGTAAGCATGCACATTACTAGCTCAATATTTAACTACAAGGTGCCCATGCAATCTTTTGATGGTTGCCTTAAAGAGATTATTTTAGCAGATTTGAAATGTTTTAGTGGAAGTGGTTGAAGATACAATGATGCTTAAGAGAAAAGATATGCAAGTGGGAGCTAATCAAAAATTCTTTGATACAGCTATATCAGTTCGGGAAGCTGCTGTGTGCTGTGTACTTAACACCAAGAGCTAATTGGTTAGTATTACGATATGCTAACGACTCGAATATTGGTAAGACCTCGAAAGTATTTAATATATGATTTTCTTAAATGATTACTCCTCCATATCTTAATATGCATCATAATTTGAGTGTAAAGCATGCTTATTAGTTGCCGCAGCGAGTAGTTGTTATATTCGTACTCGTAGAGTAAGCGACAGGCAAAAGAAAGCCATTCCAACTCCATATAGTATATATATTCTTGATCAACGTCAACAAAAGAGTCGATCGAGCCGGGTCCGTCTGCCCGTCAGTCATCTAGACCTCGGAGATTATGAAAGCTAGAAACACCAAATTTGGTATGTAAACTGACCTAAAGTGTAGTCAGATCGAGTTGTTTATAAAAAAAACCTGCGCCCTCTCCCGTCCCCGCAAATCGATAAAAACCTTATATTTCCCACAATTTTTTCCATATTTAGTTGAAACTCGGTTTGTTTATGTATAAGAACATTCCTCAAAGATCTCCTGGATTTCATTAAAATCGGATAAGAAATCGTTTGCATGGGTACAGTATACTCGTTTACTCTATATAGAGTTCGAGTATACAAATCAAAAAGTGTTGCATACTTTTGGGAGTATGTAGAATATTAAATAAATGCTGAGTAAGATTATCTTATAGTCGGAATATCAACTATGGCGTTCGTACTTGTTATACCATTCACAAAATGGTATAATTGTTGTGTCAGGAAGTTTTCAACGCATAGAAGGAAGCGTTTCCGACTATATAAAGTATAAATATTCTTGATCAACACGACAAGAAGAGTCGATATAACCATGTCCGTCAGTCCGTCCGTCCTTCTGTTTGAACCCCAAGATCTCAGAAATTTTAAGGGCTGCAATTCTGATATGTTTAAAATATGGTTCTTTTGGGTGCACGATGGTTAAGTTTGAAATTCATCCATATCATATAACATATAGCTCCCATATAACCGATTTTTAAAAATTAATTAAAACGGCCTGATCAACCAGCAGAACATATATACACATGTTGAACCTTAACTGGCCCACAAAAACACATTTCGAGCATTCATTTTACACTGCGCACTTATTATACAAATAAGAAAACAATTGTGAGAGTATATTGATTATATAATAAAGTTTTCAGCACACATAAGGAAGTTTCCGACCATATAAAGTATATATATGTTTGAGTGTGTGTGCTAAGCTGAGCACAGGCGCTCACAATCCGACTCCTTGGAAACTACCATTTGAATTGCTCGCCAAACAAAGTCAACTATTTCACTAGCGCACAAATGCGAATGACTAACGAGTAAGAGCAAACAGACGAACGACGATGCGAGGAAGGACACGATCAGCAAACGCAGACAAGAGTGAGATTTGGAGAGCCGAGCCGTGATGATGTAATAAGACGTGCGCCAAGCCGCGTACAACAAAGAAAACACGAAAACACTTTTTGTTTTTCATCCAGATCAACACAAATTCAGTTTGTAACCAGGAAGCCTCACACCTGCCCACCAGATTTCAGTAGTATATATATATATATTCTTAGTCAGCATCAACGGCTGAGCCGATGTAGCCCTGTCCGTTCATCCATGTATCTCGGAGGCTATAAGAGCTAAAGTCACCAAATTTGGTGTGTATACTCCCCCAGTATATATGTAGAAAAGTTTGTTTGACAGTTTTGAAAAGACCTATAAAACTTATATATCCCATAATTTTTACACAATTAGTCAATACTCGTCTTGCATATGTATTAACGTATTATCTGCCGATTCGCCAAATTTTATAACGATAGGATAATAACATTAGGTAACAACATGTGAATTTTTTTTTTTTGCATAATTGATCAGGGTTACTTTTATACCATTTATAACAAATTGTGATAATATATTAAATTTGTCAGGAAGTTTGCAACTCACAGAAGGAAGCGTATAACCACGTCCGTCCATCCCTCCATCCGTTTAAAAACAAAGGTCTCAAAAGTCTTTAAAACCAGACGCTTCTTTTGTCTGCATGCTGGTTAAGTTCGAGCTTTATCTAGATCGGACAACTGTATCATAAAGCTCCCATATAACCAATTTTTGTGGAATAAGAAACAAGTAGCATAACTTTCTGGTTTTTATCCAAATCAAATGGTTTGTATTTAGTTGAGGAGCCCCCACGCACCAAATTTAATTTTGATCGTTTCTTCAGAATGAGCTCTTAGTAGCATAACTTCCTTGTTTTTCATCCAAATCAATCCAAATTAGGTTCGTATTCCTTGCTATATAGCTATACCCTGTATCAAATATATTAAAGTATATTAAGGTTGTTTCAATGTATTTAACAGGCAGAAGGTTTCCATAGCCATGGCTGTCTATCCGCCGGGATGTATGTAAATCTGGATCTTGGAAACTATAAAAGATAGACACTTCAAGTTTGGATTTTCATTTTCTTTAAATATTACCCAGATCAAACGTATTTTATTTTTAAGCACGCCCACTTTACTGTTTTTATGTTATACCTTTTTGTTATTCATTGGAATTTAACCAAATTTTTCAACGATTTATACGTTATTTAATATGCAATTAAAAATTATTTAGCTTCCAAAAATATGGGTTTGATTTCAAAATTATAAATTTATATATTCCTTACCGTCATTTGGTGCCGCATACATTTAAAAAAGGAGAACTGAGCAAATATGCATTTTGTCTGCTACCTAGTGCAATTATAATTATATATCGCCAAAAGCGATTCTTAATTATAAGAAAATTTTAAAATTCCTGGATCGGGTGGTATCGAAAGCGAAAGTAAAATTTCTAAACCGGATCGAGCATATACTTGAACAAATTATCTCTATATCCCAATCCTGTCTCTAGTTCAAACAATGATACAAAATAGCTCCCCTGTCAAACAGTATCGTTGATTTTTCCAGCAGCAACACTGCTGTGGCGAGACCTCTCATCGGCATTCCAAAGCATTAGAAAACTTATGTTTAATGTTACGCCCAATATACCTCCTAATATACTTTAAACTGATAGCTTGTAATTCAAAATGAAAACCATCTGTCTTCTTCAATATTTTATATAAACACTAAAGCAAATACATATCAAGGCATTGCCAATTCGTTTGCAGAGTTCTTTCAAACAAGTTATTCCTCTCTTAAGTATCGGTATATAAGGGTATAAGCTTAATATCATTCCACCTTCCATAGTTACTGAAATCTTATTGCTTAAAGAACTTAAGTCTACTAAGACTAACTTTTTCCTGGTCCTGCTGGCGTTCCGGGGTGAATTCTCAGATACTGCGCTGATGAGCTTTGTAAGCCGATTTTGAGGCTTATCTTTGAATTCTTCGTCTTTCTCTTCTTTTTGGAAGGAGTCCTTTATTATTCCTCTCTATAAAATTGGGAATAAGACTGATACCCAAAACTACAGAGGCATATCTAAACTGCCTGCTATTCCTAAGCTTTTTGAAAAAATGGTGACTTCATAGTTACTATATTCTTGTGGTTCTATAATTTCATCTGCTCAGCATAGGTTTATGAAGCGATGGTCTACCATCACTAATTTATTAGAACTTTGTTCTTTTTTTATACAAGGATTTAAGAATGAAATGCAAACTGACTTTATTTACACTGACTTCAGCAAAGCAATTGACTCGGTAAATCACTGTTTACTTATTCATAAGTCAGAAAGTTTTTTTTAATAAATCTTACTCTAAGCTCCTTAGGGTTACATCATAGGTACCGCAGGGTAGCCACCCCAGTCCCCTTATCTTCACCTTATTTATCAACTAGCTGCTTCAGGTTCTATCCCACTTTTGTCCTTATTTTATTTAGAAATTAATGTCCTATCCATCTTCAGAACTGTAATTTAAACTATCTCGTGCATAAACCTTTTCGTGTCCTCTGCTGTAACTACAATAATCTTTTTAACTTTATCTCTATTAATAACGCCCTTGACTCAGACATAAATATGGGCCTTTATATCGAAGTAAAATAGGGTGCCTCTCATCGAAACTTTGAGGCTTTTACACCACTCTCATGTCCTCATTTTGGCCAAAGTTTGAATTTAGATTTTGTTTTCCCCTTTTTATTTATTTGTTTATTACATAGCGTTGTCCTAGTACTACAAGTATAGAAACTAATTGAATTATTGCACGAGTCACAAAAACAGTCAAAAACAAAAAGGAACGGAAAAGGACTTACATTATATATCTTACAAATAACTTAGAGCTATAATACTTTTACTTAACTGCTACGCTCTCTTACTAATGATTTGACAAGTATATTTGATGTTTTCTAATATTATTGCTAAATTGCATTACGCTTCTAATATTCTTCAGGTCATTCGATAAGCGAACATCATATTATTAAAAGTGCCGTTCTGAACTAAACAGCCTTACCCTTGGGCAGATTAGATAAAATTTTCTCTGTGACATCGCAAACTGTATAAATGCTAAGTTCTTTCGTTTTGGCAATTTTGTGTAAAAGCACTAAGACTTTCAAGTTCAACCACGATCTCAAAGCTTAGGCTGATCTCAAAAATTGTATTTTAATATAGGGTTAAGTAGGCGATTATATATACCCAGCAATTGAGTTAAAGGCAACCCTTAATTTTTGCATGCTATCATTACAATGGCCAATAACTTAGAGCTTTTTGGTGTATAACCAGACATTTTCATTTTTGTGGATTTATACCCAATCCATTATTCTGTGACCATTGTGCGATTTTGACATCAATGCATTCTTACAAAAGATTTAACAGACGACTTTATATTTGGACATCATCACCATACAAATGGACTTCACAGTTAGACAGTACACCAGGAAGGTCATTAATGTAAACTGAGAAATGCAAGGGACCCAGTTCGATCCTTTTGGAAAGTCAACGCATTATACTCAACCACAACCGCCTGGGTTCCATCATTTAAATATTATTGAATTAATATAAAAGCAGTATTTGAAAAGTTATATAGGACTCTTAGGTTTTTGCATAGGATATCATGGTTTACGGTGTCAAAGCTATAGTGTGGTCACATGTAACAGGACATCGCTGTCACTAACACATACAAAGTTAAAGCTATTATCACATAAGGGTTCGGCGATCAGGTATGTATGTGTTCTGTGTAGCTTCATGTAATTGAGTAAGAAGAAATTCAATACTTAGCTTATGCACATCAATATCAACCTTATGTTATGGTTTAATTTTGCCTAGACCTAGATTTCTAAGCTCCTTCTTGTAAAAATTGCAATTGGATGAGCTGATTACTTCTAAACATATTGAAGCTCTCCCAATGGATGTGCATTTTGTAGCGCTTCCAACAGAAGTGAATATTTTTTATTAATATCATTATTAAATGACGGTGGTTCTGACGGTTTAATCATCTTAGTTTTAGTTTGACACCAAGTGATTCTATTCCATCAAGAAGTTGGTGGTCATTTAACAAATCGCCAGTCAACATTACATCTGCGTAATTTGAGATATTTTTTCAGTTAATTGGCTATATTCAAAATTACGATTTGGCCTATAGATACATCCTATCAGTACTTTTGACAGAGATGTCCTCTTCGACGCTTCTATAAATTCATTTTCTATAGTAGTGTTTTGAGGGTGTTTACTTATTGCTTTGGTATTCAGTCTTTTATTTTCATAAATGGCAACCCCACCAGCATACCCCTTACGGTCAGCACGATACACAACATAGCCATCGCATTCAATAGATAAATCACATAAATCAGTTACAAACCACGTCTCAGAAATACATATAACATCATCTTCAGACTTGGCAAAGATGTACCTAAACTTATCAATTTTTTTGGTGAAGCTTTGAGTATTTATATGTACAATCTTTAAGCCCTTTTTGCTTTTGCAAAGAATTCTGACGACGCTGCCCGCTTTTGAATTCTGCATGTTAGCCTGCATTGGCCTTACAAATAATATTAAAATCGCATGCTTAACTTATATTAATATAAAAACCATAGCTACATAAGGAAAAATACAAACATAAATAAAGAGAACGGTATATTTCGACTTAAGAACAACTATTTCTTTACGAATGGAGCGGGTAAGTTCCCACAACTTTTCGGCTCTCTCAATCCAAAGCTCGCCCTCCATGTGCTTTACATGCAACAGGTCACGGCGTGTAAGGACACGGCGTGTCCAGAGCTCTGACGTTATCGCTCTCCTTGTATGGCACCACATGCCGCTGCGGCAGTCGATTGTGCAGTCAACTTCGCCTTCAGTCCAGAAACCCTCTCCCTAAGGGAGAGGCCGGCTTCACTTCGCCGGCCATGTTACCCAGCTGCTCCAGAAACACACACACTGCCAAATTCGATATTCGTCGAGGTAAAGTGTGCCGAGCGGCTAGGTGATTCTTCCCTTTTTCAACAAAAATGGCAGGATCTGTTGACATGCTAAACCGGGACTTGACTGACATCCATCCCGAGACAGCCACCACAGGACCATGCCACCACAGCTCGTAATTGAGGAATAGGGACGGCAATAATCCTCTGGATACGAAATCAGCAGGATCGTACGTGTTGTCAGATGCTACGTCTCCAAAATTTCAGTCGTGCGGTTGCAAACATAGGTAGTCCAATTGCGTGATTGCCAACGAAGCACTATCTCAGAATCTGAATTACAACAGGTTCTGGAAATACAAATTGTTAGTGATGTACGCGTCGAAAAGATAGTTCAGACAATTCGCGTTTGCCAGCGCGAGCATAGATTTTCGTTAAGTTAATAGTCCCAGCTTTCGGTACTGATCCAACTGTCAGTACGTAGATTAAGCTTAGCCTCTGCAAGTAGTGATATGAGCTCGTCCTTTAGTGTGATGAGCTCATCTGGGGAAGCACATCCAGTTAGTATATCATCTACATATGTGTCTGTGTTTATGGTGGGGACAGCTTATGGATATTTGTTGCGGTAGTAGTCGGCGAGCTGTTTCAAAACTCACACAGCCAGGTATGCCAGGCAGCCAGGTAAAGGTGTTAGGCCATACGTCACTGTAAGTAGTCGATAATGCGCCAAGGATCCTTTGCTAAGATGTTTCCGCTTATGTCCAGTCCACAACTAGCTTACATATTTTGAGTATTAAGGTACAAGAGTTTAGTTTTAATATTACTGGCAATATAGCTGCCTTCAAGATAGGTGCTCAGGCCAAAAACTTTTTTGACAGATTGTGTCAAAATAGTAGTCCGGAACACTTATCTTAAAGAAAGCTTTATTGCGCGTAACATTAAAACTAAACTTTTGTACCTTAATACTCAAACTATGTAAACTAGTTTTGGACTGGACAGAAGCGGAAACATTTTCTGATGTGGAATATACGGCTAGTTTAGAAATAAAGACCATCTTTGGCTATGGAATGCCGGTTAGAGTTCTAGGAAGGACAGCCATAGCAGTAGGTATGCTGCTGTCAGAAAAAGTCAATGATACTGAGTGCGCGACACTGGGAAGTTGATGACTTGGGTGTTCTTTTAGACCCTAAACTGAAATTCGATTTACACATTGCAATTACCGTCAGTAAGGCTGTTGGTGTTTTGGGTTTTATTAAGCGATGGTCGAAGGAATTTGATGATCCTTATACAACTTAATTACTGTATACTTCGCTGGTCTGACCTATTCTCTGTGTTTGGTGTCCACAATACAGGAATCACCAGGACCGCGTTGAGTCTGTTCAAAAGAAATTTTGATTTTTTGCTCTCCGTGGTTTGAATTGGGACCCCAATAGCCCCCTCCCTTCATTCAAGTAAACCTTCCATCTCTTGAAAATCGTACAATTATGTTTAATGTTTTCTTTATACATAAGCTAACTAATAGTGAAATTGACTCTCCGACTCTAGTGAGCCAAGTTAATTTTTCTGTCCGTCGTAGAAATACTAGAAATTATGTTTCAATCTATCTTCAGCACTATAATCTAATGTATGAACCTTTTCGTCTCCTGTGTTCTAAATACAATACTTTTTAACTTTGTCTCCATTAATAACTCCTTTAAGTCAAATAAAACATACTAACGCATCTAGCTAGTAGATAATGTAAATCGTTTGTGGCTTGTAGTGTTTTCCTTTCATTGAAAATGAGCGAGCGAGTCCGCGTTTTTTTCGGTGTTCGTGATTCCTGTCGCTCGTTATGTGGCTGCGCCCCTCGGCCGATTGGGCGGGACGTGGTAGCTTCTAGCCTGTGTTTTGCGGCTAGATTTGCTTTATTAGATTTGCAGAAATCATCAAGAAGAATCTTAATGTCATGTCATGCGGCCGTAGGCACGGCTCCGTAGGCTCCGCATGAAAAGCATCTTTGGCCCATCAAATTTTTCTTCAGTGGAGGCGAGCCCGCAAATCAGGACGATGTTGAAGAATTTTTCAGTAATCAGGATCGTTGCCAATCTTTCATTAATTGGCAGGCACTGTGAAACACGGGAACTCGCCGAGAGCTTCTGTTTGTCACTTGACGGCAGTTAGGTGACAAACCAGGAAGAACCATGAGGAGCTGGTGCGACGGCATGCAGAGAGAGTATAGATAACGATCATGCTGGCATTAACTAAGCATTCAGCATTTAGTTACTTTGCCTTGTATACTCAAAACCCATCCCCCCGCCGATTACAACTTCTCAACGCCCACATGCTCATGTAATTTTAAATGTAAGCTGGTCGCTATAAAAACCAAATATGTCGCAATCTTAAGATATGTCTTATGATGATCTGACAGTTCACGTACAGCATCAACTGCTTTTGATACGATAACCATAATTGGACGATCTTCATGAAAATCGTCCTTGAGCGAACAACGACCTTGCTTCAACTCCTTATACAAGCGTTGCACAATGGCAAAAAACACACATTCACGCTTTTCTGCACTAACAGATAATATGTTGCAAATAATAAACGCCAGTACTAAAACAAATCACAATGGCAACAGGAAGCGTCTCCGACCCCATAAAGTGTATATATTCTAGATCAGGAGCAACAGCCGAGTCGATCTAGCCATGTCCGTCTGTATGAACACCTAGATCTCTGAGACTATAAGAGCTAGAGTTACCAAATTTGCTACGTTTCTTCAGATCAAGTTGGTTTTAAAATATTGCCACGTCCGCTCAAAATCATTTAGTTGATACTCTGTTTATATATGTATAAGCTCATAATGTACCTATGCCAAATACAATTAAGATCGAATAGTAATTGTAGACCAAATCTTTAAAAACAATTTGTATGAGAGCACCCCACCCCACAAAAAACATAATATCATAATTTTGAGTTTGTGGAATATTAAATAAATGCTGAGTACGAGTATCTTATAGGCGGAATATCGACATTGGCCTTCTTACATTTTGTGATAATAAAATGATCGAAATTAACTAAGAAGTTCGATCAATGCTGAATATGAGTCCATATGCCGAAGAAATTGACCAAAGTTAATGAATGTCCTATTCAAGTTGCCCAAAATAAGGGGACCGAATTTTCCGATTTTTATTAAAATAATTAGCCCGCTTGGCTTAAGAGCAGTGGTCGATAGAAAATATAATCAAAGGGTTGTGCCTATGCAAGTTGCATAATATTTTTCAATTGGGCGAATCTGTAAGGCATTCAGTAAAGTCCCATGTTTATCAATGAGACGTGCATTATTTCCATTCAGGATATTGAGAACTGGTGAAGTAGTGCGAACTGGTGAAGGCAGCCCAAAATACAGCTTTCTCATTCCAGATTTTACATTTTTTAAATGCTTTTTAACATATATCTTTATACATAATTATAACAATCTCAAAAAAATTTGAATGTATATTAATTTTGCCATGAAGCTTGCAACGCACAGCAGGAAATATTTCCGACCATATAAAGTATATATATTCTTGTTCAGCATGACGAGCAGATCCGATGTAGCTATGTCCGTCCGCCTGCCTGTCCGTCCATTTGCTAAGCCCTCAAAACTTTTATGAACTACTGAGCTGAAATATTTGCTTCTTATATCTGCACACTGGTGCAGTTCAGATTTTCATTGGATCCATTTTGAACAACCATATCATTTAGCTGCCACATTATTTCAGAAGAGAAAAAGGAGCAAGTTATTTCAAGCAGGGTAATAAATTGTCTAACAATTACTAAAAGAATCATCAATTTGAAAATCAAATTCGTATTGAACCATCCAAGACTAATTTGCAACCATGCTTACTATATTCAACACGTAAAGGCCGAGGGCCTTCCTAAGTTCTTAAGCTTCCCAAAGAGTTTACATTTAATATTTTTAAGTTAGACAAATGTGGCGCGATGATCATACGACTACTTATCCTTATTCACATTACATCTCCGTATATTCAAGGATTGTTCTTTCTAAAATAACCTCGAATAAATATCTTCGTCTGCAATGACATAAGTTTCTACCTGAATATCGATTTCGTCAATCTTTATCGGTACTACCGGTACCGCCGAGCATAACAAAATACGTGTAACGTCTTTGCCTGTCAAAATCAAACTAAGTACGCTATGTACTTGAAACGGTGAACATTCGGGAAATGTGTACCACCACTACAACAATAACAACAATAACGATAATGCCCGTGAAGTTTGAAAAGGGTCCTTACCTTTTGTACACACCTCGCATATAAAAATGAATGTTTGTCTGTGTGTCTATCCTTTATAGACGCAAAAACCATTCGATCGATCGGTATGAAATTTGTACTATATACTTAAACAGACCTGGAGAAGGTCATGGGCCTTGGAAAAATGGGCGTGGCACCGCCCCTTCGTATAAGCTATAATAGAAATTCGTCATAACTTTGCACCTATTGGACCGATTGCAGTGAAATTTGTATAGTTTACGAATATCGACCAGTGAAATGTTAAGGGCTATATATCGTTTTTGAAAAGGGGCAATATACCGCTCCCTCATATAGGCGATAATTACGATTCGTCATATCTTTGTACCTATTGAAAAAGATTCGTCATATCTGTGCGCCATTAGGACCGATCACAATGAAATGTGTACTTTATAGGAATATCCAATGGGAAAATATCAAGGGCTTTATATCGCTTTGGAAAATGGCGTGGCTCGGTGCCTTCATGTAAATTCGCCATATCATTGCACCCTTTGTACCTATTGCAATGCAATTTTTACAGTTGACTAACTATGGACAGGGGGAGGTCGAGCTATATAGCAGTTTGGAATACCGATAAATTGAGCTATCGATAAACTAGGTTTTCGAACTTGTATATCAATATATTTAGTTATCGATATTTATATACTTACTAGAGTTTTCGAAATATTTATAACGATATTATGAGTTGTCGATATTGCTTATATAAATATAGAGTTTCGATATATTAAGTTATCCATTTATTTATATCGATATATTGAGTTTTCAATATATGAACATCGATATCTTGAGTTATCGATACATTAATATCAACAAATCGTGCGGATCAACAGGAGGAGTCGCAGAGACTCGCGTCGTGTTATCTGGTTAAACATAAATCTGTTCCAGTGTCAACTAAACCTTTGAAAACGAATACGTAATACTTAATATCCTTTAATGCTAGTTATGAAAATCTAAAAGTAATTTATTACAACCTCATTGTTCAGAAAAACATTCGTATTCACTCTCTTTTCTTGCCTAGCCTCAAGCTTTGCTTAACAATCTCGTGCGCAGTGCCCTGGTTGTCCACATTTAAAACAATTAAATTTCTCCTTGGTACAATCTTTCCTCGAATGCGATTCATCTCCTTATCTGAAACATTACTTAGCCTTATCTGCTATTTCTTTCCCTGAATTATTACTATTGCTGCCTTGTGACTAATTCTTGTCACCAAAATCTGTCGCCAAAAGCTGCTTGTAAACTTTGATCTGAAATTTAAGCTCCTTTATGTTTCTAGCTTGTTACAACATAATCCTAAAATACTTTGAACGTAATAAATATTCGATTAAGCTAGCATCATTCAACTTAATTGGCTTTTCCATTAAAGCGTACAAAAATTCAAGAAACGTTTCTCCTTTTTGCTGCTAACGTCTTTGCAGCAGCACAGAATGCTGATGACAATTCTTTACTAAACTCTATCAATATTAAGCAAACTACGTACACAAGATATGGCTGATCCCTTCAAAAACAGCTACTCATAAATAAACAATTGTACTTCACTCCACTTCACAGTAATTGAACATACCTCTAATTCTTGTATTATTGATTGATGTCGGGGTTATTAGAACCAGAGGACTCTGCTACACAGCTCTCTACGTCTCTTAACGTAAGCCATGATCTTTGCTCTACCCGATTCGTACTTCCACCGGGTGCTGTTCTTGTAACGGTATCATAGAATGCTTACTATACTTATTAATCATCCCCGTTTACTCTGGCCTCAACCTGTCGAACATCCGATACTGCTTCGCTTCTCTACAAGTACAAGCAGATTACCGTCTCTTTGCCGCCTGTCTTCTTGTAGCTGTAGCTCGCTTCTCCAAAGCAACGCACAACAGCAATATATATTTTTCGATCTGGAGTGTTTGCTTGCCGCTGGTGTTGCTTCTCCCCCATGATTTGCCTATCATTCAATGATACTTTGAAATAAAGCGTCCAAAGACAAGCTATAACTGGAAATAGAGTATAACTAATGGTGAGGATAGAGTGTATTTGATGTCTACGTATACGTCGTTCCACCTGACCCTGGTGTTAAAATTATTACGTTCCTATCTATGCACACCATTCTTTTATGCAGAAAGACAACTTAATTATGTTATGCTTTTCGTTTCTTTTGCCCCAAAAACAATAAAATTAAAAATATAAACATAATTCAGCGAAACTTAAAACAATTGAAGACACATTTTTTGCATTTATATTACATGTCTTTTGATATGATGGGTCGTTTCGTTCGTTATATATTGTTGTGCTCATTTAATTGCATGCTACATGTGTGTAATTTTCCTCATTCTGTTTTCTTATTACTTCACACTCTTTGCTGCGATTAAGTTCTAATGAACTGTCTCGATAGAAATTACTGCTCTGTCATCAAGCAAATTCAAAGCCCTCAACAATTTATAAGTTGAACCAGAAGTAGCTAAGTGTTGACCGAATACCATATAATACTGCGTTGCTGCAATACTCTTATATTCTGATGCGTTTGATTAAGTAGAATGGACAGCTGTAAGAGTATGACAAAGTTTATACAACCGCAAAAATTTCTGAAATTTCCCAGTCTTAAATTGGGATCCATCGTCTGGGACCATAATTTGTGGAACTGAAAAAATTTCTAGAACTCCAAATCCTTCTGCCGTCAATTTTTTTACGGCTTTAATAAAAATAAATTTTGAGTTGAGTGATGTCTAACATAATGAATATACCAATATTATGAATGCCTACATGAGAAACCAAGGGTTGACAATGTGCATTTTGAAAAACTTCTATGACTTAATCTTTTGCATGTTCTGTTGCATGTTCTGCTCGGCGAAATACATGATCATCTTCAACTTTGATGTCTGGTAATCGGGTGTCATTATTCTGTTTGGGCTGTAAACAAGTCTGTGAATGGTGACAAAATGGTCACCAAATTGTTTATGACTTTTCTACACCACCCTGCCATTCCTAGAAAACTTCTAAGCGCCTTTAGACTACGGGGTAATGGTAATGCTGACATTATTTTTTTTCGGGATCTGTTTTAATAGCTCTCTCTTTTATAATATGCCCCAAATAACTAATAGAATGCATGTAAAATTTGATTTTCTCGACATTTAAAGTTAATCCAACACTGAGCTTAATACACTCATATGCGACTCAAAGCTATCGGACACTATTAATAGACCTTTTAAATACACGATAAAGCAGCTTACCAGGTATAGTGAACGCCGTTTTATCATAAGATTCAAGATCTAATGGAATTTGGCAATAAACATAATTTAGATCCAAACTGGAAATACACACAGCTTTTATAAGTCTACGGTTTTTGTACCAATACCACTGGAGAAGACCAAGCGCTTTCTAACTCTTTAATTACTCCTAGATTGAGCATCCCGTCTATTTCTGTATATAACAGTTTCTCAACAGCAGCAGATACGGAAAAACTATACTGTTTAATCTTCTTTGCGTCTCCAACATCAATGATGTGAGCTATATGTTAAGCTTGACCAAGGTCAGAAACAGCAAATGAAGAAAATTGCTCTATTACCATTTAAAGCTTGACTCGCTGATGTGCTTACAACTCGTGAGAGTCAGAATGTAACTCCTCAATCTGCATGGCTTTTGGCAATAAATTGAAAGATATCGAAAATCAATTCTAATATAAAGATCTTGACTGAGAGATAGTATGATGTGAAGCTCGATATTTTTGCTAACATTCTTATACTACTTCCCAATACGACCTATAAATCTAGCCTCTTTCCAACTGCAGTGTATACATGGTTCATCGCTCGTTTAAAGGGTATTCGCACTTGAACTAGCTGCTTAACTAAATTCCCACCTATGCAAGTAATACCTACTCCAGTATCCATTAGACCGATCACAATCCTGTCCAGGAGACGTCCTCGGCATACGGCAGATCATCGTTCTTTTTATAAGAAATATATTTTATTGTTGCTCTGCTAGACCACAAGACACATTAGGGATACTTTTGTCAGAAAATTCTTTCTGAACTACAATTCGAATGTTTCTACATTCGTCGACTTGTTGCGTTGAACACACGGTGGTTGACGAAGCTGTGTATATAAAATTGTCGACGCCGAGACCATCTAGACTGCCACTAAAATGCAGTTTCCATTTAAAATATTCTATTTAAAATATGCCCAACTTTCTCGGGGCGTTGTGAATAATCACAAGTTGCGCATGATATTGAACTTTAACTTTGAGTTGAAGCGGCTCAAAACTGATTTATATTTTGCTAAATTTCTGGTTCACCATCTCTCTGGTATTATTCAGCTAGTAAGGTTGCTATGTTTGCCAAACTAGTATCTACCGTCCTAGTAGAGGAGTTCGAGGCTCCCTAAAATGATCACCCATTGGAGGTACATTCCTTTTCTTTTTTATCGGAACGTTGACTTACAATGCGCTGCACTTTCAAGTGGACCCACGATACCAAGCCACGGGGCTTGTTACGCGCGAAGCGCAGGCTAGAAGTCAACATCTCCCGCCCAACCGGCCGAAGGGCGCAGCCGCACAACGAGCGACACGAATCGCAAAGACGGAAAAAAAATGCGGACTCGCTTCCTTACTTTCAATGAAACTAAAAAAAACACAAACCCATAAACAATTTACATTATCTACTAGCTATATGCGTTATAGAAGCTTTATTTGAGTTAAGGGAGTTATTACTAGAGATAATATTAAATAGATTATTTTATTTACAACAAAGGCCACATAAAGGTTCATGCAGGATATAGTTTAAATTACAGTGCTGGCGATAGATAGGAACATCATTTCTAGTAGTTCTACGAGGAAAACAAAATCTGATTTGGCTAATAAACGACGGCGAATCAATATTACCATTAATCAGCATATGTATAAAGATAACATAAAGCATAATTCTACGACTTTCAAGAGATGGAAGGTTTATTAGCAGGAGCCTACTAGAATATAAAGGGAGGGGGTTATTGGTGTCCCAAGTACCCACAGCCTTATTGACGGTAATTGAAATGTGTAAGTCGAAATTTAATTTAGGGCCTAAAAGAACATCCAAGTCATCATCTGAGTCGGTCCGATCAAGGGGCATATCTTTAAGATAAGCTTTTAGTGACTAGGGCAGGTGGGATGTTATTGTACCTGCGTAAGCTATACGGGTATATCTGATCAGACCGATACTTAAGAGAGGAATAAGTTGTTTGAAATAACTCTGCAAGCAAGTTGCCAATGCCTTGATCTGTATTTGCTTTAGTATTTATACAAAATAATGAAGAAGGTAGGACAGATGTTTTACGTTTTGAATTAACCAAATTATCAAAATTGTTTTTCTGTCCTGAGAAAATTGAACCCTACAGCGATGGAAATATGCTTTATAGCACTCGGAATTAATGACAGTGAACCTTGAAGGAGCAGCAACATGGCGCGAATAGTCAGAATAGTCCTTTGTGGTGAATGTTGAATTCGTGTTTGTATCCTAGTATTTTTGGTAATTGTGCTAGTGTTTGTAGCTTTTTCAAAACATGCTACTTGACAGGTAGAACAATTGTCTGAAGTACGTGGATGTGACATAATACACGTTTTATGAAATACATGCCCACATTTAAATTTGCATAAGGCAGTTTGTGCAATTTGTTGATTGCATAAAATACATTGCGATTCAGCTGTGGCTGCTGCACCTGAATCCTCATCTGAGTTAACCATTGTGAAATGTAGCTCAATTGTTAAGTGAATACAAAACCAATGCAATAAAATGCTGCTCTAGCCTCGAACAGCTGATGTTTGCTTTCATCTATTCTCTCAATCGAAACGAGGTTGTTGACCCTAAATAACAAGTCAACAACCAGATGGTCTCCGCGTTTAAGTCACCAATAGATGTACGCCGAGCTTGGGAAAATTGTCGAGAGTCTGGCCATTTTCAAGAGACTGTCGAAATCTTCTAGTGTTATTTTGTTGGGATTGTTGGCGTAATGGAATACGCATCAGACATGGTTGCCAAGCCTGAAGGAAAAAACTCAGAATCTCAAAAAAATCAAAAGTTTTGGTAAACAACTGAGATAGAAAGATACCATAATAAATTACAAAATATCGTTTACCGAATAGTTAGAGGACCTGCCCGAGACTTTAAACTTCTTAAAGAGCCGACATTTAATATTTTTTAAATTAGACAACTGTGGAGTAAGCCAGGACTACTGAACGGAAAAATGGAACTACTTAAAAATGGAATAAAGAACTTTGTAAAAGAAGTCATGTCTGTACAATTGTACAAGTATGATCAGATTGAAGGATGGCATTGTTAAGACTAGCGAAATCAGCCCTTCTAAATGAATATGTTCTAGTTGACAAGTTGAATGCTGCAGGTAAAGCAGGAAACAATTGTCCAGTATAAGAAAGGGTTGATGCTATCGATTGAATAGCATTAAGATGATCCAAGTAAACAGAAATACCAAAACGTGGAATAATGTAAGAGGCAGTGATAAAGACAGAAAAACATTTAAGAGACACTTGAGTACTTATAAATCCAATTACGTTATTAAAATTAAGCAGAATTGTTTCCGACAGAAGGTCGGAATCAGCAGCAATCAATACGCCAAAATCCATAGGCAGAATAATTATTAGAAAACATTGCAAGGTCTAAGATATCCGGCTTTAACCAAGTTTTTGTAAAAATGAAAATATAAAAATCAAAAGATAGGCTATCAGTGTAAAGTTTAGCAAGTATAGATATAAGGCCTCTAACATTTTGGTAGGCAAGAAAAAAAGATGAAGTTAGTTTTTTGGAGCTATGTTAGAGGGTACGGGTTGTGCGGCACCTGGGAGTCTAATCGGTATCCGATTTCTAGTTCTAGCTTTAAACTCCTTCACGACTAGGTGCTCATGACAGAAACTTTTTTGACAAATTCTGTCAAAACAGTCGTCCGGACACCTATCTTGAAAGAACCTACATTGCGCATAACATTAAACCAAGGCTTTTCTACCTTAATCTGCGAACTATGTAAATTAGTTTTGGCCTGTACATAGGCGGAAACATCTTCAGATGTGGTCTAGACTATGCTAGTCTAGAAATAAAGACCATCTTCGGTTTTGGAATACTGATGAGAGGTGTAGGCAGGACAGCCACAGCAGTGGGTATGATGCTGTCGGATGAAGTCAACGATACTGAGGGCACGGCACTGGAAAGTTCGACAGGGGGCTCATTTTCAGACATTTGCGCAAACGAGGAACCTTCAATTTTCGTGTCATCCAGCCTCTCCAGAATGGCCCATTAAAGCGTCCGCATTAGGCAACCGTTGTACGAGCTGGGGACTATAACTATTGAGAAGTAAGAAAAAGAGAATATCTAGTAGTTGTGGCAGAGGTTTTCGGCTCTATAACGACAGACCTTATTCAGACCACTTAAGAGACTCCATATTATAAGATGTGAAATTTGCTGCGATCGTCGAGAATAACATTTTTAATTGCTTAAAGCCAACGTGGAGAGCATTAGACCCTTCCTTTGCATTCTTTAAGAACGAACGCAACTCGGCTTCAGCAAATGCAAATGAAATGGCAAAAATGCCAAACAGAGCTCAGCATTTGGTTTAATTTGCAAAATAATAAAATGAAATAAAAGAATATACATTTTAAAGCAGATTAATCAAGTGCACTTAAAAGTTACCTTAAAACCAAAACCGAAATTATGCACAATAAAAGAATAAAGGAAAACTTGGACACAACTTAAAATTTGATACAAGAACGCAAAAAAATGTACACAATACGGGAGATTGAAAAACAGCAGCCGTCTTGAGCGAAAGTCAGAGAGCTAGTCAGTTTTGCCACCCCTTCGTATTGAGAGCAGCCGCCCGCACTCTTTAATCGATTATCGTTTTCGTTTGGTTAACATGGTGTATAATAAAAAGTAACATACTACTCACATATATACGTATTTATTTCCTTAAGAGTCAGTAAGAGCTGCTGCGCACAGTAGGCTGAGTTAAACAATTGGTCCTTAAAATTGGCTTAGCACTAAGAAAGACATGTCGCTGTCTATGTTTTCATATCAGTTACACAATATAATTGCAGTCACAGTGGCTGGAAAGAAAGGTAAGGGAAATAGGTCTATGGATGAAACCAATTCAGACAAATTTGACTGTCTATTACAATATTATAAAAACACATGGAAAAGCTAGTGCGCCATAAAAAAAGTAATAGGTCCTATTGAAAGTTAAAATTCTAAATCTGTTGAAAATTCTAAGTCGTTATATTGATAAAGCGTTCAAGATTTCGTCAGACTTGGACAAAAGTAGCCCTGATTTAGGGTCTTGTGCCGTGTTAGAAGAACTGTGTATCACAATGAACTCACTTTTACTAAAGGGAGGTGATCGAGGTTCAAGTCATAGTCAAGAATTCTTAAGCTCCCTAAATGTAGCGGAAGTTACTCTGAATATAAGAATTTTATTAGGCTTTTCGAAAATCTTGTTCACATTAAACCATGTTTATAAGGTGAAGCAGTGGGTACTGTCAAGGCTTAGAAAGTGACAGAGGCCAATTATTCACAGGCATTTAAATGTCTTGAAACAAGTTTTTTATTACTTTTTAAATTATTTTTTTTACTAACGATTCAAAAAAAAAAGTTACTTTTCCTGAAAGCTAATCATAATATTTATCATTCATACAGGATTTATATTTAAATCATTATTATGACAGCTATATATTTTGAACTAAGAATAGCTTTTTAAAGGCATTTTCTTCGATTTGTCGACTTTAAAATTCAAGAAAAATTAGAAAAATTTGTATATCCTTCAAAGTGCGCTTATTTGCATGGCTGCATCATTTATGAGTCATTAAAATCGATGGAGAGGTGGCTAAGATTTTACAATTTCAGCTAATTTGCATTAATTGATTCATGTGAGGTTATGGAATCGGGAAAGGTCGTTTTTTTTTTAAATCGGTGGTGATACTTTTAGGATTTTTATTCTAGTTAACTCTCAAAACCCATCAGTAACTAAACCTACTTTTTTGTTTTATGGCGAAACTTTTTTTTAGAGAAAGCTAGTATTTTTAAAAGCTTTTTTCAGAGGTGATCTTGCAGTTTTGCTCATAATTTGAAAAACCGCCGTCGATTTTCAAAGCTTTACATCGTTTAAAAAATAATTATTATATCTATTAATAGTTCTTACATAGCTGCATTAATTAGGCATCGTTTACCGCATAAGTTATTGAAATAGATATTAGGACTTCTGAGATATTAGGAGGTATGTGTAAGGAACTTAAGAAATCTGGCGAATGTTGCATTTCTCAAAGGTGACCCTTCAGTTTAGACCATAACTCGAGAATGCCACAATCGATTTTTAAAAGCTTTACTACATTCTGATTAAAAATACTATATCTATTAATTATCCTTACTACATTTAAATCTTTGGTTTGGCTATATATATTTATATTTTTTGATTTTGAATTGAAATTGTCAGTAACTCTTTTCGATATTTTTTGATAGTGATGACACTAGGTCAAAGTAGTACTGGAGAAAATAACAATGTTATAGCGATACATCGATGTCGCTCAAATTTTTTTCAAACAATAATTTTTTCCGATGTTTTAGATGTACGATGTTTTTAAACATATGATTCAGCATCACTGACAGACTACACATGCATAAGGTAAGATAAAATGCTATAAATTTCCAATTTTAGTATATAAATCAAAATACACTGATATTTTAGAAGGATATTGGCAGTGCATGGAAATGGAAAGCTTGTGAAGGATCGTGATGGCAAAAGTTATTATATTTTTGCAGTCCTAGTTGAGTGGATATGTGCGTGTGTGTATTTTTATCGTTTATAATGCAATTTGTATGTGTTTTCATGTAGATTTTAATTTTTAAAGTCTAATGATGACATGCCAAACTAGTGGTAATACCACCAATTTGTCTGGTCATCTGAATGGGATACATCCCAGTTTGTCTGTAAGTGATCTACCAAACGCCTCAGGCTCGATTATGTAATTTTTAGACCAAAAAAAGCACCGGCCAGTAAGCAAATAAGTATTAACAAGGCATTTACTTATATCAGCTCAGACCTGCGAAAACAAAGGAGTTACCTTCTCGTACAAAACTGCGAGATGTTTACATGGCAAATCTATTCAGCGATATGAGGTCAAAACTGAGCGACTTTCTGGCAGCTGATAAGTAACAGTTTGCTGGACGCCAAAAGCCAATGAGAGTTGTCTAACGGTCACTTGCCATTTCATTACGGAACACTACCAGTTACGAACAGCGGTTTTTATCTACAAAAAACAAGTACAGATAACCCACACGGCTTGAAACAGGAATGCCCTTCAAGATTGAAAAGCGCGTTTCACATGATAGATCGCATACTATTAAGCCAGGCTGCTATTGGAAGTACCCCAAAAGTAGTTGCGCCCTTATCAGCGTGAGAGATTTGAGTCCTGGAGGAATTGGAGCTACTCTAAATTCTTAATAAAGCACTTTAGTAACTGTATCTATGATTATACCGCTATCTTTCGGATTATTATATAATCTAGAAAATAAAAAATGCAAACAGAAAACTGATGAAGGCCGAGGAGCTTGACACGTTTTGTTCGACGGGATAAAGGCAATATTGTTACAGTACAAGTGTTTACACCACTGGATCCGCGGTTCAATTTAAATGGCCCCTTGCCAATATTTTAATTCGGATATATTAATTCAGATTACTGGAAGATACAATTGTAGATAACAATATCGGATTTGATGCGACTTTTTGCGAATAAAAAGCATGGATCTCAAATTAATTATATATGCATAAGACTATCAGATGTAGTTATTTATATAAAAAAAAAATTGTTTTTATTTGACCTTGAGCCGGCTAACAACATCTGTAATATAGTACATATAAGGTTATCTGACTGGAAAACAATTTCTTTTGTTAATTTTTATTTATAATTCTTTATTTTAGAATAAGACCCTTATTAGATTTATAAATTAAAATTTTTTACTGTTTCTTTTTAATATATAAACATTCTTTTAATGATTTACATACAAAGAATAAAAAAAAAACAACCGTTTTCTTACTTCAAAATTACATAGCTGCCAAATTAATGATTTAAATATAAAAATGACAAATTAACTTAAATATTAATTATATATATGAAAAAATAGATCTCGGAGACTATAAGAGCTAGTGCCGCCTAGTATGCCCGCAGGTCTCGTTCTGCTTTAAAATTTTGCCACGCCTGCCCAAATCTATAAAAATCTTATGTCTTCCAAATTATTTAACGATTTCAATTAAATTTATTTATGAATATGTAAATGCACATACATACATATGTAAGTAGAGACACATCACGCATACATGCCAGGTCAATGCTATGCGAGAGAGAGAGAGAGAGAGAGTTGTAAACGGACCCATTTGTCACATTTGTCATACAAAATGTTGCCAGAACATGCCATCGACATTGTTGCTGCAACCGTAATTGTCTTGAAAACATGTTGAAGGATATTACAATTAACATTGTTGCGAAAAGCAATTTTTGGCAGAAACTATGGTAGTTTTCTGTCCAACTTTTCTCACTTTTATTTACGTTATGTAGTTATGATGTTAATAATGTACCGGCTGTGGGGCAATGTAGCTAACGGTTCAGATTACAGTGTAACCACAATTCCGCTTACCTAAAGCGCTTGGCTTATGGGCTTATGCATACTGGTACACATATATAATTGAAAAAGCAAAGCATGAATTCGCTACAAACGCAAAATATATCTATGTGTTCGTACGGACAGACGCCTGCTACGTGCATTTGCACGAACACAATATACTCATTTCCTCTACTAGAGTACGAGTATAAAAAGCTTTAAGACTGATGAGTGAATGAGTATGTACTTAATTGCTATCAGTTTTCATCACTCGTTTTAACATTCCGCCAAATATATCTCTAAATATTTTAATCGTCTGCATGCTATCCAATTTGTCCCTTCAATGCTCTATCAGTGATATTTCGTGGTCTTCTGTGTTTCAATCTGCCGGTTTGATACTTTCAAGGTAGCACGAGTTTACTGCCGGCTGTCTACTTGAATTGTCTTTAGCTCAAACAAATTTTGTAACCAACTTGTTGAATCCGCTGCTTGATATTATGTTTGTTGCTGACCCTTTCTTTGTAGCTGTTTCTAAGTTTGTCCGCTTTTACTTTTGATTCACTATTGCTATTTCTGCACTACCAGCATCTCTAACTTGTCGACCAGAACCATTTCATTCCATTTTTAATAATTTTCTTAAGACTGCTTCTTAAGACTCATACATAAATTGGGTCCAATTGGCTTTAAACCATATGCTCTTAAATGTATCTTCGACTACCTATATTTCATAACTCAGAAAGTTATTTTTATAAATTATTTTTCTAAGCCCTTTCGGGTTTCATAAAGGGTACCGCAGGGTAGCCAACACGGTAGCCCTCTTTTCACTTTATTTATCAGCTTTGTAACTCTAATTACGCTTTACATTAACCTTTTCGAGTTCTTGGCTATTACCTATGAAAATCGTTATCTACATTAATTAATTATCGGCATAATTAACTCTCTTTATAAAGCATGTATACTAACTCATCTACCAAGTAGATTGTGTTAATCGTTTATTCACCCTCACAGTTTCCAATACGGAGTCACATTGAGCAACATAATCAACAATCTGAGTTAACGAACGACAAACATAGATCTGAATGACATCGGCGTACAAATGGACCTTACAGTTAGACAAAACATTGGGAAGGGACAGAAAATTCCATTGCGGTCCGAGAATGGAACCTCGGGGAACGCGGAATGAAAGCTTGAAGTATGAGGTCCGGAAACCACTGCTTGGGTCCTATTAGTTAGAGATTTACGAAGGTTAGTGGATGTATCGGAAACGTTATACAATTTGTTAAGTTTTGTAGCCAGTAGCCATTACTGTGGTCAAGCACCGCTAGGAAGGCCACATTGCTATTGTCCAATTGCTGACAAATGTCTTCGAGTAAATTAACTAAGGCAGTTTCACATCTACGATTTTTTCGAAATCCCGTTTCCGGTTTCGAATTGGAACTCCACTTCGAAAAGCTGTTCGAAACTCCACTTGAGTTGAGACAGAACGATGAACATAAAGGAATCCAAATGTTTGGTCAAAAAGTAAACGCAATAACGATCAAATAGTGAAGCTACAAGGCTACACGATTGAAACCGCAAATTTCAATTTAATTCGGACATTACGATCAGCAATCAATCATTAAACCGCATGATTCAAGTTTGATTGGAAACGCGAACAGGCCTATATGTTTGTTACTCGATATAGGTATAGGCAATAATTTAGCAGTTTCTCAAGTGGAAATTTTGAACATATTAGTAATACAATTAAGAAGGGGAAGGATTATTTTAAAAAACGAGCTTCAGGTTATCAAAGCTTGGCGCATTTCGTTTACGTTTTAGTAAAGCTTCTAAAATATCAAAGGGGCCAATAAACACAAAGCTATAACTATTATCACAGTAAGGCAGAGCTTTTACATACGAATTAAGTGTGTCTTCAAATACTAATGAATCCACAAATTCAGAGTTGAGTTCATTTATGATTATTAATGTTTATTTTTAATTAGAACACATTTGTTATATAAACAGTCGAAGTGAATGTGAAGGACCTTGAGTTGGTCGGTCAACAGCAGGTGAATAGTATATAGATGTCCATCACATGTCCTAAACTCAGCTTTAAGCTCCACGTAAAACATATACTTAATCGAATAATTACTGTAGTCATGTCATAAGTTAGAAAAATAGATCATGTTTTGAGAACGCTGGTCGTATTGTAATTACAAAAAAAAATCATACCAATTACAAAGAATACGTCAAGCAGAGTGTTGCACAAATTCGAGAAATTAGTAAGCATACAACTTCAGTGGAATTAAGGCTTTTTTTTACGTAGATAGCAAGACCCCTTTTCTTTTATCGGGACGTTGACGTACAATACGCTGCACGTTCAAGCCCAGGCTAGAAGCTCCCACCTCCTGCCCAACCAGCTGAGGGCGCAGCCGCATAACGAGCGACACGAATCGCGAAGGCGGAAAAATAAAACGGGGATTCGCTTGCTCACTTTCAATAAAAGTAAAAACAACAAACCATAAACAATTTACATTATCTACTAGCTAGATGCGTTAGAATAGATGTTTTGTTTAAGATAAGGGAGTTATTAATAGAGCGACTCAATACCATCATTAATCAGCTTATGTATAAAGATAACATTAAGCACAATTCTACGATTTTCAAGAGGATATGAAGGAAGGGGATTGGGGTCCCAATTCAACCCACGGAGAGCAAAAAGTAAAAATTTCTTTTGAACAGACTCAATGCCTTCCTGGTGATTCCTGTATTGTGGACACCAAACACACGCTTGATAAAACCCAGAGCCCCACAGCCTTATTGACAGTAATTGGAATGTGCAAGTCGAAATTTAATTTAGGGTCTAAAAGAACACCCAAGTCATCAACTGAGTCGATCCGATCAAGGGGCAAATCGTCAAGAGGCTGAGGTTTACTAAGTTGACCTGACAACACGATTGGAAAAAATGATGGTCATCTTGCAGCCTAAAGTGGGAAGAAGAGTCGTTGAAGCACAAGCAAAGATTAGGCGTCATCGGTGTACATAAGTACACGAGAGTATGATAGAACCTGAAGCAGCTCTCTGATAAAAAAGGTGAAGAGAAGGGGACCGAGGTGGCTAACCTGCGGTACCCATAATGTAAGCCTAAGGGGCTTAGAGTAACAGTCATTTAAAAGAATTTCCTGAGTTCCGAGATTAAGGTAGTCAAAACCCTCATAAGAAGATATAATGGTAAGCCAAGAAGATCTCACTTATGAATAAGCAAACAGTTGTTTGCCGAGTCAAATGCTTTGCTAAAATCAGTATAAAGACGTCAGTTTGCATTTTATTCTTAAGTCCTTGTATTATAAAAGAGGAAAATTCTAGAAAATTATTGGTTTTGGACCTAATCTCCATGAGGCCATGCCGAGAAGAAGCTTAGGAATAGCAACCAGTTTTGATATGTCTCTGTAGTTTTGGGTATCAACCGTAAAATAATAACCGTAGAATAATAAAAGGCTCCTTCCAGAAAGAAGGGAAAGATGAAGATCCGAGATAGATCAAAAGTTTCCAAATCGGCTTACAAAGCGCAAAATCTGAGAATACATCCCAGAACGCCATCAGCACCAGGAAAAAGTTAGGCTTAATAGACTTAAGTTCATTAAGCAGCAAGTTTTCAGTAACTATTGGAGGTGGAATGTTATTAGACCTGTGTAAGCTACAAATATATAAGAGAGGAATAAGCTGTTTGAAAACACTCTACAAGCAAATTGTCAATGCCTTGATCTGTATTTGCTTTAATGTTTATATATAATAATGAAGAAGGTAGGACAGATTATTTACGTTTTGAATAAACAATATTATAAAATTGTTTTGGGTAGTGAGGTGCAAATATGCTTTATAGCACTCGGAATTAATGACAGTGAACATTGAACAAACTGCAATATAACGCGAATAGTCAGAGAACCTTCAAGAGATTTTAAACTTCTTAAAGAGTAGATATTAAATATTTATAAATTGGACAACTGTGGACTAAACCAAGGAGTCCATATCTTACGAAATCAGCCTTTTAAAATGAATCTGTTCTAGCGTGCAAGTTGGAAGCTGCAGGTAGCACAGGAACAGGAATATCCATAGCAACGTTTAATGATGGATGAAACGGAAATGGAAGTGTCAGAAGCAAATTTGAAATCTAACTAGCGATTCAATAAGTTTGTTGCAAAAGGAAGTAGGCCAATCAAGTAGGCCGTCAACAAATTCGTGTTGATTTGAAGGTATCAAATAACAGTGAGCCACGTGATGTCACTGATGTTGAAATCACCAAAAACCAACAGTTTATCAATATCAGAAAGCATTGACGCGATCGATTGAATAGTATTATGATGATCACAGTAAACAGGAATATCAAAACGTGGAGAAATGTAAGAGGCAGTGATAAAGACAGATAAACATTTAAGAGACACTTTGGTACTTTTAAATTCAATTACGTTAGGAAAATTAAGTAGAATTATTTCCGACAGAAGGTCAGAATCAACAGCAATCAGTACGCCACCACCTTGGTCCCTCCCGCCAAATATAGAGGCAGTATAAATATTAGGAATGATTGCAGAGTCTAAGATTTTGGGTTTTAGCCAAATTTCAGTAAAAATTAAAATATGAAAATCAAAAGATAATCTATCAGTGTAGAGAGTTTAGATTTAAGGCCTCATACATTTTGGTAGGCAAGAAAAAAAGATGAAATTCGTTTTTTTGGAGCTATATTAAAGGGTTTATGTGCCATCAGGGAATCTTATCGGTATCCGATTTGTAGTTCAAGCTTTAAACTCATTCATGATTAGGTGCTCAGGCCAGAAGAAGCTATATTGCGCGTAACATTAAACCTAAGCTTATCTACCTTAATCTGCGAACTATATAAATCAGTTTTGGCCTGTACATAGGCGGAAACATCTTCAGATGTAGAAGCTACGTCTAGTCTAGAAATAAGGACCATCTTCGTCTTTGTAATTCCGATAAGAGCTCTAAGCAGGACGGCCACAGCAGTGGGAAATAGTCAATGATACCGAGTGCGCGACACTACAATGTTCGACATGGTGAGCAATTTCCGACCTTTACTCAGATGAGGAACCTTCAAGTTTTGTGCTATCCACCCTCTCCAGATTGGCCTAAGGGCCCATCCCCATTAAAGCATCCGTATTTGGCAGCCATTGTACTGGCTGGGACTGTAACTATCGAGCGGACTAGGAGTACCAAAGATAGAATAGATGGCTCAGGAGTTTTGCTTTGCTTTTGCTTCCTGAACAAACGTATCATTATTTACTATACGTTACTATAGATATTCCCACTCACGCAGTACCTGTTTCGTCAATTTTGTCAACAACTTGCCTTCAAGCAGACTGGTCATATTTGTACGCTTGAAGGGATATGGACAGTGCGGTAGACTACTTTTACAAAATTCTACATCCATTTTCAGCATGGGTTTATAAAGCGTAGGTACACCAATACTAATACCGCCTATAGATTTGCTCATGCCTCCTGCCAGGGCGGTGGTGTACTGATTGCTATTGATACTGGACTTTCATTAGAATCAATTCCGCCTAATTTTCCAAATTAAATGTAATTTATAAGTACTAAAGTATCTGTTAATTACATTTACTTTTTGTCAGTGGCTCTTACATTCCTCCACAGCCCAAAATTCCTGTTTACATGGACCATCTTAATGCTGTTTCTGAAAAAGATCAATTGATTGTTCTTGGTGACTTTAAAATCAGTGATATCTCATGGTTCTGTGCTACCGACGGCCTACTTGAAGTGTCCTTATCACAAGTTGATTTTGTAGCAAACTCATTGCTTAATTAAACTCATCGCTTAATTAATATTTCTTTTTGACCCTTCCATTACAAACGTTTGAAAAAGTGTTCAATTTCAAGCATAGCTTTGTTTATTGACCCAATCCAAAGATGTGAAAATACCTAGAAAATGTTATCGCCTTAAAAATACAGGGAAGTGCTGCCTGCACATCATCTTCATATGTCGCCAAGGGCACCAATGACAAGCACCAGTGACAAGCAAATCCTGTACTTTGGTGTAGAGTACAATTAATCCTTTTATTCATCCCTCTTTACAAGTTCTTTGGGTATTCCTATTCCTGCAGTTCCGGCATATTCTAACATTTTTTCTAGAACATATTCTTTTAAAAAGACTAATTTCGTTAGAGTTAACGAAGTCATCCTTCAAGAGTGCTGTACAAATTCTTCATTCCATTTTTAAGGCTTTTGTTCCGCTCAATAGTCTAGTTAGGCTTAAACTTAAAACTTAACTCAGACTTAAAAAAATATAAAATCTAGACTATTTAGAAAGTTAAAAAACTCGCGCTATATTTATGCTCTTTCAAGGTTCACTGTGCTTAATTCGATGTAGGGTGCCATTTTCTCTGGACCCTAAGCAGTTTTATAACTTTGTTAAGTCAAAACAAAAATCATCTGTCCTTCCCGCTTCTTTGTCTTATATAGCCACTAAAGCAAATACAAATCGCGGCATAGCCAGTTTGTTTGAACAGTTTTTCAAACAATTTATTCGTCATTCCTAACCTTTTTGAAAAAACCTTAACTTCACAGTTACAACATCCTTGTAATTCTATAATTTTATATTCTCAGCATAGGCTCATGGAGCCTAGGTCTACCACTAATTTACTAGAATATTTTTCTGTAATCATACAAGGAATTAAGAATAAAATGCAATGTCATTTACACTGATACATGAGTTGGACCTCCTTGGCTTCCCATCTTATCTTCTCCAATGGATTTCCGACTAATTTAATCACATGACTCACGAAGTTTTTTTTTGTAAAAATTCTTTTTCTAAGACCCTTAGAGTTACATCAGGGGTACCGCAGGGTAGCCAACTCGGTCCCCTTCTCTTCATCTTATTTATCAACGAACTGACTCAGGTTATATCCCATTCTCTTGTACTAATGTACGCCGCCGAAGTTAAGCTTTGCTTTTCCTTTAACGTCTCGTCCTTCCCTTTTATACTGCAAGAAGACCTTTATGCTTTCCAATCGTTGTTTCATGTCAATTTGCTAAATCTTAATTGCTTTTAATGCAAAGTCATGTCGTATTGTCATATCATACCTCTTCAGACATCGTACCTTATTAACGATGGGCCCCTTGATCGGATGTATACCGTAGATGACTTGGTAGTTCTTTTTGACCCTAAATTAAATTTGATCGTCACACCTCGGTTACCGTCAATAAGGCCGTGAGTGTTCTATTATTTATTAAGCGTTGGTCAAAAGAATTCGATGACTCCAATACATCTAAAGTTCCGTACACTTCTCTGGTCCGGTGTCTGGTGTCGCCAATACATGAACCACCAGGGCCGAGCGAGTCCTTGTTTTTGTTGTCTTTTTCGTGTTGTTGAGGGGGCGAAAACTTTTAGGCACTGTTCAATAAACTTTGTCTGGGGATAAAACTTGCGCAACTACCTCGTGTCTGCCGTGTTTTCCTTTAAAACAATGCACATATCTAACGTTGACCCAGTCATAGTCAGCAGAATTGAGAGCATTCCAGATAAAATATCGCTTATGCGGGCTATTGACACTTATCGGTGGGAGTCTAATTGACAATTGAAGCTGGCGATGTTAGGCTTTGGTTCGTCTGCCCCGATCTATCTATATTAGTCAGAGAGTCTTTACAGAAACAATGCTCCTTAGAAAACAGAGGTCCTTAATTGCTATGTTTACTCGCCGTAGTCTGATGCACGTGAAGAGTCATCAATAGCTATAAGTATAAAAGCGTGCGTTAGCTTTCAAGAGCTATTGACGTTCATATCCACTCCCATGCGATCGACACCCCACTGCACCCCAGCCAATCCTCCGTCAGCTACCGCCGACGCAATTCCAGCTGGGTCCGCTGCCTCCCCATAGAAAAGTTAATTTCTCCAGTGTTATCAATTTAGGCAATAAGCTTACGAAATATATATACTAACATTTATATCCATCTTTTATCGTTAAACTATATTTTTATTTATTTACATATCAAAAGTGTGAGCTAATAGGGAGTTCTAATGAAAATGCAGAAGACTAGTAGTGGTTCCACATCATGGTATGGTAAAGTAGCTTTCAAAAGGGTGTTACCATTGCTCATATAAATGCGCAAAGCCTGCTGAAAAAAATGGATGAGTTCAGGTATCTTTTTGTTAATTTCAATGTTGATGCTATTTGTATTTCTGAAAATTGGCTTGTGTCCGCTATGTGAAGCCCTATATTGTATGCATTGGGTATGTTTTCTTCCGCTCAGATCGATTAGGGCATGCATGCATCCTATTACATCTTCTATGACTACCTTAATCTCAGAAGTCAGAAAGTTCTTTTTAATAACTCCTACTCTATGCCATTTAGTTACATCAGCCATCAAGCCATGGTTACATCAGGGGCAAGGCAGGGAAGCCACTTATCAACGAGCTGCCTCAGGTTCTATCCCACTCTCGTGTACTTATGTCTTTCGAAAACGTTAAACTATGTTTGTCCTTTAAAGACTCTTCTTCCCACTTTAGGCTGCAAAATTACCTTGATGAATTCCAATCGTGGTGTCAGGTCAACTTACTTAATCTCAACTGTCTAAATACCGCTTCAGACATAGTACCTTCTTGACGATATGCCCCTTGATCGGATCGACTCAGTTGATAACTTGGCTGTAAATTTAATTTCGACTTACGCATTTGAATTACCGTCAATAAGGCTGTGTGTGCTCTGGGTTTTATCAAGCGATGATCGAAGGAATTTTATGATCCTTATACAACTAAGCTACTGTATACTTCTCTGGTCCGACCTTTTTTGGGTTTTGGTGTTTTTGGTGTCCACAATACAGGAATACCAGGACCGCATTGAGTCAGTTAAAAAAAAAAATGTTTACTTTTTGCACTCCGTTGTTTGTATTGGGGATCCCAATAACCTCCTCCCTTCATATTCATGTTAGCTTCTGCTAATAAACCTTCCATCTCTTGCAAATCGTAGAATTATGCGTAATGTTGTTTTTATACATAAGCTGATTAAAGGTAATATTGACTCGCCGTCTTTAATTAGCCATTCAGTTTTTTGTTCCTCGTAGAAGTACTAGAATTTATGTTCCTAACTATCTTCAGCACTGTAATTTTCGTGTCCCTTGTTGTAACTATAATAATCTATTTAACTTTATCTCTAATAATAACTCCCTTAACTCAAACAAAACATCTATACTAACGCATCTTGCTAGTGGCTAATGTAAATTGTTTATGGTTTATTGTTTTTTACTTTCAGTGAAAGTGAGCGAGCAAGTCCGCGTTTTATTTCCGTGTTCGCGATTGGTGTCGCTCGTTATGCGGCTGCGCTCCTCGGCCAGTTGGGATCTTCTAGACTGGGCTTCGCGAGTAACAAGCCAAGTGGCTTGAACGTGCAGCGCATTGTACGTCAACGTCCGGATATAACCAGTAGATCAAGAGTGGCTCATTTGAGTCTACATTGATTGGGAACGATTCTTTATAATAGACCGACATTATGAATGCAAATTAATATACAGATAAACTGTAAATTTCTCACGGGGAAATTTTAAACGCAGAGAACTATGAAACAGTTACTGACAAACAGATAAGCAGTCCTTGCGCAAAACAACGACTACTCGACAGCAACAAGGATATTACAATTCGAAATGCAATAATCACAAGCAATAAAACAAAGAAAAAATCAACAACAACTCTGCTTTCTTGTTTTAACAAAGCTATCACTGCCAATTATCGCAAAGCAAAGCAGAGAGATTTTTCAGCCGCCAGCGTTCCACGTGGAAACAAAAACAAAATACAGAAGCTCAGCCTTTATATGTTAATAAGTTTATGCTTATGCTTCGCGTTCGAATAGGTATTTAAGGAAGAAACTATATATAAAGGGAAGGCACGTAAATATATTTTATACCGAACCGAGGTAAACCACGATTCAAAAGACAAGAGTAAGCGAGAGTCGTAATATTTGTGCCTGGCTTTCGCGCGTAAAAAACCCTTGTTATGGGAATTGACCACTTATTTCAATCGAAATGGCAATCGTTTTACTTTCAAAACGAACTGGAACAGTCTCTGCTCTTTATGCAGTAGAACTGAAACTAACTATCGTTTGAGGTGGGGAACAACCATCGATTCCGTCGGTTGTGTATGTGCATCGATTATTATACAGCTTTAGTCTATACTTCATATATATTTACATTTCTGAAAACGTATTTAGTAATAATAAATGGGATTGTTTACATTTCGAATAAAAATATAATTGTTATTTCAATGTGAGTGTATAAGCAAATACGTGTTAATATATAATTTGTCATGTATTTATATATGTTATGTATTGTAGATATACATATTTATACATAAAATGATAATTCTGAACTTGACTCCGACTCCATGAATTTATGTAAACATATGTATATACATATATATAAGCTTATTTTCATATGCACTTGTATTTATTTTCGTTTACTTGATAATTTATATTGCAAATGACTCATACCAATGCAGATACAGGATTGCTCAGTTAGAATTACATACTAACAACAAAAGAGAAAACCTTGATTCTACTATTCACATTGGAAATATATATCTTGTTTGTTGTCGTGTATAAGTAGTTAAACCCAGATGAACGTACGTTCTATTATGACAAAAATAAATAATACCCATACGAAACGTTCATTCTGAAGTAATCGATTCAATATAGATATAGTTTTCCGATATGTAAAAACAATTCAGGGGACATGGCGCCTACTCAAAGGGATACAATCCGAATTCTGTTGGAGCGAGCAGATATAAGATCTGCAAAAATGCCAGTTCTGTAGCGTGTAAGAATTCGTAGATCTCGAGAGTGCAACACAACGAACAGACATACATATCGATTACTGTCGTGCTGATATATACATCTTATCTATATATAAAACTCTTTGTGCTGACTGATCAGCAACGCGCAGGTCTAACGGAAATATGCAGAACGTTTAAATTTGTACACAAGGTATAGTTCATGGCTTAGGAGAGCACCAACCGCAAGTTAGTCAAAATGGAGGTCAAAGGTCCAAACGCATAAAATACATATTTTAACACACATATAGAAGATCGGCATTTCTTTTTTTCAATTTTTGTAGTTTTACTATGCAAAACATCAAAACAAAATCACTCTTATATGTATGTGTGTGCGTCCTGCTGCCTGCTAAGCGAAAAACTTATTCAACATATACACAAACACGCATACTCACAACTTCCTTGTTTTTGGCCTCTGTAAGCCCATGCTATTTTTTATTATCGGTCAGAGGAAAAACAACAGCCTATATGTACAATTTACTAATCAAGTGTTATATATCTGCGTGGAAAAAGGGAAATAATCGATATATATCGTAATCAGATTGTTAACAGTTGAGAGATGCTCTTGCAAGAAAAACAACAAAACAAATTCGCTTAAACCCTGTCGGCTTCGCAAACCTGTATCATATCTAGCGTTTTTGTTTTGTCTTCATCTTTTTATACTTGTACTTTAGTAGAGTAAACGAGTATATTGGATTCGTGCAAATGTATGTAACAGGCAGAAGGAAGCGTCTCCGACCCCATAAAGTATATATATTCTTGATCAGATGGATAGAAGCCGAGCTTGGACTCTTTTGGAAAAAAAAAAACAAAAGTTATGCTCCTACGTGATCATTCCCGGAACAATAGGATATATGAGAGCAATATGATATAGTTGTCCGATCTGTATGAAACTCGAACTCAGCGAGAAGAAAAATTAGCATCTGATAGTAATTTTGTCAGGTTTTCAGTATTGAAGACAATTAATGATGTCGAAGAATTTAATTATGTAAATTTTGTTCAATCAGAGATCATATGTAAAATAGCTCGAGAAACAACGTGATTCAGTCTTATGAAAACTAAGCTATTAAAGATCGATCCATATCGTTAGTAAATTAACTAAACTTGCAGATGAATATAAATGTATTTTATAGGGTTATAGAGTCTCTATCGAGTTTACCCGACTTTGTCCGGGCTTATTTTTTTTTTTTTTTTTTTTTTTTATAAAATTGGTTGTTTTTTTATCCAAATTGAAGCAAATTTTGTAAATTACAGTTTTAAAGCCAGTTTAAAGCGAATGACAGTTTCTTGAAGATCAAGGGCTATATATCGTTTGAGAAAAATTGGCGTGACACCGCCCTTCTTATATGCGATTATGCAAATTCGTCATATATTCGCACCTATTGCCTCATTTGCAATAAAATTTGTACAGTATAGTGGTACCGACTAGAAGAATGTTAAGGGCTATATTTAAATTGGGAAAGATTCATCGCCCCACTCATAAAAAACTTCTAGAATACCATAGAAACTTCTGGTAGTTTGATGGGAAGAAGGGAACAAAAACACATTGAAGATCACTAACACAACAACAAACATAAATCAACTGAAGGAGGCGTATCGACGGCTAGCTATTTATATATAAAATTCTATTATCACGATTTTTGGATACGCTAAACAGTGAACGATGAACCATGTGATAAGGTACGCATCAAACCGACAGAGTCGATCGCAGAGGAACACGAGCTATCACTGCGGTTAAAATCACTGAAAATCGGTGAGCTCTTACATGGAGCGAGAATGGAAAAACGAAAATTGTAGACTCCGGTTCAGCCGTTTTTTGACTTTTTGACACAAACTTCTGGTAGTTTGTTTTTTGAAGAAGAAAACAACAAAAACACATTGAAGACCATTAACACAATAACTAACACATAAATCAACTGAAGGAGGCGTATCGACGCACGCCGGGCTAGCTAGTTATATATAAAATTCTCTTAAATGTTAATGCTCCTTACATTCTGCTTTATAATATTTGCTTTATATTATAAACTCAAACAATTTGTTTGTAAAACGTAAACCAAACTAATCTGATCTAACATTCCGGTCCCGTTGAAGGCCTCAGGCGCTTTAACCATCTAGTGGTAGCACAGCCAGCTTGTAAATTGGGCCCTTAATGAAGACTTCGGCTACTTCGGCCTTTGTTGCCACCCTTCGAGGGATCCATTTTTCTTTTGGCTTGTTGTCCTCGTGGAGCAGGACAAGACATACTATTGGCCAGGTAGTCCTTGGACTTAGCTCTGCCAGAGCTGCTGCTTCAGCGCTGACAGCGTTTGAAAACAGATAAGAAACTGTCAGTGGAAAAGTCGAGAACAAGTTCCAAGTGAACAGCCTTTGACGAAAAAAACAAAGACGGCTACATAAGTCTTAATATGGGTTTTCTGCGAATTTCGAAAGACACAAACCAATAAGGGGCGTACTTTTCGCAATCGGTCGGCCGGCAAATTTCCGATTATGTGTCCATGCAATACAGGCTTGTAATGAAAGCAGTGCACACACTTTCGTATGATTTTTGTGCACTCCTCTCGATCATTAATTAGCCATATCTGCTGCCTTAGAAGTAATACCATCACTTTTGCACCTGCATGGTAGTGAGAACGATGTAGATTGCGAAGAAATAAAGTCGAAAAATGCGATTTTTAAGACAACAGCAGAGGAAATTTGGCATCGTAGGGAATTGGTCCATTAAGCAACCTGCCAACCACAGGAATCATCACAATAGTGATTCCATCGAGTTTGCTAGTATCTACAAACGCGTTCAGACGTTGAAGATGTGGAGCCAATTCTTCTGACTTCCCAACTTTTTGAATTCTGGCCCTAGTTCACATCTCTGAACTACTTGAACTAGCCTCAAAAACGACAACTTTAGTTCAGACGCTGATGGCTGAAATTACCACCTCTTGAATACGCTTTCTTCCTTGAATAAACCTATTATTGTATACCCTGATCCGAAGCAAATTTATATAAATATTCGACTGAATCTGTGTTACTGAGTGTAGTGTAGCATTTTTGTTGTTGTCGGACAGCTGCACAACTCAAATTGATGAAAACTGTGGTCCTTCTGTCCACATTGTGCACGTTAAGCTGTTTATATAGCTTCCACGTCCTGGATTTCAACAACCCTATTAGCCACAAACGTTGCTATTGTGGATGGATCCCTGTTTTGTCAGTACAATGTGACTTGTGAGTCTGACCAAAAGTTAACGCTTTCCAACAGATGCGCTGCTCACAATTCGAGCCGTGGAATTGATTTCGTTTTTAGAGGAGATACTCGAGATTTTGCTGTCAGAAGCATTTGTATCATCACTGGTACGAATATAAATGCAGCAACCATATGCTTAATTTGAAGCGTCTACGAATCCGTTAATTTGAACACTTCTATAGGCGGCAAGACAAATATAGCGAGTTGTATCTATTTTGTCTAATTCAAGCAAATTTAAATCTGTTCCAGCTATTATGAAGATTTATGAGAACGGGCTCGTCCCAATCTATCTTGAAACCTCCAAGTTCTAAAACCTCACAAACTTCCTTACGGATTCGTTTTAGTCCTTCCTCTGTTAGCTCTGTAAGCATATCGCCAACGTGAAAATCTCTTTGAATAACTTTTGATGCAGTTGGATGTGATGCATAGATTTCTGGCAATTCAAATAGACGGCGGATGGCCAAGAATGGTGCCGATGTTGTTCCGTATGTTACAGTGCTTAGACGGTAGGTGCAAGTCTTGGTTCGCGTTCTTTCTCCAAAGAATCAATTGATAATTCCGATCTTCGGCGACATTTACTTGTCTATACATATGTCAGCCGTTAGCGCACCTACCATCAATGTCTCGTTTAATAAGATTGATGTCGACCTTTTGCTTGATGCGTCGAAAACTACTCGCAATTTGGTGATGCTACTATCAGGTCTCAAGACACATTGATGTGGAATATAGTAATGATGTCCTGGAGGAGTGCTGGTAAGGTTGAAGGTTGGTTGGCCAGGGTTGAAGTACTCTTTCATAAAATCCATGTACATGTCTCGCAAATAATTATCCTTTGCGAGTCTGCGCTCTAGTGATAGAAAGCGCCGCTTTTTCGTTTCGAAAGATAAGCTCAATTCGTTGGGACTACGTTTAAATGGCAGCTTGACTTCAAAGTGACCCGCCAATGTTCAGCTGTTTAAGCAGCCTTCAACTTTTCTGAGACAAGTTCAAATTCAAACTTTGTCGCTTTCAATAGCGAGGTTGCACCCCGAAGCTCGATTTGATGCGACTTGACTTTTTTTTGGAGAGATGGATATTCCGAACTTAGCTTTATTTGGCCCACACAAAGTAATTCGAAAAGGGTTTCCGCTCCTAGCTATAAGTCAACTTAGCAGCCTGGAGGAAACAAGGGCACGTCAGCTCACTGTTGAGCGGAATATTCCATTGTGAACTTTGTGCCTTATGTATGACAGAGGCATTTTTTCCAACTGTCACAATGTTCAGGCATGAATCTTCACGCTGTGCTAGATCCTCTGACATAAGATTGATTTAAGAGCCGGACGAGTGTGCCTGTGAATACTCCGCAGGTGTAGAACCAGAAATACTTCGCTGCTGTTCTACACTGTATCTATAAAAAAAGAGTATTATGGGGCTTCCAGCATACTCGACACTTTGACGTCTTGCTATTTGTAACTGCATGACCTGGGCTTAGACAATTGATACACAAACGATGATGTAGGGTGAAATGAAATCGCTGACCAACCGGAAGAGCACTTGACATTTGCCCATACTATGATTCGTCGCTGAGCAGTAACTACATTTCGAATCAGGTCGTTGTTTCGCCTTTGCGCATGAAAGCGAAGACTTTGTGTGTCTTTTACTTGACTCCTGTCTAGATTTCCCTTTAGTCTTGGTTGACTCCTCAGCAGCCAGATGCTGCTACCGTCGATTCAACTGAGCTGCTCACTCGGACTAAGATGACAATTTATCATAATAAGGAGTGTCGAAAAAGATCAAACATTATCATTAACTCTATAAAATCCATGTCCGCCTGAACATTAATTTCGAGATTTAATTTTCGAGCATCTCCAACCTGAATTCAATGTGAATTTGGTCGAACGATATAGTTTTCTGCTCGAAAGCCTTTTCATACCGAATATCAAGCATCATCATATCGTGTTTAATGTAATGCAACATTACCGCTAAGAACTTTAAGCTAGGTTTAGAACTACCTTTTTTCGAAGCTGACTATCAGTCATTTTGGAAATTTCAAATTAACTAAGGCAACGAGTAGCTGTATGTGGTACGTAAGAGTAAACGATGTAATGCACTTCCTTGCACGCACACCGCCCAAATATTCACAAACGCAATTTATTTAATATCAAATTGTGACACAATTAAATAAATCCAAAAATTATGTGTTGATCCCAAAGGGTTAATGCAGAGGCAGCAACGAAAACGAAATAACCAAAACTTACTATGCCAATTATCTCATTCATATGCCGTGAAAATGCTTGGCAAGAGAAGCTCTTTATTTAATTGGTTTCCCAATTCACTAAGTGCCAAAAATAGTTGTAAAGTATTGGGCTGGGCCACATATAGTTACATATATAAGCACACGCACAAATGGTGGCTTGCTCGAGGAATATAGCCAAAGCTATATTCGCGCAATATAAAAAATATGAACTTGTGCCGAGGCGACGAAAATGCACTTTGTTCAATTTTTATCGTGCATTCGCACGAATATTGCTGAATCGATGTCCCTACTCGCGCCCCAATAAATATCCGTGACTTAGCGAGAATATGAAAATGAAAAGCCAAAGCAGAGCTTACATAGCTTGACTTAGTTGCGATAACTTTAAGAGTCTTTTCAAATGCAATACAGATGAGCAGAATGTTAGAGCATGTACCATATGAAAATTAGAGCACATAACTACATAATATAATAATAAATATGTCATTATAAGTTAGTGCTAATGGCATATAGTATGTTTTACAATATTGGCTTTATATTATAAAGTCAAAAAAATTATTTGTAAAGTTTAAACCAAACTAATCTGATTCAACAGTCACCAAAGACAACCAATTGCTCTGTGTCAGAGAGCATTGACGCGATCGACTTAATAGCATTAAGATGTTTCAAGTAAACAGAGATATCGTGGAGGAATGTAAGAGGTACGGATAACGACAGAAAATCATTTAAGAGACACTTTAGTACGTATAAATTCAATATCCTTAGGAAAATTAAGCAGTGCAAAATATCAGGCTTTACCCAAGTTTCAGAAAACACTAATATGTGAAAATGGAAGGAAAGGTTATTAGTGAAGAGTTTAGAAATTTTAGATGTGAGACCTCTTATATTTTTTAGGCAAGATTGTGTCAAAGCAATCGTCCGGAACACTTATACTAAAAAAAGGTATTGCGCGTGACGTTAAACCGAAACCTGACGAAAGCTAGCATGGAGGGTCTTAAAGCCATCCTTTGCGTTCTTTAAAAAAGTACGCGACTCGGCTTCAGTTGGTCGAAACGACACACACGTGTTGAGATAATCAGCGGTAGCAGTTCAGATCTTGGCACATTTGAAATGAGTGGTAAGTGTCCGTGTAAGCGATTATTTGTAAAATTATAATAAAGTTGTGTCGTCCTGCTGAAGCCGATTTGCTTTGTTGTTGAATGCGCAGAAGATCTAATATTTTTGTTGTGCTTGTAAGCTTATGCTATTTTTAGACTCTCTGCCTGCTGTCATATTTGTTTGTGTTTTAGCTATCGCTATATTGTGTTACTTGTTGTTGTGTCGTACATACCTGATATTCTGCTACGAGCAACCCAGTGAGACATGTATCATTCCTATTGCTAAATAATTTTGTGCTCTCAGTTTCAATGTCTGCCTGCTAAAAAAAAAGTTGCCATTTCAAGGTGCCAATATCAGTGTCCGTGTAAGGGATTACTTAACAAATAATCATAGTTTGGAATTTGCATGTGTGTTGTGTCGACCTGCTCAAGCCGAGTTGCGTTCGTTTTTAAGGAATGCAAAGGAAAGCTTTAATGCTCTACACGTTGGCTTTAAGCAATTAAATACGTAATTCTCGACGTTCGCAGCAATTTCAAATCTATTAATATGGAGTCTCGTAAGCGTAAGAAAGTAAATGATCTGGGATAAACTCTATCGACCCTTTTTTCGTCTGAGCAAAGGTAAAAAATGGCTCCACCTGTGAAACTTTTCAGTGTCGCGCCCTCGGTATCGTTGACTATATTCATCAGCAGCATACCTGCTGTTATGGCTCCTCTAACTAGACCCTTATCGACGTTCCAAAGACTAGCCGTAGATTCTACATCAGAAGATGTTTCCTTCTATGTCCAGACCAAAACTAATTTATATAGTTTGAGGATTAAAGTGGACAAATTTAGATTTAAGTCTACGCGCCATATAGATTCCTTCCAGATAGGTGTTCTGGGCTACTACATTGAAACAATCTGCCAAAAGAGTTTCTGGCCTGAGCATGATATAGTTTAAAACCAGAACTAGAAATCGGAACCCTATAATATAGTTTCAAAACACTAACCACCTTTTTTCCTGCCTACCAAAATGTAAGGAGTCTTAAATCTAAACTCCCTAAACTTAACACTGATAGCCTCTCTTTTCATTTTCATTTTTCATTATATACTAGTTAAAGCCCGATATCTTAGACTCTGCAATTTTTCCTAAAAACTATACCGCCAATAAATTGGATCGTCCCTCCCGCCAGGGTGGTGGCGTACTGATTGCTGTTGATTCTGACCTTCTGTCGGAAACAATTATGCTTAATTTTCCTAACGTAATTGAATTTATACGTACCGAAGTGATTAAAATTTAAAATGATTTTCTGTCTTTATGACTGCCTCTTACATGCCTCAACGTTCCGATATATCTGTTTACTTGGATCATCTTAATGCTATTCAATCGATCGCGTCAATGCTTTCTGATACTGATCAATTGTTGGTTTTTGGTGATTTCAACATCACTAATGTCACGTGGTATTCTGTGATAGACTCAGCCGGTTTGATACCTCAAACTCATTGGATCTCTAACTTGGTTTGACATTTGCTTCTGACCCTTCCATTTCGGTGGTTTGACTCTGCAAACCGCTTTTGCTTCCTAAAGACCCGTTTCATCCATCAATACACGTTACTATGAATAGTCCTATTCCTGTGGTACCTGCAGCATCCAACTTGTAAGCTGGAACAAATTCATTTGATTTCGTTAGATATGGACAGTGAGGTAGAGTTCTTCTACATAATTCTTTTTTTCCATTTTGAAGGATTTTGTTCCGCTTATTAGAGACCTTGGTTTACTCAACAGTTGATGAAAAATATTATATTCACAGTTACAACATTTTTGTGGTTCGATAATTTCATCAGCTTAGCATGGGTTTATGAAGCGTAGGTCTACCACCACTAGAATTTACTAGAATTTTCTTCATTTGTAATACAAGGATTTGAGAAAAAAATGCAAACTGACGTCATTTACACTGACTTCAGCAAAGAATTTGCCTCCGCCAATGAAATGCTATTGTTTTGTACCCCACAATTTAGTGATTGTTTGCATAAACATATTGCAAATACTGAAATACCTGAAACTAAAAAAAAATAATTCTGTGGGTGTTCTGGGTTTTATTAAGCAATGGTCGAAGGAGTTCGATGATCCTTATACAACTAAATTACTGCACACTTCTCTGGTCAAACCTATTTTGGAGTACGCATCGTGTGTTTGGTGTTCACAAAACAGGAATCGCCAGGACCGCATTGAGTCTTTTCAAAAGAAAGGTTTAATGTTTGCTCTCCGTGGGTTGAATTGGGACCTTAATAGCCCCTCTCTTCTTATTCCAGTAGAGTTCTGCTAATAAACCTTCCATATTTTGAAAATCGTAGAATCATGCTTAATATTATCTCTATACATAAGCTGATTAATGATACTCCGACTTTAATGACACAACTTAGCTTTTGTGTCCCTCGTAGAACTTCTTGAAATTACGTTCCTATCTACCTTGAGCACTGTAATTTAAACTATCTCCTGCATAACCTTTTCGTGTCTTGTGTTCTGTGGTGGGAGGAACAGCCCCGCGGCTCGGTGTCGAGCGGGTCCACTTGAACGGACTGCGCATGGTCCGTCAACGTCCCGACATGATAAAAAAAAAATAAAACAAATTTCAGCTCTGTAGCTCTTAGGACTTCTGAGATTTCGGGGTAGAAACACAATATCGAATCTCCTCGTCATTCTGATCAAAAATATATATACTTTATATGGTCGGAAATGCTTCCATCTGAGCCTTGCATACTTCATGACAAAATTAATATATATTCACATATTTTGCGAATAGTATAATTATGTTTCAATGATGAATGAATATATGTTAATTAGTTTCAAACGCCGTAAAACTTTTTCAAATCGGTTATAATAGTAAAAAATAGCTACAAAAAATATCAGATTTTTGCAAATTCCTTAAAAAAGAAAGAATAAATAAATGTAAAATACATCAACAAAAGTCATGGTATGCTGTTTTTTTCATTGTATTTTACTAAAACTAAAGTTTTACTATGGCATCCATATGAAATTTTGTTCCATTCGGATAAATCTCACAATTCACAAGTACACATTGGTCGATTTGACTGATTTAGCTGCAGAAAATAGATTTTTTTGTAACCTTGCAGAGGGTAAAATAATTTTGTCACGATGTTTGTAACGCACAGAAGGAATCAATCTCTGACCCCATAAAGTGTACATATTCTTGATCAGCATGACGAGCCGAGTCGATATAGTCACGTCCATCTGCCTGTCAGTCCGTCTGTTTCTATGCGAACTAAACTCTCAGTTTTAGAGCTATCGAGTTGAAAGCTGCTCATATGTCAAAACGGTCCTGATCCGACAACTATATCATATAGCTCCCGTATAGCCGACATATTCGGAATGAATTCTTAGTACAGCGAAATCGGTAGTTTTTTTTTTATTCAAATTGAACCAAATTAGGTAAATGCTAGTTTTAAAAGCCTCTACGTCTGCTGCCCAAAGTTGATCCAGATCAGAACACTCTCTATCATATAGATTTTTTTTATCCGAATTAAACAAAATTTGGAAATTTGTCAGTCTTAGAAGCTGTCCGAATTTCAAAAGAATCTGCAAGGCTGTGTAAGCTTCGGTTACCCGAAAACAGCCTTCCAAAATTTGATTTTCCTCCGATAGACATAGCTCTGTTGACTCAAATTAGATCCTTTCCTTTATGCTATGAAAATTTCTAAACAAATTTCTATGTACAACCATAAAATGTTAACATTGACGACTAAATTGTATATATGTATATATTTTTTTAGATTGCATATTAAGTTCTGAATATAATCATTATGAACTTATCCACTATACAAAGAAGTACCAGCGTTAGTGGCCAATTCGTCGTAACTATTATATTAATTTCTTGGATTGGATTAACAGAGCAGGTAAGATACAAAAAAGACTGCTATACATTGCTTACTATTGTCTTCTCATAGACTTATCGTTAAGTTACATCAATTTAAGGCCTTCTGTAAACAGTGAAAGTTGCAATTGTAAAAACAAATTTGATATACATAGCCCCGGGGCGCCGAACAGATTAGGCTTTTTACACATATTAGACCCGAAGCACGCCGACGGGCGGAATTTTCTGAGAGCACTGAGCAATATTTCCGAATGATTTGGGAAATTGTATGCAAACATATTTTTGCAACGCACTGAAGGCAGGAAATTCGATATAGCTATGTCCGTCCGTAAGACCTCCAGAGCTAATGCTCCATATTTCTGCACGCTGATTAAGTTCAGAAATCATCAGGATTGGAATGAGATTCCGTTTAGACAACCATGTCATTTAGCTTGCACAGAACGATTTTTTTCAGTAGAGAAAAAAACACTCCATGAAAAAGCAATTTATTTCAAACATTAACACATATTGTAAAAATTACGAAAAATATCATGAATTTCAAAATTGTGAGTATGTTCGGACCATTCAACATTCATTTATAATCATGATTTTTATACCCAACACGTGAACAACGGGATATTAATGAAAAAAAATAACTCGCTTGTGTGTGAAGTAAATTGCAAAATGCTGCTGTCTATCCTTCTCGTCGAATGAGCCCTAAATATGAGAGACACGATATTTATTATTTGCTACGAAATAAGTGGAAGAAATGTTGAGTTATATTACACCGTTGTTATATATTTACTGACCTTCCTTTCTTGTCCTACTTATTTAGGCGAACACATCGATGCTCTTCTGGAAATTTTTAAGAAACCTGCTCAATTTATTAAGAATGTTCAGATTGATTAATGTAATTTCTTAAAATAAGACAATCAGAATATTTGGGACAATCACTAAACTCCGTACTCCTAATCCTAATAGTCCACGCCACCTCGCTTTTGGCGTGAACAATTGATAAATTTGAAAGCTTACATATTCCAAGTAAAATCAAGAATATCATTTGATAAATTGGTTGTTTTACCGAAATTCTTATTTGTAAATGTTGTTTACTTAGCAAGCTCGAGGTGAAAGTGAATGATGAACGTCGTTTCTCTGCTAACCTCATTATACCATTCACAAAAAATATTAATGTATATTCATTTTGTTATGGACCTTGCAACGCATAAAAGGAAGCAATTTTGGTCATATGAAATATATATATTCTTTATCACCATGACATCCCTTATGTTGATATAGCTACATATGTTCGACCGCCGCCGTGTGTCCGCTTAAATTCAAAAATAACCCAAATTTGTAGAGCTGCAAAGCAAAATGTATTTTTACGATTTTGCCTACAATTATTATCCGATCGTAACAAAACTCGGCAAGATTATACATATGCAAACCGAATTTCAACTAAATGCGTTAAAATTTGCGGAAGATGTAAGGTTTTGTAGTTTGCCAGGCGGGAGGGGCGTGGCAAAATTTAAAAACAAACTTCTTCTGACGCCCCATAAGGGCAGACTATATACCTGAAACATACATTCGCGCGAATACAATATACTCGTCTACTCTACTAGAGTACGACTATAAAAATTTAATTTGGAAATTAATGAAAATGTTTTGGTTATGGTAATAAAACTGTTAATAATTTTGTTATAGAAATGATTCAGTAAAAAAAATGGGCTCAACCCGAACCTAAGCTCTTGGAACTTGAATCTTAACATTTTCTAACTTTGACCCAAGGGTGAAATTCTATTGTCGACAGTGAACTGTCAACTTTAAAAACAAGTATATACTAAGATTATTAAGATTAATGCATTGAGTTTATGCAATGTCTCCGGCCGATGGGGCTACTAATTATTTATATGCCCCAATTCAGAGCACTCCGGTGGCCAGAGATTCAGACATAAAAAATATTGTCTAAGATAAGTGGGTTAGAATGGTTGAATGAAAGTAGTATTTCAGTCCTATACGCACAGCAATAGTTGGTTCAAGCACCCAACCACCACTTCGATCAACTCACATATCTGTCGACCTAAATTTCAGAGATACAAACCGAAGAGATACAAACTATAATATCTGCTTCTAACATTTTGATGGGAAATTGTTATTCAATTAGTTTTTAGTTGGTCAATTAGTTTTTTGAAACTGATGTCTGGGCGTCGCAGCCGGAGGCAAGTAATTTGCCCTCTTCTCAGAAGAACGATTTTCTTTTGCTGTAAATTCATGCACTTCTGTATGAGGACAGTTTGTGGATTGAAGAGCTTCATACTGGTCAAAACGGCCAATCTGGCACAAAATCAGCACAAATTTAAGTGGTTGAATTCCGCCGGTATTTTATATTAATTTTGTCAGGAACTTTAAAGCGTTTCCGACTATATAAAGTATTTATATACTAGATCAGCATGACAAGGGGAATCCATATAACCATGTCCGTATGTTCGTCCGTCTGTTTCAACACAAAAGATCTCAGAAGTCTTACAAGCTACAAGGCTGACATTTTTACCAGACGCTTCTTCCACCTGCACGTTGGTCAACTTCGAGTTTTATTAAGATCGGACAACTATATCATATAGCTCCCATATAACCGATTGTTCCGGAATGAACACTTAATAGCATTGATTCATTCAAATCAAACCAAATTCGGTTTGTATCCATTTGAGAAGGCCTTACGTTCACTGATCAAGATCGGACCACTATATCATATAGCTCCCATATAACCGATTGTCTCGGAATGAAAACTTCTGAGCATTAATTTTCTGTTTGTCATCAAAATCAAGCCAAATTCGGTTTGTATCCATTCGGTTCTCATCTGAGTAAGACCGCCGACACAGGTCCAGGCCCCCCAGATGGGTCCTACGCACTTGTCTTTGTGTCTTTCGGCAGCTCCACCTTCTCTTTCTAAAAAGCCTTATCAATTGGTCACGCCAAGGTGACTAACTGTGATTCTAATTGACAAGCAGAAGATGTCTGGTGTTGTTGTTTGTGAAAAAACTTTTTCTTCCCAACGTATGACTTGAACCCATGACCATAGGTCTAGATAGGGGTCAGCACGGTGCTGTACAGGGGGACCTTATAGTCCAGGCTAAGAGATGAGCAAGCGTTTATTGGTCAGTGAAGGTTACTTGCTTTAAATTTCAAATGAGCTTTCTTATCTTCTGTTTGCTTGATAGCTCGTAGGGATGTCCGCCGTATTCAGGACGTAGAGGATAAGTCCAAGTACGCTGCTTTGAGATACTCCAGTTTCGATTATGTGGTCATCTGAGATGCTTGTGTTACTGCGAATACTCTTTTGTTATTTTTGTGTATAAGTCGCTCCATCCATCGATCCATTGCCGTGCAATATTCCTGTTGTGCGACTGCAGCTCGAGTTCCTGAAATGAGCAATTGACTTTCTCCATCGTTCCATGTTACGTAGCTGAAGTACTTTTTCGAAGAGCTTGGAAAGACATTTTATAAGGCTTAATTTTCTGTATGACGATGGCTACGTTTTGTCTTTTCCTGGCTTAGGAATCGTCAATATGTTCGACTTCTTCCATTTTTTAAGAAATATTCAAGTCTTGTGGTTGCATTGAAAAGCCGACAGATGTGTTAAACCGCGCACCTAGAGATTTCGATAATCTTTTCTCAAAAGGATTCTATAACTGGCGTTTAAAAAAAAAATCCTACAGTTCTCTTTTGGATCGACTTGATATACGGCACTGTCAGTCAAAATGAAACGCACTCTAACTCACTATTTGTTTTTGAAAGGGTTGTATAACTGGCGTTTAAAAAAAATGTCCTACGGTTCTCTTTTGGATCGACTTGATATACGGTCAAAATGATATGCCAGTCAAAATGAAACACACTCTAACTCACTACTTGTTATTCGAAACTGCCAGGATGCTCTATCACATATCTTGCAACTCCTACAACGACTGCTCGTAAACATTGTTACTGCTACAGGTGACTTGTCAAAAAATTGGTAATGCGTTGCGATGAAGAAATGTGCAAATATCTAAAAATAGACAATATATCGTGAACTGCACATCATCACCAGGCATTGCCTACCACTGAAAAAAGTCATAGAACCTTCAATATGTACATACGTTCATATATATCGGTTGATAAAACTGATTGGGACATTTGGTTACAGTATTTTGCGTACTGTTTTAATACTACACCATCTGTAACTCGTGACTATTGGCCATATGAACTTGTAAACCAAGTAATTTACCAAAAGATTTTAATTGTGTAGTGAAAATAGATCCCCTATACAGCTTGGAAGGCTATGCTAATAAAGTTAAATATAGATTAGAAATCTATGTATATATAAAAATATCTATAAAAATGCCCTCTACAAGCGCCTAAACTAATGGACCGATCGCTATGCATTTTTTACTGTATACTAACATGGACAAGGGGAAGGTCAAGGCCCTTGGAGACATCTTAAGACGATGTGCAGGCAGCACTTCCCTGTACTTTTAAGGCGATAACATTTTCTAGGTATTTTCATAGGATTGGGTTAATAAACAAAGCCATCCTTGAAATTGAATACTTCTTCAAACGTCTGTAATGGAAGGGTCAAAAAGAAATATTAATCAAGCAGGCGATTCAATGCGTTTGCTACAAAATCAACTTGTGATAAGGACACTTCAAGTATGCCGTCGGTAGAAGAAGTCACCAAGAACAATCAATTGATCTTTTTCAGAAGCAGTATTAAGATGGTCCATATAAACAGAAATTTCGGGCTGTGGAGGAATGTAAGAGACACTGACAAAGAAGTAAATGTAATTAACAGATACTTTAGTACTTATAAATTACATTTAATTTGGAAAATTAGGCGGAATTGATTCTAATGAATTTCCAGTATCAATAGCAATCAGTACACCACCACCCTGGCAGGAGGCATGATCAAATCTATAGGCGGTATAATTATTAGTAAAACTTAAAAGTCCAAAATGTCAGTCTTTAACCAAGTTTCAGTAAAGATCTATATGTGAAAATCAAAGAAAAGGTTATTAGTGTAGAGTTTAGAAAAATTAGAATTGAGGCCTCTTGTATATTGGTAGGCAAGAAAAAGAGATGAAACTAGTTTTTATACCATTCACAAAATGGTATATTAATTTTGTCAGAAAGTTTGCAACGCATAGAAGGAAGCTGTATAAAGTATATATATTCTTGATGAGCATGACAAGGAGAATCGATATAGAAATGTCCGTTTGATTTTTCAACACAAAGATCTGGGAAGTCTTAAAAGCTACAGGGCTGAAACTTTTACCAGATGCTTCCTTTAACCGCACCCTGGTCAAATTCGAGATTTATTCAGATCGGACAACTATATCGTATAGTTCCCATATAACCGATTTTTCCGGAATGAACACTTTGGAGCATAACTTTTCTGTGTTTCTTCCAAATCAAATCAAAATCGGTTTGTATCTAGTTGAATAAACCCCACGTCCACTGACCTGATCTAATCAAGATCGGAGAACTATATCATATTGCTACTATACAACCGATTGTCCGGAATGAACGCTCAGGAGCGTAACTTCTCTGTTTTTTATCCAAATCAAACCAAACTTGGTTTGTATCAATTTCAGTAAACCCTACGTCCGCTAGCCTGATCTGATTAAGATCGGACAACTATATATAGCTATCATATAACCAATTCTTCCGGAATAAACACTTAGGAGCATAACTTTTCTCTTTTTCATCCTAAGCAAACCATGTTCGGTTTACATCAATTTGAGAAGACCCTACGTCCGCTGGATTGTTCTGATCAAGATCTTAGAACCAATCATATAGCTACCATGTAATTGATTTTTCCGGAATGAAAACTCAAGAGCGTAACTCTTCTGTTTTTTATCCAAATCAAACCAAACTCTGCTTGTACTAATTTTAAAAGGCCCCTCGTTCACTGGCCTGATCTAATCAAGATCGGAAAACTATATCGTTAGCTACCATATAGCCGATTTAATGTAATGAACGCTCGGTTTGTATCAATTCGAATAAACCCTACGTCCGCTGGCCTGATCTAATTATCATATAGCTACCATATAACCGATTTTTCTGGAATGAACACTTAGGAGCATAACTTTCTGTCTTTTATCCAAATTAAAACAAGCTCGTATGCCTTCTATCCCTTGTATCGACTCCATTCAGATATATATCGGCTATATATTTACAATGTAAATGGTATATAAGCTTCGGTAAGCCGGTGCTAGCTTTCCTTTTTGGTTTTTTTCTTAATTGACAAAAAAAAAATCCATTTTATTTTAATACATTACATTTAATATTATTTTGTTAAAAGAAAAATTTTAATTTATTTTATTTTACTATTTTTGTCCTGGTTCGTCCAAGTAGTCTTTTGACTATCCATGCTAATTCGTATTTCTCTTGAGTCGCCCTGGTGCACAATATTGTTCTCAAATATGTTCACTGATTACACTAGCCAACACAAAAATTGTATATTTGATGGGACCTAGTTTTTTTTTGTGATAGGTATGGGGCCCAATACATACTGACACTTATGACGAAAGGCAAACGATGCCAAAATATCGAAACAGCAACTCCATTTCTACAAAAAGTTGGCAGTGTCTAAACACCTAGGAGAGGCAACGCTATAAACGCAGGAGCTGTTCGGGGAGCAAACAACAGAAGCACCTATCGCACCTATCTCCGACTGTGCTTTTAGGAGCACGTGGAGCAAAATACAAGAGGAGCAAGGCAAAATCACAGGCTGTTACTTAATTTCGTCATCAGAATGACCATGCTCTATGGTGCCCCTTCGAATGCATCTATGAGGCAACTCGAGGAACTGGCACAAATCCCACGCTGCAAAAAGAGGCAGCGAAATAGGCAAGAGCGACGAGCATTGCAAAGTGGCAGACCAGGTGGGACGCAACTGACAACAGGCGCGGGGCCATAGCTATAGTCTTGAGAATTGGATGAACAGGGGACATGTTGAGATGAACTTTTACCTGACCCAAGCGCTTAGCGGTCACGGTTCGAGGGCGAAAAGGAGATTCTGCTCAGGAGATCGCCGACATAAAAGCAGGCTAAACCAAATTTATCACAAAAGAGATGATCAGTGCTTGAACTAAAGAATGTAAGAGCGTAAGATACACAAGACGACAGCAAATTAAATTCAACAGCACAAGCAATGAAACGTCCAAAAGCAGCAACAACTGTGCTTCGTTTCTATGTTGGGCTTGGAAAATGCGATAAGAGCAAAGCACAAGAGTACCACAACGTACCACGTTGAGAAAAATCTAAAAAACAATTAGAGTGCTATATGTGGATGAGCTTTGAGTTCGAAATTGTGGTTAAACGGTCTCTTCATCTGTTTCAATGATTTAAATGACAAACGACACCTAATTGACAGAGCTATATAAGTATATACTTAGAAAAACGATTTTTTTTGCGAATTTTTCATGAGGTTTAAATTAAAACAAGTAGGAACGCTATAGCCGGTATTCCGACTAATTTAATATTCGAGACTACTTAACACAATTTTCTTGTGGGGGTACTGTGAAATGATACAAATGTTTTCTTTTACAATCCTGTCTACAATTATTATCCGATCTTAATCAAATCAATAGATTATATGCTAATACATTTAATTAAATCTATCAAAAATTGTGGGAGATTCATGGACTTTATCGACTTGCGGGTGCGGAAGAGCGAGTGGTAAGTTTTTGCAACAACCCCTTGATCTGACTCCCCACGAAGGGAGTCTATATACCAATTCTAGTAACTTTAGCTCTTTTAGTCTCCGAGATCAAGTAGCTTATACGGATGGACAAACGAACATAAATAGATCGACTCGGCTGTTGCTTTTAATCCAAAATATATATGCTCTATGGGGTCGGAATCTCTTCCTTTTGGCCGTTCCATACATTTTCACGAATTCAATATACTCGTTCACTCTACTAGAGAACGAGTATGGAAATTCCGGTATATAGGAGTTCATTCCGAATCGGTCGGTTAAATGGGGGCTATATATGATATACTGATCCGATCTGGACAGCAGACGCAGAGGTTTCTAAATATGACATTTACCAAATTTGGTTCAATTTGTATAAAAAACAACCAATGTTGCTGTACTAAGAGTTCATTCCGAATCGGTCGGTTATATGGGAGCTATATAAAATAGTCATCCGATCTGGATCAACTTTGGTCAGCAGACATAGGGGCTAGGGGCTTCTAAACTGACATTTACTATATTTGGGTCAATTTGCATAAATAAACAACCAATTATGCTGTACTAAGAGTTCATATCGAATAGGTCGGTTTTATGGGAGCTATATAATATAGTGATCCGATCTGGATAAGCTTTGGTCAGCAGACGAGGGGGCTGACATTTAAAAAACAAAATCAAACTGAGGCGGTTAAATACCCTGTACCTAGTAAGCTCCTATATCATATAGCATACCGATCCTTATCTAATTCGGTCAATGGACTTGTAACATCCCAAAAAAGGTACAAACATAATTTGGATTGATTTCAATGAAAAACAAGAAAGGAAAGGTCGGAAACGCTTCCTTTTGCCTGTTACATACATTTGCAGGAATACAATATACTCGTTTACTCTACTAGAATAGGAGTATAAAAAATGTAAACCATTCCTTACAAAAACATGACTTTCCTAATTCAAATTATATAGCTTCAAAATGATTTAAATTTTAAAGTGGTTGTGTGCATAATCAAAAAATATATTTATTGGCTTTTAGAAAGTGTAAATCGACTCAGACAGTCTTGAGTAATAATCGAAAATGGAAACTCACCTCTAAAAAAGCTTTAAAAATCTACTAAATTTTACAAATTCTTAAAAAGAAAATCATGCATTAGAGAAACTTTTTATATAAATTTCGATGTATTGGTGTATTTTGGAACAAGTAGTTCTGTTGACTGATATAATGCGGCTGCCAACTAGTGTAATTGTAGACCAAATCGCACAAAAACATTTTGCATGGAAAACCCCCATCCAAAAAGCTACCTTTATTTTCTTATTTTAATGTAATCCAAATAAAATATTATTTAGAATGTAATCCAACTGGAGCTTTGTTATTTACTTTTAATTAACAAAATGTATAAAACAATAAATTATTACAGAAATGTGTTTGGTTTGGAGTGTGTAATACTGATGCATTTAACCACAATCAATATTGTTCTTACAATGGTACTGCAATTACGATGCCTGCGGATGGATTAAGCCTACTTCAAGAACGGTGTAGTTTTTTACTGGAAAATGGACAAACAAATTTTTGCTGTGACATTAATCAGGTATGTTAATTAAAATAAGAAAGGATGGCTAGTTTCGGGTTGACGAAGCTTATATACAATTTATATTGTAAATATATACCCGATTCTATTAGTTACATAATATAGTAGTTGTCCGGTACAGTTCCAATGTGATCAGCAGGTGTGAAGCCTCAAATGGGCACAAACCGAACTTGGTTTGATTAGGATGCCAAACAAGTAAGGCAATGCCTAATTATATATACCATTCACATTGAAAATATATTAGAAAGGGAAGGTCCAGCGAACTTCTGTATCTCGTTCCACGGCACGATATGTGGGGCCCCAGTAGCTGGCAGAGTGGGTAGTGATATTTTGCCACTTCTGTTCTTCTTGCATAAGCGCACCCTCTCTGACCTGCAATCAGACTACTATATTCCGTTCCCATTTTGATACACGTATCGCAAATTCCGCAGTGCTGGTATTGGTTTCTTATCCGATCCGGATGATTCTCGTATTTCACATTTCAGCTCTGTAGTTTTTAATACATACCTATATCGAATCCCCTCAAGAATATACACTGCCCGACAACCGATTAGCACACCCTATGCTCCGCGTCTTAGGACCTTGATATCAGGAAAACGAATAAAGCTTTTGAGATGAATTTTTGTGTCATTTAAAAAATATTAAATTCTACACGAGATTTAATAATAAATAAGATTATTAATAACATTTTAAATGAATTTAAATGAACTTAACATAAAATATTAATTTTTATTTTTGAGACATTTGATTAGCACAGTCACTTGAAAACTTTAAATAACAAAAAAAAATTGATTCAAATTTGATTCGAATTATTTTTAACATTAATTTCAATATTTTCGTTTTTTTTTTTTGTTTAACAATATTTAATAATGTGTTGAGCCTCCACGGTTGGGTATGACTTCGTACATCCGCTTGGGTAAGCAGTCATATAATTTTTTAATGTAATTGAGTGAAATAGCCTCCCAGGACCTCTTTATTCCTTCAATGAGAAGGAAATTCCATTCCAAGGTTCCAAATATATCCTTGATTGCAGGAAAAGCCGTTTTCAGTACTTCTTTGTACGCAATGGCATTCATACGGCTGTTTAGAAGTGCCAAAGTAAGAAATAGCTCGCTACACCATGACACCGTCGGCACGGCTATGCAATTGATCAAGAGTATGCTCTTCCTTTTTGAGATCATGAAAGTAGTAGGCATAGCCATCAGGATCCTCCAAATTGAACTTTTTTTCATCCGAAAAGACTACACGCTCCCATTCCTTGGTCCAGGTCATATTTGATCGACAGAAATCGAGACGTTGCATCTTTCAAAATCGGTTAGAAGAGGTTTTTTTTTTAATTTTAGACGCTTCATATGTTCAGCATTCGAAATAACTCTTTGTACAGTCCGAACGCATACTTTAACACCAGTATTTCTTTTATTTTAGCGGCTGAGTCGTGAAAACTAGATGCGTGCCTCAATATAATTATCTTGGCGGTTGGTGTTATTACTGATGAGGGCCGACCTTTCATGTTTTTCCATAGGTTTCCTCATCGGTTAAGTATGCGGTAATAACTTCATGGCAGCGTTTAATATTTTTTTATATTTGAAGTATCGAGCGACCGCACTCCCTGTAAGCCTTTATTTTGCCTTTTTCAGACTCATTCAACGGTTTTGCTTTTCGCATTACTTCTTTATTTTATTGATAATTGAACACAATAAATAAATAATAGTTTTAATCAGCCAAACACGACAGCTTACACGCAAAAATTGATACTAATGCAAAAATGTGCTAATCGGCTGTCGCAAAAAAATGCATGCATTTTTGTCACACTTCCAAAAAAATACTCTCAGAATGAGTAAAAATGATGAAGAAAAAAAGAAAAAAAAGGGCATGAAAAATATTCAAAGATTACAGTTATTTGCCTTTAAACAGATAGGTTAGATGGTGTGCTAATCGGTTGTCGGGCAGTGTATCTTATCTATTATTAAATCTCGTGTAGAATTTAATATTTTTTAAAAGCCAAAAAAATTCATCTGAAAAGCTTTATTCGTTTTTCTGATATGAAGCTCCTAAGACGCGGAGCATAGGGTGTGCTAATTGGTTATCGGGCAGTGTAATATACATAATTGTCCGATCTGGATCAAATCAGCGATCTGGATCAAATCAAATGAAATTGAAATGGATTAACTTCCATTAAAAAAATAGGTGTCGTCTCTTTGATGCTTGCTTTTCATAATGTGAGAGAGTCTTATGTATAGGCATATAGAGTATACATACATATATACATATAGGCATACAAAATGTATTTTTACGTTTTTGTCTACAATTATTATCCGATCTTACCAAATTTCGGAAAATCGGCAGATTATGTGCTAATACATATACAAACTAAATGCGTGAAGATGTGTGGGAGATATGAGGTTTTTATCGATTTTGGGGGTGGAAGGAGGCGTGGCAAAATTTTGAAAAAAGACATTTGGTGATCCTCGATGTTATAGACTCCGAGATATAGTTTTTTTTTGTGGATAGTGTTTTTGTCGAATTACGGGGCTGGGACTCTGGTGACTCTGGTGGGTTGGACTCTGGTGACAAATCTGGTGACTCTAGCTCTTATAGTCTCCGAGATCAAGGTGTTCATTCGGACGGATGATGATGATCACTTATATATGTATACTTCATGGGGTCGGAGACGCTTGCTTTTGCACGAATACAACATACTCGTTTACTCTACTAGAGTACGAGTATAAACGTTAAAATTAAAACAAAAATATTAAAATTATTTAAAAAAAATAAATATTTTTTTGTTTTACTTTTATTCCTTTTGGGCTTAATATTTTATACAAATTACCAAGTTAGTAAAATATTTGTGTTTTTTTAGAGTAATTAATTTTTGTACGCTAGATTAGCCAAATGCCCACTGTGCCTAGATGAGAGAAATACACTTTAAAAATTTATTTATTGTAAGACTAGTGGATGGAAACGGACCCAGTTTATGATTGGTACGAAAGTCGAAGTCGGCTTTCGTTTCCCTCGATGAAATCATCATTAAATCGAGCACCGCAGAAGAACACTTACCGCACCTACAGGTAGTTATTTGCCGGTCTGGCTAAAGCAGGCCTACAACTGTGCTCACGCAAGTGCCATATCTTTCGTACAGATGTCAACTATCTAAACAATGTGGTGAGTTGCACGTAGTCAGAAAGACGTTCCTTTGTAGGATTGTGTTCCTAGTATCGCAAGTTCATCCCCGAATTCGCATCCATCACCCGACCTCTGCATAGCTAAACGAAAATATTATTGACGGTCGTGCTGGTCACAAAAGATTTTCATCATTAATTCTATGACTGCCAATTCTTAGTGCGCACCGACCTTGCGTCACTATTGTGACTATACAAATTTCGAGAACTAGAAGGGCAGATCACCTGCTGGATCGAACGCCTACAACAATATGATATTAACATCCAGCATACTATCAGCAAGCAGCACTGCAATGCGGATGGGCTATTTCGCCGACCCTGTGGTGCAAGCCGACATTACGAGAAGGCGGAGGTGAGAGCTGTCACCCGAAAGTTACACGCGGAGGCTTTACATACGGCTCATAACGCTCTCACGCTACTCGATTATCTGGCTAAATTCGTCACCACTGACCAATGGGACTGGGATCAGTACACTAATATCAAATATATGAAGATACACTACTATCACATCCCATCGCATTTGCTTTCGGCAATTCAGTATGGTTCTTCGGAAGATTTTCAAGCGATTAGTAGCAAATAAACTGGAACTGAGGATAGATAAATGCGAGTTTATAAAGTCAGAAATAAAATATTTAGTCTATTTAATATCCGGAAATAGTATTAAACCTGATAGAAAAAAGGACTTCAAGCAGTTAGAGATTTCCCAATACCCACTAAGACACATGAAACTTTATACAGGTTTCTTGGGCTTATGTTCATATTTCAGGCGTTTCGTGAGATTTCTCAACAAAAACTAAACTTTTTGACTTACTTAAAAAAGATAGAAAATTTAATTTGGAACCGTGGAACTAGAATGTTTTGAAGCATTAAAGAGAAACTTATTAGAAACACCAATTTAAGCCTTATATAACCCGTTATAAGTACATTGCGATGCAAGCGCATTTTGTTTTGGAGCAATTTTAATGCAAAGAAAAGCCGATGGTAGGTTTCATCCAGTCTTGTACTTTTCCAAAAGAAGGACCTAACCGGAAGCAAAATATCACAACTTGGGCATACATTTTAAAGCAGTCACATATTGCAGCGCTATGATTATGGCAATGAAAAAGAAAGAGGTGAACCCGAGAATAGCTCGTTGTGTATTAGAATTACTGAATTATACATACTTATTAGAACATAGATCTGGAAACAAAATGCCTCATGTAGATGTCCTTAGTAGAAATGCACAGTTATTGATAATAGACACGCATAACTTTGAGAAGAATGTTTTCATTTTTCAAAATAAAGGAGCTAAGTTTAAAAAAACTTGAAAGAAACGTTGCAAATGACAGAACACAAATACTATGAGATGAGAAATGGTGTGATAGTGAAACTCTTTTGCTTTGTGAGTCATGTGCTTTATAAATATCATGACGAGTTAGGTCATGTTGGTATAGATAAATGTCGAATATGATAATGAAAAGTTTGGCTAAAGACAAACAACACTTATCGCGTATTCAGTAAAGACATACATTGACCATTTTAGACCAGTATACATAGATGCGTTCACGAAGTTTGTTAAACTTTATACGACAAAAATAGCCAGTACAAAACACGCGGTTAATGCACTAAGAGACTATTTTCGGGCTTAGCAGACCCAGGTGTATAATTTTAGACAGAGGAAGTTGCTTCACGTCAACGGGGTTTTTCTTAGAACAAAATTAGATCAAACATATAAAGATTGCTACAGGGTCACCACAAGCAAATAATCAAGTGAAAGGGTGAATCGGAGTCTGGGTCCTATGATTGCAAAACTCACAGACCCAAGTAAGGGCTTACATTGGGGCATTGTAGTAGAATCAGTAGAACATAAATAAATAATACAATTCAAAGGCCTATAAATCAACACCCGAGCAGAATGTTATTTGGAGTAGAACAGAAAGGGAATATGTCAGAGAATTTATGGGAAAGTATAAAAGAATTAAGTGAAATACTAGAAATAAGAGATATAGAAAAAATTTGATCGGATGCAAACAGTCATCAAGAGAAGATATAGATGTATAAAAAGTAAGTTACAGGCTCGAGACAACGGAAGCCACAATGCTATAAAAAATACGATTTAGTTAGAAATTTATGGTTAGAAATTTTGATACTCACATGGGAGCCACGAAGAAATTAATACCTAAATCCAGAGGACCCTATGAAATAACAAAGGTGTTGAAAAATGATAGATAAATAATAAAAGATGTAGACGGATTTCAGCAAAACAGAGTTCCTTACAAAAGTGTTTGGGCAGTCGCAAATATGAAGTCATGGCTAGGAAATAGCACTGATTAACACAAGGTTAGAAATTAACCTATATGTAATGATATTGTATTATATCTATATCTAAGTTAAGCGCATAAAATATATATGTACTTGTAGGGAGTTCAGGAGCACTCCGGTTAGGATTTGTAGCAGTAAGTAAGCAACAGCACCATGTTAACTGCAATAGTAGCAGATATCACAACCCTATCTAGTCAATAGCCAATACACAAATAATCAAAAAGCCAATCATACACATAGACTAAGCATACACACATATATTTTACATTCATAAGCTATGCTAAAGAAGAATGGAAATACAGGCATTCTGTAGCAAACACCGAACGAAACGGATGTATTTTACTGTGCCGTATACCTACACATGGTTGTAAAAGCTAAATCCAATCCAATCCGGCTAAATTGTAAACTCAATCAAAGTGCAGATATAAGAAGGATCTGATAACAATGTCAGCTTTGGCGCTTAACAAACAGACGGACAAATGGTTAGACAGATGGACATAATATATCGTCGTGAATATATATTCACATTTTTTGTGAATGATATAAAAATGCAAACAACAGCTGTTGGGGGTAATTATTGACCAAACATCCTGCCTCTATTGAAATCGCTACATTGCAGGAAGCAATGCCAACTTCTGGATAAGACATCAAGAAATGCCCTGAGATGCGCCACTCCAACTTGATAATCCTTGTTATGAAAAGTTGTCACAATGCGGCTCAATAACCACCTTAGAGGAGGCAAAGCTTCACTGGTCCATCTTCGATTAAATACTCTTACAGGGCTCGTAGAGAGCCAGAACGCCGCCAGTAGACGAGAGCTTAGAACGGCTTCTACTTTAGTCGTTACTGTGGTTAGCTTCTCAGCTGCCAGTCGAGCATTGAGCAAAGTGTCTTCCGTACTCTTGACAGCCGTTTCCTAACGGTCACCAAATGTTGGTGCTCTCTGAGGGATGAAATTAAAATTTACACATTGATTAATACAACAATTTTTCTTCAATGCAGCTAGGAGTGCATCAATGGATAAATCAGATACGAAGATGACGACATAGCTTTTTGTTGGGTCCCTGCCACAGATACAAATAAATGTTTTGGTAGGTCCTCACAAAATGGACCGCGTCCACACCATGAAAATTATCTGGGTACCGTCAATCTCTCCATTGCATGTTGGTTGGAAAAGCCAAAATTTGTTCATAACTTCAAAATAGTTCTTGGAGATATAAAAAGAACAAGTAAGAACGTAAAAGCCGAGCTTGCTAGACAGTTAAATAGCCTAATAAGCCGCTTTAAAATATGGCAAGCCGCTCCTGATCAACTTCGGACAAATTCGCAATTGGGGCCTCCTAAATTGGATGCAAACCAAATTTGGCTCGATTTGGATGGAAAACAAACATTTTGTCACTATTGCTTGGGTTAGTTCGCTCAAGGTCGTGAGTGAGCGAAAAACGTTGAAAACGCCGTGAAACAATCTGTAAAGTCAAGCCCCAAGCTTCAATTTGGTTTTTGTTATCATTTTTGTGTTGTTGTCAAATATAGTGAGATACCGAAGATATTACGAAATCCGACGGAATCCTAAAGTATTTCAAAGGCTGTTGAGAAAACAAAACCCAACGTTTTTACAGGTCGCAAAAAATAAATTTCAAAACATACATTTTGTGTTCATTCTTAAAAAAGCAGCTCTATGGCTATATGATATAGTTTTTCGATCTGAATATACTTTCGTCAACAGACGTAAGGCATCTTAACATAAATAGAAACCGAATTTGGTTCGATGGGCCACACAATTCGACTATGGGGTATAAATAGTCTTAAGCTAGAATAGGGCTTCTGTAGTATAGTTTAAGCTAGCTGATCAGAGTTTATAGTAAGACATACTTTTAAGTTACTTAGGGCATAGTGAAAATAGCGCTCAGCCGCAAACCTTAATCCGACCATGGACATGTAGCAACTACCAGATGGCGTGCTAAACCTACGCAAACTTGCGCAATACGCGATGGAGAGACTACTCAAGTGTAGTCGCACGAAAGCAAGCCTGCCTATTCGCTCTCATCACAGCGGCTGTGGCATACATGCATACACCCCCACTCAGACGGATCTCGCTCTCAGCACAGCAGCTGTGAGCGCAATAGCCGAAGTACGCACCCCACTCAGACGAAACACGAAGACGCTTCGGGAGAGCCTAGAGTCTGGATGAGTTGATCGAGACACTTGGTCATGGGAGCTTTAACTCGACGGTCGGACCGCAAAGGAAACTTACTCATCGGAGCTCGACCGCGGGAGTCTCACGCCGTCCGACACATCCACTTAGCAACATGCGCCACAAGGCCCTGTTTTCCCGGCACTCACAAATAGAGCCAATAAACTATGGCCCCCATACGGAGGTTGTATTGCCAGTTATTCAAGAGGAAGTGGCCAAAACAAGCAGCAAAATAATTGACAGGGCGGCCCCCGGTCCTCTTCAATACCCAGGACCTTTTGGGAAAACCTTCACTGAATGCTTACACTAAAGAGTGTTCCCGATAACATGGAAGCAGCAGAGACTACTTTCATAGGGAACCGCGCGGCCGATGATCCTTCATCATACAGACCAATTTGCCTGTTGGACGCAGTGCAGAAGGTTTTTGAAGGAATAGTGTATAACAGACTGCTGACTGTGATAATAGCAAAGGAGACGCTCTCGGACATGCAGTACGGTTTTCGAAAGGCTCCTTCAACTGTAGATGCAGCGAAAACAGTCGTGGAAATCGCAGAAAGAGCAATTGAAGGCACTCGATGGAGTTGGGGTGAAAAGGAATACTGCGCAGTGGTTACCCTCGATGTGCGCAATGATTTCAACTCGGCACGCTGGTCACAAATCCTGAGGGCGCTGTGAAGTACCAAGCTATTTACTAAGGATAATAGCGATCTATCTCTCGGAGCGAGTTCTGCTGTACGACTCAGATGAAGGTCTGAAGCGCCACAAATACACGACAGGACTCTCGCTAGGGTCAGTTCTAATGGAATATAATGAACGTTGATGTACTTAGGCATGGATGCAGACTTGTCGGCGTCGCGGATGATCTAGCATTAGTGGTGGTCGCCAAATACGTACACGAAGTGGAAGCGGCGGCGAAAGACTCCATCAAAGCGGTCAGCTAGGAAAAATCAGCCTGAAAAGGCAAAAACACAGCACTGGTTTGCTTAAGCTTATAGCGCAGCTTTTGGTTTAATTTGCACAATAATAAAATGAAATAAAAAAATATACAATTTAAAGCCGATTAATCAAGTGCACTTAAAAATTGCCTTAAAACCGAAACCGAAATTATGCACAATAAAATAATAAAGGAAAATTTGGACACAACTTAAAATTAGATACACGAACGCAAAAAAATTAGCACAATACGGGAGATTGAAAAACAACAACCGTCTTCAGCGAAAGTCAGAGAGTAAGTTGGGAGCTATAGTTGTCCGCAAATGGATACAAACCGAATTCAATATGGATGAAAAACAGAAAAGTCATGCTACTAAATTTTCATTCCGTAACAATCGATATAGTATACGATATAGTTGTACGATCTGGATAAAACTTGAACTTGACCAGCCTGGACACAAAGAGAGCATCTGGTAAAATATTTAGCCTTGTCGCTTTTAAGAATTTCGAGATTTATGTGCTGAAACAGACGTACAAGGTTATATCGGTTGCCCTTGTCATGCTGATCAATATATATATTTTATACAGTCGGAAACGCTTCCTTCTATGCATTGCAAACTTTTTGGCAAAATTAATATACCATTTTGTGAAAGGTACAAAATCAAGAAAGGATGGCTAACTTCAGCTTACATATTCTTGCAAATTCGGTTGAAATTCGGTCAGCATACTTCTAAGCTTCTAAGACTGACGTTAGGAATTTCGGATAACAAAAAAAATCCGGTAAACTAATAAGTGTATTTCTAATCGGTCAGGTATATTTCAGCTATATGATCCGGAAAAACTTTGGTCAGCAAACGGTCTTTGGTCTTTTTTTGCATCGCCATAATTTTATTCGACTTTGGTTCGACCGGAGATCCTTCGACCGCAGAGCAGGAGCTTGGCCAACTAGCCCATTACACCATCGTCTAGTAAACTAGCGAATATTGTATTTTATAAAAAACGATCATATGCTGTTTCTATGTTGATTTCGGAATTGTACTTTTTGACGCAAATCTAGATTATTTAAACATGTTCATACTGTCAATTTGCCATAAGTAACACATCAATTGGTAGAAAGATAACACAACTTTTCGTCTAGTAAGGGCGGCAAATAAGATTCAGTGTACAGTGTAAAAACAAATAAGAACGTCGTAATAGTCGATATTCCGACTATAAGATTCTCGTACTCAATCATTCAATATTTATTCATTATTCGACAGAATTAAAAGTATGACAAATTGTTTTTTATACTCGTACTCTAGTCCGTATGTCCGTATGAACACCTAGATCTCGGAGACTGTAATAGCTAGAGAGACACAATTTGGTATGTAGACTCCCCTCGCGGGGCGTCAGAACAAGTTTGTTTTTAAATTTTGCCACGCCCCCTCCCGACCCGGCGAACCGCAAAAATTTATATCTTCCACAAATTTAAACGCATTTAGCTGAAACTATTTTTGCATATGTATAAGCACTTAATTTACCGAATGGCTGAGATTTGTTTAACCACGCCCAAAATCTTATGTCTTCCACAAATTTTAACGTATTTAGTTGAAACTGGGTTTATATATGTATAAGCACATTTGCTTTGCACATCTGATTTGCCGAATTTTATTTAAGATCGGATAATAATTGTAGACAAAATCGTAAAAAAATACATTTTGTATGAGAACAACCCACACCAAAAGAAAACAATTTTTTTTCATACTGTTGAGTGTGTTGAATATTAAATACAAGTATCTTATAGTCGGAATATCGACTATAACGGTCTTACTTTTTTTTTTGTGATGGGGTGTTCTCATACAAAATGTTTTTTGTTTGACGTGGCACAGTCCCTCATATAGGCGAAAATAAAAGTTCCTCATATCTTCGCAGTTATTGGACCGATTGCAATGAAATTTTTCCTTTTTACTAGTAAGCACTTATAATAAGTAGGCGTGACACCATCCCCTCATATATTCGCAAACAAAAGTTCTGCGTATCCTTGCACCCAATTAAACCTTGTACAATAGAAGACGCTAACAATCTTTTATTTTCAAGGCAAACCGCTATTTGCGCTAGCTCTGTGCTCTGTCTCTCTCACTCACAAACAGATTTCTAGAAATGCGAGTGTGTTGTATGTAAGTGCATATATATGTATATGAAAGTTTGTGTGTTTGTATATCACAATGCATGCAGAAAATATTAGAAGGTAGTTAGAAAGATAATTGCTACGTAGTCTATTGATACAGCTGAAGGAAATACGTTTTAGACAACTAAGTTTTCTTTCTCTTTTATAGTTCTGCGAGGGTATATAAGGTTTGGGTACCCGAATTTAGCCTTCATCTCTTGTTCTATTTTATCATATCAACGAATCGAACTACTAATGAACACCTTTCTTTCTTTCTTTCTTTTCTAGGTGAAAATACTAAATGAAAATGTTAAACTCGCTGCAGCTATCCTTGAGCGCTGCCCGTCATGTATGTCAAACTTAGTTCGCCATATTTGTGAGTTTACTTGCTCGGCAGAACAATCCCGATTCTTGCATGTTGCCGCTACAAAAAAAAACAAAGAAGGTAATTTTTTAAAATAAGCTAGCTTCGGCTTGCCGAATCTAACATACGATTCACATTATAAATATAAGAAATCCTGTTCAATTTTAGCCTGATTCGGATCAAATTAATTCAATTTCGATGAAAAAGTTTATTCTAAAACATCTGCTTTAGTAGACTGACCAAGATAAAAATCGTATACACACCAGGGAATTTCAACTTGTACCTAATTTTCATGCACACTCAATCATACACTCGGACTCTGATTGGTCGTATCTAATTTCCTGCCAACTTGAATTTTCACGTTTTCAGACTCTCAGATTATGAAATTTATACTCCGCTCTTCGCTTGCAAGGAACAGTTAGAAATCGGATTCTGTAGTTTTGGCCGCTAAGTATATGTTTGAAAATAAAAGGAAGAAGGCTATGTGTGAAAGTAGGAAGAACAGCATTTTCTTTATTTGTAAAATTTTAGCAGCGCACAAATAAAGTTAGAGTAAAGTTCCATTAAATAATATTAACTGAGTTAGAAATTACAGAAAAGCTAACTTTAATTGCTGAGCAAATTATTTTTATTAATTTACACTTACACTTTATATAAGATTTGGAAGACACAAATTTATATATAATAAAAATAACTTTTTATTTGCTTTTTAAAAAATATCAATTTACCGCTGAAAACCAGTTTTTGTTGTTCTTTTTACTTAGAGATGTAAATATCAGAATAAATATTCGTTTGTTAATATACAGCCCTAACAGCGCACAAATAGAAGCACACTAGTTCGAGCTCGCTCACGGCAGGTTCGAGCTCATGCCCGAAATTTCAAACAAGCATATGCTTATGAGCATTTCAATGAGGTAGCCTGATGGAACTGAAATTAAGAGTAATTGATTCAAACATGTTTTCTTGTATTGTGGGTGTGCACACATATTGCAGCCAATTTCCGGATGTAATCAAACCGGATTTTAACCAAAGGTGACTGAGCGAGCAGGGTAAAACCGTCGGTCCTATGGCAGCTACATAATAAAGTTGTCCGATCGGGATAAAAGTTAAACGCAACCAGCGTGCGGATATAAGAAGGTTTTTATGTTTAAACGAACATACTTACGAACGGAAGGACATAGCCGTGTCGACTTAACATAATCAAAACCATTTTCAGTGATTCCAAAATTCGATTTCAAAAATATTTTCTTAATTCAATTTTCTTAGGCGGATGGTAACATTTAAGCAAATTTGTTATGTACACTCACTGCCACTGCCCACTCCCACCTCCGCCAATCGATAAAAACGTTATCCACAAAAACAACAACAAGAGTTAGGCTCACCACAAATATTAACGCATTTATTTGAAACTCGGTTTTTATATGTATTAGCACATAATCTACCTATATGCCCTAGTGTCGCGGTCTCTGTTTTGTCCGCCCTTATATTGTTGTTGCGGTAGTTGTTGTTGTAACGGTTGGTGTGATTCCTCTGCTCTGATGATGAGGATTGGCGTTGTTCTATCGCCTCTGATAACTTTGCCATCTACTGTTGTATATCTGCTGGGCAAAGAAAATAGTATTTTCGTCTCCCGTATTTTCAGTGCAAGTATTGCCTCGTTCATGTTACTAAATAGGGTAGCTTCCCCAATGCAGTTGTTAATCATTGCCTTTACTGCTACTTGGGTTGACTTGGGTTGAATATTGAATTGCTTGGTACGAGAAGTCCATCAAAAATTTAAGCATTTTCTAGCAATTTTGTTAGTTCTCGTTGGTGCTTTGCATATTTAACATTTAAGCTGATAACGCTTCAGCTGATTCGCCCTTAACGGTTGCCTTTAATTTATCTATTCAGCTACAATACCATAGTGACCTTATCGGTTATAAGGTTCCTTACCGTGCGCTGTGCTTTAGTTTGGTTTTAATTAAGGTAACTGCCGTGCTTAGGTGAATCTATTGAATGTAATAAATTCAATGCATCAATAAAACTTTGAAGTTTACGGGTTCGCCGTCGAAATCTAGGATCAGCTGTGTTTAAAAATTCTATTCGTGTCTGTGCCATTACATTTCTATGTTTGAGAGCGTTATTTGATTGAGATTCGGACCTCAGCTTTAAATCAAACATAAGTTGATCGCGATAAGTATTTAGATTTAGATCTTTTTTTAAATTGTGTAACTTAAAATATTTTGTGGGTGCATTCTGATATACGAAGATACAAACTTGTATATTCATATATATGTACATAAATACAAAACATTCGCGTTCTGTTTGTAAGTGAGAGAGACAGAGCAAAGGGCTAGCACAAACAATGCTGCTTGTACGAAAATTACATGTCGATAGCTTCAAAACTAGGTTTAGTTCGCATAGAAACATAGGGACATGGCTATATCACCTCGACTTGTTGCGCTTATCAAGTATATATATACTTTATAAGGTCGGATAATGAAGGAAGTAGGGACAAAAGTAGATTAGCATTGGACCATCAATGACTAAATAAAAAGTGCTTATAAAAAGTCTATCTACTGCAGCTTAGTTTTATAGGGTGTGCCAAAACTGTGGGTGCTATTTCCAAAAGCGCCTTGGTTTGGGCTACCTGATGGACGCTTATCCTGCCTCGTTTCCTCTGAGAGGAAAAGTGTCTACACCTTCCACACGGATCCACAGTTTATTCGAACGCACGAGGTTAAACTGTCTGCCTTGGTGTTCCTGGCAATCTGGGTGAGGGGATGGAAGATCTACTGGGACGGCCGAGTAAATATTGCTTTAGTATCTGGCTGAATTAACGTTGCCGACACTCTTGCTTTAGTCGTACTAACACTTATAAATTTTCTGTAAGTTGCTTTGGTTTGGTCAAACTGAGATCTGAACCCCGGCCTGAGGAACTTCCTTACATTGTTTTGATTTCCTATTATGGGTCTTTGCGCCGCTCTGAAACTAGCACGTGCAAAATTTGGTATCCGATTAAGGGTATAGGGTCGGGAATCTGAATTAAATATTGTCAACAGATTTAGGGGCTCCTAAAATGAATACAAACCAAATTTAGTTCGATTTGGTTGGAAAAGAACATTTTACGTTTATTTATATGATATAGTCTCCCTATCTGAAAAAAAAATTAGTCAACAGACGTGGGACCTCCTAAAATGAATACAAGTCAAATTTAGTTCAATTTGGGTGTAAAACAAACATTTTTGTGTTAATTTCAAAAATAGGTTCTATTGGCGCTATATGATATAGTTGTTCGATATTGGTCAACAGACGTAAGGCATCCTAAAAGGAATACCAACCTAATTTGGTTCGATTTGGATGAAAAACAAAAATGTTTTATTCAATTGTATGGGGCCTATATGTTATAGTTTAGATCACATAAACCCCAAGTTTGGTTCAAGTTGAATGAAAAACACAAAAGCTGTGGAAAAACAAGAAAGGAGGGCTAGCCTCGGCTTGCTTATATACCATTCACATTGTAAATACATAACCGATCTAGCTCAAATCTGGTCGGTGAGCTTGGGGTTATAGTGGATACAAGGCATACAAGACGAATTTGTTTTGATTTGAATGAAAACCAGAGAAGTTATGCTCCTCGAACTTGACCAGCCTGCAGACAATGGAAGTATCTGGTAAATATTCAGCCTTGTAGCTTTTGAGACTTCTGAGATCTTTGTCTTGAAACAGACGGACATCGTTGTATCGATTGCCCTTGTCATGCTGATCAAAATTATTTTTGAAAAAACTATCATTTTGGAAATGGTATAAAAGCAGGAAACGAAGAGGCTAACCGAAGCTTACATATTCTTGCAGATTCGGATGCAATTCGGTCAGCATACGTGAAGGCTTCTAAGACTGACGTTCCAAATTTGGTTTAATTCGGATAACAATAAAAAAATCCGGTATACTAAGAAGTTTTTTTCCAATCGGTCAAACCACTGACAGCAAACAGTAAAAATTGCTTTTTGAACAGACTCAAGTACGCGAGAGTGGGATAGAACCTATGGCAGGCCATTGATAGATAATGTGAAGGGGACCGACGTGGCTACCCTGCGGTACTGCCGATGTAACCCTTAGGGACTTAAAAAGAAAATTTTCAAACATCTTTTTCAGTTCTGAGATTAAGGTAGTCGGAAGAAGACAGTATGGAAAGCCAAGAAGATCCAACTTATGAATAAGTAAACAGTGATTTACTGAGTCAAATACTTTGCTGAAGTCAGTATAAAGGACGTCGTTTGCATTTTATTCTTAAATCCTTGTATTACAAAAGAAAAAAACTCTAGTAAATTGGTGGTGGTAGACCTACGCTTCATAAACCCATGCTGAGCAGATGAAATTATAGAACCACAAGAATGTTGTAACTGTGAAGTTAATAATTTTCAAAAAGGCTTAGGAATAGCAGACAGTTTTGATATGCCTCTGTAGTTTTGGCCATCCGCCTATTCCCCTTTTTATGGGGAGAAATAATAAACGACTCCTTCCAGAGAGAAGGGAAAGACGAAGAATTCAAAGATAGATCAAAAAGCTTTAAAATCGGCTTACAAAGCACATCAGCGCAGAATCTGAGAATACACCCGGGACGCAATCAGGACCATAAACAAAGTTTGGCTTAATAGACTTAAGTTCACAAAGTAATAAGCTTTTAGTAACTGGGAGAGCTGGGATGTTATTAGACTTGAAAGACTCTGCAAACAAGTCGGCAATGCCTTGATCTGCATTTGGTTTACTGTTTATGTAAAATAATGATGAACGTTTTGAACTAACAAAGTTATATATTTTTGGTGGTCCTGAAAAAATTGTACCCCACTGCGATGTAAATCTGCTTTATAAAACTCAGAATTAATGACAGCGCACCTTGAAATAGCAGCAATATAACGCAAATAGTCAGAGATCTTCCCGAGATCTTGAACTTCTTAAAGAGTCTACATTTGCTATATTTTAAATTAGACAACTGTGGAGTAAACCAAGGTGGCTTATGAAGCCTAACAAGACTACTGAGCGGAATTAAATCCTTAACCATGGAATAAGGAATATTGTAGAAGAAGTATACTGCGGTCCATATCTGTACCAGTGTACAACATTGAAGGATGACATTGTTAAGGCTAGCGAAATCAGGCTTTCTAAATGAAAGTGCTTAAGCTGACAAGTTGGAAGATGCAGATACAGCAGGAATATGAATATCCATAGTATAGTGTTATCAAAAATAGAACGAGTGTTCTGGAAGCAAAGGCGGACTAACTCTTAAACCACTGAAATGGATAGTCAGAAAGATATATCAATTCTAGTATTTCACTCAATAAGTTTGCTATCAAATTAACTTGTTATAATTACAATTCAAGTAAGCCGTCAATAAGCTAGTGTTATCTCGAAGGTATCCAACCGGGCAGAGTCAATCACAAAGGACCACGAAACATCACTGATGTTCAAATCATCAAAAACCAAGAATTGGTCAGTATCAGATAGCAATGACGCGATCGATTGAATGATGTGATAAAGATAGAATTAAGAGATTAAGAGAGATACTTTACAACTAATAATTTTATTTTCGCTTGGAGATTTAAGCAGAATTGGCTTCGGCAGAATCAACGCCAGTGCCGAGTCTAAAATATCAATTTTTAGCCAAGTTTCAATAAATATTAATATGTAAAAATCAAAAGATATTCAGGTTAAAGTTTAGAAAGTGTATATTTAAGGTCTCTTACATATTGGATTGTGCGGCGGCTTAAAACTTCTTCACGACTAGGTTCTCCGGCCAGAAACTTTTTGACAGATTGTGACAAAGCAGTCGTCCAAAACTCCTATCTTAAAGGAAGCTATATTGCGCGTGGCCTTAAATTTACACTTTTCTTTAATCTTTGTTCATAGGCGGAAATATTTTCTGCTGTAGAATCTACGGGTAGTATGGAAATGAATACCATTTTCGAGTTTGGAACGCCGATATGAGGTCTAGAAAGAGCATCCACCATAGTAGAAACGCTGCTGTCGAAATTAGACACCTATACAGAAGGCTCGGAACTAGAAATTATGACAGGATGAGCTTTTTTGACCTTGCCCAGACGAAGAAGCATCGAAATCTTCCTGCCCAATTTGACCGTTGGCGAAGCCCTACATATCGCTTCCAGGCTGGACGTTCTTTTTTTTATATCCTTTTAATGCTGTAAGGAAGTTTCTAGGGCTGGGGCAGTGGACTCAGTCTTTCCAGGGCCACTTACAGAGAATTTATAAGTTAGGGGAGCATACTGGGAGAGATAGTAGTAAGATATTAATTGAGAGAAGTCTGCCACTAATGCTGCTCGTTTCAAACGGTCGAGATTTGTGGTACTTACGAGAGAACCACTCGGATCGCAACGACGACGCAAGTGATCATGAAACTACGGGTGGGGACCGCTTTTAATAAAGATAGGGGAGGGGGACATACCAAGAGTGAAACTACGGAGTATGTTCTTCACAGTATGACAGTAAACAGTAAACACTCAAAGTGAGACTGCGAAGTGTTTTCCAGAAAGGGTGGGAGGGAAAATACTGCGGGTGAAAGTAAGGAATATTTTCCAAGAAAACGTAGTCTAAGAGTGATAAAGGAGATTCTTGGATGTATTGGCGTCTTGCTGACACAAAATCTTGAATGCCTGCTATGGAGAGAGAAAGCATAGCTACTGCCTACCATTTTAAATTATTACACTTTTGTACCCATTTCCAGTATTCCATTCCCGTTTGTCGAACACTATTACCACGGTGTAAGCCTCCTCATCTTAGTTTCTCACGCTCCCGCAACCGATCCGGTGCGTTTCTTAACTCATCAGCGACTAACCGCAAACCATTTTCATGCGCGTTGCTTTGGCCTCGTTCATGCAAATTTTCCATTGGTTGCTTCAGAAACTTCCAGCTTTCTGTTTCTTCGTGTGCGTTTAGTGCGTGCCAGCGCCGCCGTATCCTTCTGTGTTGCTCCCACCCAAGCAAATTCGGCCTGTGTCATTCGTTTGGGTGTTGTAGTAGCTGTTGCTGTGGGGGTGGCTGCCACTGCCGTCTGTTATGCTGAAGTAGGGCTAATTTCATGACTTCATTGCTTAACTCGCACTTAAACAATATGATTTAGAGCTAGGAAAATTATATGAATTTCAGTTATGGCTCAAAGTTACAAAAATTTTTGCGTTTCCTGTATATGGCTGTATATGGAATGGTATATGACTTTCCTTAATTTTTATACCATTCACAAAATGGTATATCAATTTTGTCATTAAGTTTGCAACGCATAGAATAAAGCATTTCCGACTATATAAAGTATATATGTATTTGTGATCAGCATGACCATCGATATAGCAATGTCCGTCCTTACGTCCGTCCGTCTATTTCAACACAAATATCTCAGAATTCGTAAAGCTACAAAGCTCAAATGTTTACCAGATGCTCCTTTGTTTGCACGCTTTTAAGGCCTCTAACATTTTGGTAGGCAAGAAAAAAAGATGAAGTTAGTTTTCTGGATCTATGTTAGAGGGTACGGATTGTGCGGCAGCAGAGTCTAATCGTTATCCGATTTCTAGTTCTAGCTTTCAACTCCTTCCCGACTAAGTGCTCAGGCCAGAAACTTTTTTTGCCGATTCTGTCAAAACAGTCATCCGGAAAACTTATCCTGAAAGAAGCTACATTTCGCGTAACTATTTTTTGGAATTCCGATGAGAGGTCTAGGCAGGACAGCCACAGCAGTGGGTATGCTGCTGTCGGATAAAGTCAACGAGGACACGACACTGGAAAGTTCGACAGGGTGCGCATTTTCAGACATTTGCGCAGACGAGGAACCTTCAATTTTCGTGTGATCCACCCTCTTCAGAATAGCCGGAGGGCCCATCCCCATTAAAGCGTCCGCATTAGGCAAGCGTTGTGCGGGCTGGGGACTAAACCTATTGAGGAGTACGAAAGATAGAATATCTAGAAGTTGGCACAGGGGTATAACGACAGGGTCGATAGAGTCCTTATCCAGACCAGCTTTACCCAGATTCTCCATATTAAAATATGTGAAATATACTGCGAGCGTCCAGAATGACGTATTTAATTGCTTAAAGCCAACGTGGAGAGCATTAAAGCTTTCCTTTGCGTTCCGTAAGAACGAACGCAACTCGGCTTCCGTGGTCGACACAACTCGCATGTAAATGTCAAACCATGATTATTTGTAAAAATATCGCTTACACGGACACTGATTTTGGCACATTTGAAATGAATGGTGTTCCGACAGAGCCAACATAAAACCAAAGGCTCGGAAATCAACCTTGAAAGGGCAACTTTTTTTGTAGCAGTCAGCCATTTGAATTGAGAGCAATGGGAATGATAGAAATTTTAAATTTCTCACTAGCTAGCTGGTAGCATTAAGCGGGCGACGCAGCAACAAGCAAATGATAAATTTTCTCACTGGGTGGGCAGCTGGCAGCAAAGTAATGGCAGCAATCTACCGGTTTACAAACGACACAACGCAAACGCAAATGCAAAACAATAACAAAATATGACTAGCAAAACAGCGAGTCTAAAAATAGCAATAAGCTTTACAGGCTGAGCAGAAGCAAAGCAAAAACAAAAACACAAACAGAGCGCACTGGCTTGCTTAAGCTTATAGCTCAGCTTTTGGTTTAATTTGCACAATAATAAAATGAAATACACAAATATACAATTTAAACCAGATTCATTAAGTGCACTTAAAGGTTACGTTAAAACCGAAATTAAGCACAATAAAAGAATAAGAGAGAACTTGGACACAACTTAAAATTTGATACGCAAAAAATTTGCACAATACGGGAGATTGAAAAACAGCAACCGTCTTGAGCGAAAGTCAAAGAGCGAGTCGGCAAGCTAGCCTTCCTTTCTTGTTTTTCTTAGTATTTGTATATTTGCCGTCTATAAGTATCTTAACTACCACAATGATCGTCGTAAAATGTTTACAGTATATTTATTTAGATGAGGGAAAGGTGATTGGCTCTATATCGATTTGAAAAATTGGGACTTGGTACTGAATCTTAGTTATACTCAAAGTTCTTCATATGTTTATAGTTTTTGATGTACAGAGTTTAAGTTTGGTAAACATTTATAGGACCGGCATAAGTTAGAATGGTATATAAGCTAATTGGATCTGAAAATGAGTGGTCATTTTGAAAAGATGTGTGTAAACAAGTTCCAAAACAGAGCAACGCCGGGCTTTTATTATATACACGTGATTGTAAAATCTATACACATTTTTAAATTTATCAGCGTATCAGATAAAAGACCCATACCATCAAAATAAAGCTCTGTAGCTCTTAAGACTTCTCAGCTCTTCATGATAGCTAACACACGTAGCCAGGCGGAAGGACATTGATGTGTCGACTCCCTTCGTCATCCTGATCAAGAATATATATAAATTCACATTTATTTAGTTGCAACATTAAATTGGCTTCCCTTAATTTTGTCAATACTTTCCTGAATGAAGTTATATGTTCTTCCAATGAAGTGGACAAAATTATGACATCGGCAAGGTAAACTTGAAATTCTTTAAGAATTAATTCTTATTTATGTTGCGGGTGCATTCTTAAGTCCGAATGGCATAGGAGTATATTCGTAATGCCCGTGCTTACTTGAAAATGCAGTTTTTGATATTGGCTCTGAATCCATTTGGATTTGATGACAGCCCTTAGCTAATTCTAGAGTTATTAATTATTGACATCTTTCATCCATGATTGGTAACGGGAACTTGTCAGCAATTGTTATTGGTCCGACGGGCGACACCACCATCGCAGCTGTATACTGCCCACCCCGGCACACCTTGAACCACAATTCCAACAACTTGTGAACAGCCTGGGTTCCAGGTTCATTGCCGGAGGCGACTTTAACGCCAAGCATTATCAACCCCAAGGGCAGAGCGCTATGCAGATGCATCAGAAAGAGCAGTATTGATTGTCAAAAATCTGGTGAGCCAAAATATTGGCCCACCAATATGAATAAAATACCGGAGGTCCTGGACATAGCCATTAACAAAGCATAGAAGGTCACAAAATCACGAGTTGTCACTATGCAGTTCGACTGCTGGTCAATGTGCCAGTGACCACGACACAGAATGCAGAAGGTTGTTTAGGCGCATCAGGAATGTTGACAGGTAAAAAAGCTTCCTGCAGAGCAATTTAAATCCCTCTGCTGAGCTTACCACTGAAGAAGCCCTCGATGACATGGTGGAGCATCTGAATGTGCAAATCCACAATGCAGCAGCTTTCGATACACCTTCCAACAGGATCTCTAACCGCATCCCTCGCAGAGATATTCACCTGTGGTACCCTGAAGTTGCAGATATGGTCACTGAGACACGTCGCCTTCGACGAGTCTGGCACAGCTCTCTTAATCCAAGAGACAACAGAGCATTCAATAGAGCTGCGCAGAATCTCAAGGAACTCCTGTAGTCTCTGTAAACAATCACTGGAACAGTACCTTGACGAAATCGGGCCAGGTGATTCCCAGCATAAGCTATGGCAGCTTACCAAATTTATCAAAAAATACACTAAAAGAACCGAACCGGTTATGGATATCAATGGAAAATGGTGTCGCTCAGACACCGAACGAGCCACAGCTTTCGCCGAACATTTCTACGAGGCCTTTACTCCCTTCGATAGATGTGCGCAAGCCGACGCCGAGATAACATACAACTTCCTAGATGCATCCTGCCAAATGGCTCCCCCATTCCCGCAGTCGAGACGGATGAATTCATATCCGAAATTGGGAAACTTAAATCTACGAAATCTCTTGGCTATGATGGTATACATGTCTCTGCCATCAAATCTCTGCCCCCGAATGGTATACTGCTTCTCCAAAATATAATTAACAAATGCTTCCTTCTAGGCCATTTCCCCACCCAGTGAAAATGTGCCGAAGTCATCCTCCTACTTAAACCTCGGAAAGCTACAGCCAATCTAGCCTCTTATCGTCCGATCGTTCCGATCACCAGTTTGGCCTTAGAGAATGGCACACCTAAACAATGCCATAGGCTCGTAGAGAGGATCCTAGAAGAGTTTGAAGCGGAAAAGTACTGCTCTGCTGTTTTTCTGGATGTCAAGCAAGCCTTCGACAGAGTGTGGCATACTGGCTTGCTACATAAACTGAAGTCAACTCTGTCTACGCCGTTCTACCACCTCATTAGCTCCTATCTGGGGCACATATACTTCTCGGTTTGAAGAAAGATCAGGGATAAGAGAAGTCACAGCCCGAGTCCCCCAGGGAAGTGTAATGGGTCCCATCCTGTACACACTGCTGACATGCCGATCATTGGAGACAGTGGGCTGCTCACCGCCACATACGCTGACAATACGGCCTTCCTTTCCACTGATGTCTCCCCTCAGATAGCCACAGCCACCCTCCAACGGCAGCTTGACACTCTTAGGAACTGGCTCAGTAGATGGAACATAATGGTCAACCCCGAAAAGTCAACGCATACAACGTTTTCTCTAAGAAGAGGGTAGTGCGTCCCGGTGCAGCTTGACGGAACAACAATTCCAAGCAGTACTACAGTCAAAGTACCTTGGCCTGGTACTAGACAGAAGGCTAACTTGGGGCCCCACCTACTACAAGGCCATAATAAAGCCAATGTGGACGTACGGAATCCCTATCCAAAAAGCGCAGAACAAGGCTCTTAGGACTATCTCCACTATCTTTTAGGACTATAAACGAAGAACTCGGAGTCCCCTGAAGTCAGCAGACTAAGCAGAGCCTATCTGGATAGACTCGATATGGACGTTAACACCCTTGCCATCAATCTGCTCGACAACAGCACCAAAACAGGGAGGCTCAGAAGACTTCACCACCACCTTACATATCTTTTATTTGCCTATTTATTTCCTTATTTTCAGCTTGGGAATATTTTTAAGGTCTTTTGTAAATTGGATCTTCTTGTTTTGTTTTTATGATATGTTTTACTGTACTTGTGAAAGTCAAATTGTCATTTTCGTGGTACTGTACATCCCTAAATTCATGTAACACTTTTATTAATTAAAATTTTCATCGGATCTGTTCACTTAGGTCCAGTCACGTCCTCTGTTTCTTTTCGTCGTTAGTTTTAAATGTGAAATGATTTTTTCCAATTATTATTCCGCTTTTATAATTGATTAGTGATTGACAATCCTCTAAGTAATGTCTGCCTATTAATAAGTCATAATTTTCGGAAATTTTATGAATATAAAAAGTTTGATGACTGGCTTCTCGTCCGAGGCTTCTTGATGAAAATTTTCGTCTGTCGCCATTCTAATTTGGCCACTATCACTTTCCCTCTGTCTTTTTAGTTTTTGATTGCGCCTATAACTAGAACTGGCTTGTGGACCATTATGATAATTAATTTGGTTATGCTGCTTACCTTCTTGTAAGTTTCCCTGATTTTTCCCATTTTTGATTGTGTTTATTATTGCTTTTGTGTATATGTCGTTAGAAATTATTTAAGATTTGTTTTTGAATTCTTCAATAAACTTACATACACTGCCCTTATAATTCGTGTTATACAATCGTCTTAATAGTTCCTCTAATGGGGTCTTTGTGTTGTACTCGTTGATTAAGACTTGTTTTAGCTTGGGCTTGGGCTACTTCCGAAATCCGTTGGTCTGGTCCAACCACTTGAAGCTCAATTGCTGCGAACATGACACTGCTGTCTCACATCATTTGCCAGGTATACTTGTATTCAATCCTTCTTATGAATTAACTCAGGCCGTCCGTAGATCCTTCGAACATTGGCCCTTGTAGAATTTATAAGAAGGCTTGGTTGATTAGTTGCTCTGATAGGCCCTGGCTCTCCATTTTGTTTATATATTGTTGTTGTAAGGTATCTTCCTTATTTGGACTAATTTAATTTTTCAGCAGTGCAAATGTTTATTCACTGATTTTGGTCTAAGTCTGTACGTTCATTTTAGCGGAACAAACTTTTATAATTGACTTCACTATTTGGGCTAATATAATTTTTTATCAGTCCAAATATTTATATTTATTAACCGATTTTGGGCTACGTCACTATGTTAATCTTAGCGGTCCAAAATTTTCATCTACTTAACATCGATTCTTTTGCTTTTTTTTTTGGATCAGTTTATACCATTAAGTCATGCAGGTTAGGGTTCAGTTGAACGGTCTAGTTTAGCACTTATTTTTAAGGCACTTATACTGATCCTACCGACTGTGCCAATAGGATTGTCCACGCACTTAATTAACAAAAAATTTATCTTTATTTACTTCCATTAAATGCACAATATATCTTAAGTAACTGATTTGCTGACTTATACGCTTACAACTTAGTAATAGCCGAAACGGGAGCGACGCTGTGTCAACGATTGATCAGAATAGAATCAGAATAGCTTACTTCTCTTATATATATCAATTCGAATTTAAGCTCTGTGGCGTATGTGACCATCACTTGTGTGGTCCAAATGGTCACTATGTTTATGCGTGGACCATAATATTGTTATGTTATTGTTGGATTATGGATCCGAAACTTGGATTCTGAATTCAATTTAAAGTTTGTTTTTTAAAATTTGCTAGGGAGGGCATGTCAATATGTTACTATATGTGTGTTGCGAACTAATATGCCATTTTGTGAGTGGTAAAGAAATTATATTATGGTATAATTTTGTATATGAAACAGAATCACAAATAAAATCACCTATTATTTTAATTTCAGATGTTACTTATGTTACTTCATTGGACTTACACATAACGACAGAATATCTTAACAGAACTTATGCATCATGTTCCCAGGTTAGATATAATACTCTTAATGACAATATTCCTATATGCATGCAGATAGTTAGATGGTCTAAGCCAGCGTTAGGCATGACATTTTCAATCGGGAGCACTTCAACATGTAAGAACGCTACAGTTGAGCTTGCTCTAATTAAATATCCTATACCAAGTAAGCTGCTATATGGTATAGCACCCCGATCGGAATCGAATTGGGTCAACGGACTTGGGGTCTTCCAAAATGATCTTCTTGCATACGAGAATTCGTAGTGAACGGAACGCGCTCAGGTAAAACTCGTCAGAAGTGGACTAATTTAACCATAAAAATAACCAAAGTGTAAATATCAACATGTTTTGGAGTGATCTAGTAAGAGCGAAAGAACGATGTAAAGAATGTAAGAAAAACCTGTTGTAGCTTTAAAACATGGGCACACTTAAAAATATAATAAGTGAATTTGTGAATTACTGTTGAACTAAATTTGGAAGGGAATTTATAGAAGCAGTTTCTTTCAGTATGTGATTTCAAATGATATAGAATTGGTTTCTTCACATGACAAAAATCTGTAAAACACACTGAAAAGATGATGTTGTGCCCGTAAAACATGACATTTCGCGGATACCCTGAATAATTAATAATGGGATATCGTCTCATATGCAAACGGCAACAATGACTTTGTTGAAATGCATATTTATTTTAATAAAATTCATATATTTTAATTTAAATATAAAATAATAATAATTCGCGCCAAATGCGTAACGCTCAAACGAATGAGCGTAAAAAGAAGCTCGACAGACCAAAGAAATGAGTTGTTCATTTACTTTTCAATTCGTGATACCGATACGGACAAAGCAAAAACACAGAGCTCAGCACTCTTAAACACCGATAGCCAGAGAGATCGTTCTTGTTCTCCTCATCTGCTTAATTAAACTTATTCATTGACTGTGTTCTCAACTTCTGCAAATATATTTACATCAATAAAATCGCAAGTGTTTAATGGTTTGATGTACATACATAAGCTAAGCCCTTAATGGCGAGAGTAAGATTAGCATAAGGCATAGCATAGTATAGCAATATAAAAGTACTTAACATACTGCTATATATATGTATATTATTTTTTTGATTTTTTTTGGATTATATGCTATAAAAAAATCTAAAAAAGAGCATAGTCGTAGGAAATAATGTAGTTTATTAGATAATTTAAGATTTTTAACATTTAATTTTTTTTTCCTTTTGGTAATATTTTTTAATTTACATTAAGAGTAGGAGACTAACATTTGCCATAAGTATTTTCACATATTTCAGTACAGCTTCCTAAAAGTTTTAGAAAATAGAAAACTTATAAACATTTGATTGATATTAATTATCTCAATTAAAACTATGTCCTCCAATAGTATTGAAGGCCGTTCGCAGGAGGTTTCGGACGAAATCTATCAAGGATTGGAGTAAAGTCACGTTCTACGCATTTATGATCTCTATGGTGATTTTATTCTTCGTTCTTGTAAATTTATAGGATTCATTTTGCTTCGAGCATGACACACATTTTTTACAATCTACAATCCGGCTTCTGGAACACAAACTCCAGAGATTTAAGCCTAATCTTCGTTAGAAACGGTTTGTTTATTGGCTCATAACATCACGGAGCGTGTTCCTGTTAGATAAAAGACTTGGCTATGATCAAAATGTGTGAACGCTGGTTAAGTTCGAGTTTCATCCAGACCAGACAACTATATCATATAACTCCCATATAACCGATTGTTCCGGAGTAAACACTTAGGAGCATAAGTTTTCTATTTTTTATCAGAATTAAACCAAGTTCACTTTGCATCCATTGATTCGGCACCACGTCAGCTCGAGTGATCTGATCGATATCGGCAACTATATCATATAGCTACCGTATAACCGATTGTTCCAGAATGAATATTTAGAAGCATAACTTTTCTATTTTTCATCCACATTAAACCAAATTGGGTTTGTATCCATTTGAGGATGCACCACGTCCGCTAGGCTGATCTGATCAAGATCGGACAACTATATCATATAGCTACCATATAACCGATTGTTCCGGAATGAACACTTCGGAGCGCAATTCTTCTGTTTTTCATCTAAAATGCTAAGAGACACTATTGGCCCACAAAAATCCACTCCGGAAGTCTCGAGCGGCCGATTTCCGTGGAGACGATCTGCGGGTAGGTTGCCGATTATTCGAGACGCAAGCACTGGCTTTTATCGAAAGCGGTGTAGACATTGCCTTACTACTGTACTGCAGGCGCAGCAATCCGAATAACACTCTCGCTCCTGCGTGATAGTTTGTATGATGTAAATGTTAATTCCTTTGGGCATTAGTAATGGAAATTTCGCATTGTGTGATATAGGAGTTTCCAACAAGCGGACTCCAACCCTAAATAGCATCCATTGGTGCGCGCCGTCTTGATGCACATGTAAGACTGGGCTTAATTTTTGATATGATGGCTTGAGTGCCATGGGTTTGTGCAGTTCTTTGATATATTCTGCAAATCCTAAATGTTGGAGAACGTTAACTAATGGCAAACAATTTAGATTATAGTTCTGACACGCTTACTACCGAGTTGTAGCGTGAGCCGTTCTGACGAGCTGTCCGTAATATAAGCTACTTCTCTCAAGACCTGGAGGTATGACCATGAGTTTTTTATTAACCGGATTATTTTATATATATCATAGCCGTTGCTGTCTTCCGCCGCTTCAATACTCATATCAGCGTTCGTCACAGTGCGGGACTCCGTTAGGTCGGTACATGCTGCCATGTTACATCAGGAATCAATTCCTGAATGGCAGCTACTCGATTTGCAATAAAATGTATTTAGGTATGCAAGACTACTTCGGAACCCGACCAAAAACGACTTTGTTGACATGAAAATCGACGAGATTTCTAAACTTTACCCACAATTTATATAAAAGGTGCGCTGCGCAGAATTCCAAGACGGCCACAGACTTTATCTTTAATGGTGGCAATTTCGACTTTGCAGTCAACATTTATTATCCGATCTTAACAAAACTCGACAAATACATATACAAACCGAGTTCCAACTAAATGCGTTAAAATTTGTGGAAGGTATAAAGTTTTGCGGTTTGCTGGGGCGGGAGGGAGCGTGGCAAAATTTAAAAATATACTTGATGTCACGCCCCACAAGGGTAGTCTACACACCGAAGTGGGTCTCTCTAGCTCTTACAGTCTCCGAGATCTAGATGTTCATACGGACGGACAGACGGACGCACGGACAGACGGACAGACGGACGGACGGAAGGACGGACAGACGGACATGGCAGTTGTGCTCATATCTTACGAATTTTGCATTTTTGCCACAGCAGATTTAAAAAGTTTACGCTTCTTTAAAGACAATGATCCATCAGTTTCCATCAGCTTTTAAACTATTGCAATGACATAGCAGCATCAATTAGGCGTCGTTTGCCGTATAAATAATTGAAATCGATTGTACGATTTTGTATACAATTCTTATTCGATCTCAATGAAATTCGGAAGGTCGTAAGGGACTGTGCTTATACATATCCATACATACACAAGTTACAGGTTCAGTAAATGATTTCGGTTACCTTTAGAACTTCCTCCAACTCCCAGAATTTTCGAACAAGTGTGTCTAATGAAGGAAGGCTTTCTTCGAAGCTAACATAGGCAGACGCATAAAATGTAGTTGCGTGTACAAACATACTCCCCTCGTTGGAAGCCTGGCTTTCAACAGCATCCTTAAGGAAAATAGACACAGCTTGTTTTCAGCTCGTATGGTTAAGAAAGTTGCAGTTCTCAAAACAGCTACTTTTGGGGTACCGTCATCTCCAGAAATCAGCTCAACCACTCTTGCTAGTGACCATTGCATTGCAGCTAAATCAGGTATAGAAGTGCACCATTTACGGCGCTGTTGACAGAGAGTCAGGTATTCTGATCGCCACCGGGAGCAGAAGACTTGCAGGAGATTGGGGTCTCTTTTGAATAAAGTTCCCTTTGCGATTTCAGACTTCTTGAAATATGTGGTTGCCATTTCATCCTCGTCATAGGGAAACCTAAGATCCATTTTTTAACCGTAATGTCCACCAGATACTACCCACCCTAGGAGAGTCTTCTGAAGACGCGGCAATCCTGGCAGCAACTTGATCTTGATCACAACAAATCATAAAACAAGCCGCACCGATGAGGAGATCGATACACTGTGGTATGTGGAACTCAGGATCATCCAGTTGAATATGCTCAGGGATCTTCCAAGCTGACGCATCAACCATGCAGCTGGGCTGGCTATCCGTAATGGTTTGCGCAATTAGAGCAGTGAGGTTAGTTGAATGTGGGGATGCTTGGGATTTCAAAGTACTTGTGCGATGATGCAGCCAGCCTTCTGAACACTGTCACCCAAGCTAGTCTGGTCGCGAAAGTGAACATTCAATTTGTCAGATAGCTCGCGAAGCTCAACAGGCATTATCTACCCATTATCTGCCTGAATAATTTACCGCCGATTATCAATAAGATTACACCATACTTCATAAAAATCTAATTCTTCCAGGTTGTTGTGAACCTGCTTGAACGATTGTTTACTTTCTTCAATTTGTTCATAATAAGAATATGCCTTCATTGAGTTGTTGAAAAGGCATCGTAACCATAGTGGCTGCCTTTAATTTGAATGTTTTCAGAATTTCCAACTTCCCTGTTTTTGTTTGATTGTGCCATGGCAATTGCCAACCGAGAGTTAATGCGCTAAAGGAGCGGTACACATTATTGTCGCATCAGCTTAAAAATGTATGCCTGTGTATTATTGAGCGATCGCGATGCTTACATAAGCGTTTATGTGCCTAGCAACAAACTTTAACTCGAAAGAAACCGAGAAGCAAATCAACAGTAAGAAAAATAAGCTTATACACCATGGATGGAGTGGATAAAAGAGATACAAGACGAATTTGTTTTAATTTGGATGAAAACAGAAATTTATGCTCCTAAGTGTTCATTCCGGAATAATATGTATGTAATAATATGGTAGCTATATGATATAGTTCTCCGATCTTGATTAGATCAGGCCAGTGGACATGGGGCTTATTCAAATTCATACAAACCGAATTTGGGATTAGTTGGCAACTCAGAGCAAACACCACGATTGGAGAGAATCAAGGTCATCGTACAGCCTAACGTGGGTGGAAAAATCTTTGAAGGAAAAGCAAAGTTTAACGTGTTAGGCGTGCATTAGTACACGAGAATAAGATAGTACCTGAGGCAGACGTTGATAAATGAGGTGATGAGCAGGGGACGGAGGTGGCTACCCTGCGATGGTACCCCTGATGTAACCCTAAGGGGCTTACAGAAGAGTTTTTAAAAAGAACTTTCTGAGTTCTTAGATTAAGTTGAACCAAATTTGTTAGTTGTTGTCAGTTTTAGAAGCCTCTATGTCTGCTGTCCAAATTTGATCCGGAGCGGACCACTATTTCAAATAGCTCCCATATATCTGACAAGGGTTTGTAAGCTTCGGTTACCCGAAGTTAGCCTTCTTTTCTTGTTGTCTTTTGTTTGTTACATACGTTGCAACAACTTTAATATACCCTTGTACCATAGATACAAGGTATAAAAACCACAGTAACAGTCATGGCTTAATCCAAATGCACTAAACAAATTTTTGAATACATTTAATTTATTTGTATTCGTATATTAATTGTATATCCAGTCTCAAACTCGGAAATCACAAAATCAAGTGTAAGGAAGCATGCTCTCCCAAAATACGTTAAAGCTAAATACAAGTAGAGTGTAAATGTTGTAAATAGTATATATAACTCAGTTTTAGGGATCCATAAATACGCGCTGACTGGACTGCATAGACTTAAGCTAGATTAGGAGATTCGCTGTGACAACCCCCAATTCTGACACCCTTGAAAAATAAAGGTAAACAGAGTTGAAATTGAATGTGTTAAAAAGGCAACTGACTTAGGCTTCGTACTTAATAAACCCCTTTCATGGAATGCCTACTTATCGAAAGTGGTGGGAAAGCTGTATGGCCAATACGACCCTTATTGTCCTACCGGAAAGACTTCGTTTAAACTTTGCTAAGGCAATCTTAATACTCACGCTAATTTTATACAATTTACAAGATGGTATATTAATTTTGGTCAGGAAGCTTGCAACGCATAGAAGGAAGCGTCCAAATCAACCCAAATTCGGTTTGCATCCATTTGAGGAGACCCTTCGTCCGCTTTCCTGTTCCGATCAAGATTGGAGAACTATATCATAAAGCTAAAAAATAACCTCTTGTTCCGAAATGAACACTTAGTAGCATAACTTTTCTGTTTTTCATCCAAATGAAAACAAATTCGTCTTTCGTCCAAATGTATCCCTTGTATGCACTTCATCCAGACTTGATATAGATCGGTTATATATTTACGATGTAAATGGTATATAGTTTTCCTTTCTTGTTTCCTAATATTTTTATAGATTTTCTTATTAATTTTTTTCCCAAAAATCTCTTATTTTGTTATATTGTTTTTCAGTTTCCGTTACTTTTCTTGTTTTTCTTTGCCGTGGGTTTTTGCCAACGACCTGCAATGTGACGGGGGAATCAAATTAGTTCTCAATGACTAACATGCGCACAAATGTAAAAATATACCAGTTTTAACTCAATTACGGAAAATAAGAGGCGTTGGTAATTCACAAGTCCGTTTTCTGTGTATCGTCAGTTGAATATAGGCTATTAAGTTGCAGCGTTCAGTATACGCTAAATTTATTTATGTGCTCAATAACGCTTACTGATGAGGAGAATAGGCTTCTGCGAAACGTAGCGTCTAACCAGCCAAAAAGCCTAACGTGTAAAGAATTAATGAATTCTGTTACTACTTGTCGATTGTTGTTACATAGTGAGAAGTGGCTCAAGTTTGGTTGTCCATTAGACTTCAACATAACAATTGAGCTATAACCAATTTAACTATATCAGCGTTTTCTCACTAACTTGACCTCGAGCTTGCTAATATGAAAAACCTTTAGAAATAGAAAGGTCGCTAGAAATAAACCAAAAAAGAATACAGAAATTTTACTATTATTATTTTTTTCTCTCTATGACTTACAGGCTGTCTATTTTTTCAGCTTCGTCCTACTCTTGCTGATTTCTGTTACCCTTGAGCCACCCTGATGCACCATATTGTTCTAGAGTACTTTCACTAATAATTATTGCCTACTTTCGAGCGTTTCTGTTATACCCGCTATGCCTATGTGTATTTGTTTACTACTGCTAACATCTGCTGTCTACTAACGGGCGCTGCTATTTATGAGTGCGTTGCTCACGTTTGGTTTGCGCTTGCTGAGCGTGTTGCTTTTATAGCCTTGCTTTAGGAAGTCGAGATGTTGATGTTCGATGCGCAGCACGTTCAAGTGGTCCTGCAAGACACCAAGCCGTGAGGCTTGTTATACGCAAAACCTAGGCTAGGAGCTCCCACGAGCTCCCACCTCCCCCAACCGGCCGAAGGACGCATCCGCATAACGATAAGTGATAATAAATAATGATAAAAATTAAATTACTTAATACGTATTGTTATAAACTTAGGATGTGAGGAATTACAAATATGTATCTAGAATTGTAAGAAATTTAAATTTACTATAGCAATGTATTAGAATTGTGCGACATTATATATGGACTAGCGCGCACTTGTAGCACTAGGAGTTCAACAACAGTAAATGTAAATTAATCTCAGGACTCAGGAAATTCTTTATAAATATTTTTTTTTGAGCCCCTTATTGTTGTATCAGGGTACCGCAGTGTAGCCACCCCTACTGTCCCATTCTCCTGTACGCCCACGAAGTTAAACTTTGCTTTTCCTCTAATGACTCTTCCACCTACGTTAGGCGTGGGACCATGATGCTTTCCAATTGTGGTGTCAGGTCAAGTTACTAAATCTTAATTGTTTTAATTGCAAAGTCATGTCGTTTTGTCGTAGCATACCGCCTCAGATATCGTGCCTTCTTAACGATATGCCCCTTTATCGGATCGTCACTGTTGATGACTTGGGTGTTCTTTTAGAACCTAAGCTTAAATAAAATTTCACTTACAGTCAATAAGGATGTGGGTGTTCTGGTTTTTATTAAGCGTTGGTCAAAGGAATTCGGTCACCCTTATACAACTAAAGTTCTGTACACTTCTCTGATCTTATATATTTTAGAGTACGCATCGTGAGTCTGGTGTCCTCAATACACTAATCACTAGGACCGCACTGAGCCTGTTCAAACAAAATTTTTACTTTTTGCTCTCCGTGGGTTGAATTGGGACACTAATAACCCCCTCTCTTCATATTCAAGAAGGCTCCTGCTAATAAACCTTCCATCTCTTGAAAATCGTAGAATTATGCTTAATGCTATCTGTATGCATAAGCTGATTGACTGGCCGTCTTTAATTAGCCAAATTAGTTTTTGTGTTCCTCGTAGAAAGACCATAAATTATGTTCCTATCTATCTTCAGAACTGTAAATTTAAATCTCCTGCATGAACATTTTCGTGTCCTTCGTTGTAACTATAATAATCTATTTAACTTTATATCTGTTTATAACTCCCTTACCTGAAACAAAATATACTATACTAACGCATCTAGGTAGTAGATAATGTAAATTGTCTATGGCTTGTTGTTTATACTTTCATTGAAAGTGAGCGAGCGTGTCCGGGTTTATTTTTTCCGTCCTCGCGATTCTTGTCGCTCGTTATGCGGCTGTACCCCCTTGCAGGTTGGGCTGGAGGTGGGAGCTTCTAGCCTGGGCTTATTTATTGTGACCATCGGGTTGAAGGGCACTACTCTTAGTGATTTCAGCATTTGAATGCCCATATTTTTAAAAGTGGACCAACATGGGAACAACGCGATCTTAATGCAAGAAATAACCCGCTTGTATGAGAAGTAGAGTATTGGATAAAACTTCTGGGTCCTGGTGTGTAACGGGAACTGCATGCAACAACAGCCTCAGGGTACCCCGATTGTGCGAGAAATAAAGGAAATTGCAAAATACTTTTGCCCATTCTTCTCCCCGAATAAGCCCTAAATACCGTGTCTCTCAGTTGCTACGTGAGACTGAACTAATTCAGTTCCAGTACCATCGTTATATATTTACAATGTGAATGGTATATATGCTTCGGCAAGGCGGCTTTATCTGCAATCAAGGATATATTTGGAACCTTGGAATAGAAGTTCCAGCAGGATAACGCACCAATTCACACAGCCAGGATCGTTAGTCCTGGATTGAGAGTCAGAACGTTGAATTGCTGACTTGGCCGCCTTACTCACCAGACCTGAATATTATAGGAAATGTTTGGGGATGGTTAGCACGCAAAGTGTGGCAGACAATATTCAACTGAAGCTCAACTCATTGAAGGAATAAAGAGGTCCTGGGAGGCTATTTCACTCAATTACATTAAAAAATTATATGACTCCTTACCCAAGCGGATGTACGAAGTCATACTTAACCGTGGAGACCCAACACATTATTAAATTTTGTTAAAAAAAAAAAACCAGGCAGAATATACAATATACTCGGTTACTCTACTCGAGTACGAGTATAAAAATTGCTCCATTGATAGGGTCAAACTTATCATTCAGGCATTCACATTCAGTAACATGTATGATGATACCGAACAGACAAACCCAGTACCCTACTACCAGCAAACAACAAACTCAGTATATAATTGAGGTAACCGTGGTAATTATTGTAGTAGAGGTAATTATAAAAACAATGGATACCGAAACAATAATATAGAAAAATGACAATTTAAGGGAAACTTTAAAGGCTGTACCAACTCGAACAGAGGCCATAACAACAATAAGAATAATGTACAGTAAAACAAAAACTCCCAACAAGATTAACAAAATTAAGAAACACCAAAGTTCATACTCCAAACCTTAGTCTCAACATTTTTGTAACTTTTGACCATGTAGTAACTGGTAAGAAATTAACATTTATAATAGATACAGGCGCTAATATTTAAATTTTAAAGGAAAATTCGGATGTGTTTCATGACATGCAAACAAATAACACAATTAATATTTAATACATACGAAAAGGAGTAATAAAATACATAGGCACATCCTCAATGGAGGTACAGACATATATACATAATTCCACACAGTTTTCATATAGTTGACTTATATTCTGCAATACCATGTGATGGAATAATATGCATTGGTTTTGCTAAAAGATTCAATTGCCAAATTGATTTAATATTTTTTTTTTCTTATACAAAGTGTATTTTTACGATTATGTGCTTATGCATATACAAACGTTAAGATTTGTGGAAGATATAAAGTTTTGCGGATTGCGGGGGCAGGAGGTGGCGTGGTCTCCCTAAAAGAATGATGACTATTACATTTTCTGGACTTGACGTTTTTAAGCAGTCCTTTATATTGATGATTTAATAGTTATTGGTTGTTCTGAAAAACACATTCTTAAAAACTTAACAGATGTTTTTGAGTGACACATGCAGAAAATACAACCTGAATTTTCATCCACAAAAATGTTCGTTTTTAATGCACGAAGAGACAAAGGAATCTTCCCAGATGACAAGAAGTAGGATCATTAAAAACTTCCCAGTCCCACATGATGCGGACAGCGCTAGACGATTCATTGCATTCTGCAATTACTACATACGTAACTACACCCTCTATTCGGCGCATAACCAGATTTGGTAAAAAGAATATTCCTTTTGCAATAAGTTAAGTTGAGATAAGTTAATTCAGCCAATACTATTACAATACCCAGATTTTCGCAAAGAGTTTAGCATAATAACTGCTGCAAGTAAACAAGCATAATGGACTGAAACTCCCAGTCGCATACGCATCACGTTCATTTACAAAGGGTGAAAGGGCAGCAGAGCAGGAATTATCTGTCATTCATTGGGCTATTACACATTGTCGACCATATATTTATGGCAAACAGTTCACAGTGATCTGTTCTCAGACCCTTAACTTATTTATTTTCTATGACTAATCCTAGTTGTAAATTAACACGCATGCGTCTGAAATTAGAAGAATTCGACTTTATAGTCGAGTATCTAAGGGGTAAAGAAAAAGTGTGGCAGATGCCCTATCTAGGATAACTATGTCCGAACTAAACAATTTAAAAATTGAAGTCCTGAAAGTCACTACCAGGCAGCAAAGTAGACAGTATAACTGCTGCGTAGGGTAAGACCGAGTGATAGTGGGCACTAAAGACCACTCAAAAATTCATAGATTTTCAATGAATATGCTATTACTTTAATATGTGATTTAACCAATTACTTAGTTGCCATTCGAGTAGCAAATAAAAGTGCAAATACTGTCGCCAAAGCAATATTCGGATCTTTTATACTAAAGTTCGGTCCAATGAAGACGTTCATTTCGGACATCGGAACTGAATATAAAAATTCCATAATCAGCGACCTGTGCAAATACTTAAAAATAGGACATATAACGTCTACAGCACACCACCATCAGACAGTTGGAACAGTAGAAAGAAGTCATACAACTTTTAATGAATACATCCGTTCAATATATCTGTTGATAAGACAGATTGGGATGTATGGCTTCAATATTTTGTATACTGTTTCAACAAGACCCTCTCTATGACACAGAGTTATTTAACATATGAGTTAGTTTTCAGCAAATAAAGTATTATGCCAATATATTTAAATAAAATAGATAGACTCAATCCCTTATATACAATGGACGATTACGCTAAAGAATCTAAATTAGAAAAAGCTTATAAGAGAGCAAGAATAATGTGAGAACAGCAGTAAGCTTAAAGTATTACTATAGTACTAAGAATAGTAAAGAACGAATCTGGCCATAAATTTTAACCAGTATATTTAGGTACTTATTTAGTAATAGTAGTAGAAGATAGAGAAAATATTTTAATCAAAGAAAGCAAAAATAGACGACAAACAGTACATAAGGATAGATTTAAAATGTTTAATCCATAATAATGAGCCATGAAAAGAAGGAAGAATTTGTTTTGGAATACCAACAAAAAAAAAGAAAATTTTCTGAGCTTAATAATTATTATTATTATTTAAAATAAAGAATCAATAAAAAATCACAAAAAAACACCCTTTAAAATTGTTGTATTAAAAACGTTAAAATTTAAAATACAAGTATAAAAAACAGACTACTAATTATATACACAATTTCTATATTAATATGTATAAAAATACGTATATATTCAACTAACAAAAAAATACCCTAAATTGAATAACTGCTTTACGTTATTCGGTACCTTAAGCACATACATATTAAATACATAAAGCGACATAAAGCGCGTCGCTGCCTGCGCAACCCTTAAGCTTTAGGCTAAGTGTACATTTGTGTAGATATAAGAATTCAAACAAGGAAAAACCACACAAGGGAGCACATAACGATGAAGGTTATTATAACTGCTATACAATCGCTATCCACGGATCGCTATACTAGCTTACATTTCCTGGGACAACTAGTGATTTCCATCAGCGACCTGCAGACCAATTACTGGCGACGAGAAAACTGTAATTCAAATACAGTGTGAGAAACCACTATAAAAATTCTATTCTCAAATTCCAAACCTTCAACACTTTATTGGGCGGATATAAGGCAACAGCAATTGCCTCAAACAAAAGAAAGTGGTACCACATGAAAAGCAATCACACTGGCCGATCTTTCAACAACGCATCACCAACGATAAGAATCATAATTATATTTTAATGAAGCACCATTGTTAAATTTTCGTACAGCATCGTTTCAGTTATTACGCAGCACATGGGACCACATGCAATGTCAATCAAAGCACTACAACTATTCAACGGTTCAGATTTACAGACTTTTTATCATAATATAGGCTCGTTCAGCCAATACTAAACGACTTCGACACGGAAACTGCTGATCAACTATATCAAGGCTAAATGGGTGGGACTGACTAGGCTAATTTTTCAAAGGCATGGTAATATCGAATCGATTGAACAATTGGCAGAAGTCTTTGGTGAAAGTGAAACTAGTAACGATCTTATGGATATGCTAAAGTTGTGCAGGACAGAATCATACCACGTTCAGAATCGCATACTGCTGAATTCATAGAACACTTATATTACAGAAGAAGTTAACAGAATAGTAGTCAAGGTATTTAAAGACAATTTACCCGATTCGATTTTCGGAAGAAATCCAGAAACTTTAGATGAAGCATACAAAATTATCTACGAAGCCGACACCAAGGTTATACCTTTTTTGGTCAAATTCGTAAAAATAAATATACGAAGCCATCTTTTAGGACCGAGTTTAGCAACGATAACAAAAATCGAAAGCAATGCACAAAACAATGACAATCAACCTAACAGCTCTAGTCGCAGTGCAGGGAAATGCTATACTAAGAAGAAGAAAGCGGACAGAAATAATGTCAACACTGGAAACCAGGACAAGAGGCAAAAGCACCAGACAAACAGCTCTTTTAGTAGCGCAAACAATTGCTTCACAGCCAATGCAGAACCAATCTATGAGCATAGGCGAATCTGAAATGAAGAATTTAGTCAGCCTAGAATCGCTTCCCAATATAAAAATCCATAAGAAAACTAAAATACTGTTTATACTCATACTCTAGTGGAGTAAACGTGTATATTGTACTCGTGCTAATGGATGTAACAGGCAGAAGGAAGCGTCTCCGTCCGTAAGAACACCCTGATCTCGGAGACTGTAAGCGCTAGAAAGACCCAATTTGTAGATTCCCCTTGTGGGGCGTCAGATCAAGTCTGTTTTTAAATTTTGCACGCCCCATCCCGCCCACGCAAACGGCAAAACTTTATATCTTCCATAAATCTTAACGTTTGTATATGTATAAGCACATAATTACCGATTTTCCGAGTTTTGTTAATAATTGGATAATACATGTATTGTTGTATAATTGTTGGAGGGGGGAGAACACTCCTGGAATAAATGGCCCATTGCACGATACTTCGGTTCTTGTTTAAATAACTAAACGCAGCCCACAAATTCAGGCCAGTTCCACCTTGCGGGACACCAACACAATTGCTTAATGCATAGAAGAGCGCTACATCCTGTTAGCTTCCCTACATTTAGTGGTAGCTATACCAAATGGTTGGCCTTTCGCGCTATGTTTACCACAGTCACCGACAATCACCCGCACTTTTCAAACGTAGAAAAGCTGCAGCATCTACGATTCAGCGCTGGATACTCTCCTTGGAAATCACTTTGACAATTCAAAGAGTGAGTTATCATCACTTGCTTCCGTTTCTTCTACAACTAATAGAATAGTTGCTTTTTTTCTTAATCCAGCCTCTAATACTTTTGTAGCCCAATATCTAAATAGTGACGTTGTGATGTAAGCGACTGCTATTGAACTTGTCAATCATTCCTTGTCGAACATTATTAGATTCTGGTTCTCAACTCCACATCATAACACTGCGGATTCCTTACCAGCTGTAATTAAACAAGACTCCATCCGCAGCTTCAGGCCTTGGGGATACAACTTTCACAACTGATGGAGATAGTGTTACTATTTGTTTGCAATCAAAAGCATCGCACTATTTAACCAGCGTTATTGCTAGCATTGCGCCATCTATTACGGATAGCCAGTCTAACTGTATGGTTGATGCGTCAGCATAGAATATCGCTTCCCACATTAAACTGTCTGGTAATGACTTCCAGCCTAATTGCATGGTTGATGCGTCAGCATGGAATATCATTTCCCACAACATATCGATCTTCTCTGTGAGCTTTCTTATGATCTGTTAACAATTAACACGATGTCCATAATCATACGGCGGCAGAGATTTAAATTAGTACTGCTCGGGACCGTAAACGCCGCAACTTAGCCAGGTCTTTCCTATCTTACGATTGGACGAAACTACCACGGATCTACTACCTAACGCTTGCCTTGCGGCTTGCCCGTTTAGCAGTGCTACTCTGCGTTTTGAGCGCTCTATCATTGGATCATATCGATAGCAATGAGTGCAAAATGGCTCTGACGATCTCTAATGTAGGCTTAGCTTAGTCTCAATTTCAGAATGCCTAACTGACTTGGTCTATTTAGGACCTCCACATTTACTTATTGGAGGTCCAAGATTATTTTTGGAGCGTGACGTTTTGCGGCTCAATTTCAATCTGCGCAATAGCTAGCTGTCTGTCAAAAACACTGTTCTCGTCAAGGATAGAATTCGCCTCCGCCACATTGACCACTGTCAAAAGTGTTTAAACTGATATGCCCGAGTAGCTGTGTTGAGGTCTTCGACCGGCTCTACCCAAAGGAACTATCAACAAGCTGAGTCTGCTTTCCCTTTAGGATGATGGTGAAAGCCAAGCTTCCAAGGAGAACATGTTTGGTCATGCAGTCGAAAATTAACACCATTGCCAAACTCATATTCTGTAATCTTCCCTACGTGGCAGCGCAACTTTAAAGTATTTCAAGCAATTGTTTTTGTTGTTATGCTGTTATTCTAATTCTCTTTATTTGTAAACATATGCTTCTTTCTTTTGTCTTTGCTTGCACACTGCATCTTTCAACTTCTTACGATGATTGAATTTGTCGCTTGTATCTTATCATATCGGCTATTGCTCCAGAGTCGGTTGCTTTTGATATTCGATGCTATAACGGTGGCATTTTGCCAAATAAACACGTTCATAACCAACATTAATTCGACGCTTTTTAAGTTGGAATTTATAAATACAGTTGCTGAAAAAGCTCAGTGACTCAAAAACATATATAGAAACTACATTCCAAGCTAGATGATCTTAGTCGCTTAGTTAGCTGTAAGAACACCCTTTTGAAATGATGAATTAAGTTCTACATTACAATTAATAATAATTAATTTTTTATTACAGGTTTCTGTGCCCCAAACTGGTCAATTGGCATTAGACCTCATGTGTGGAGCTTATCCAGCATCTCGTTGCAGTCCTACAAAATGGTTTACTTATATGGGGAATGCAAATGACAACATATATGTTCCCTTCCAAATAAATTATATTCAACATGAGGAAAACTCAACAAAGAATGGCTACACACCATTAAATCCACCTACAACTCCATGCAGCGAATCAGTAAACGTAAGTTTAATAAATGCAATCATTCGGTTAATTTCATATTATCGCATAATTATCCACGGATACCAGAGCCAGGAAATGTGATGAGTCACTAATAGAGAAACGATTTTTTTTGGGAGAGAGTCAAAATGTATAATAGATTTTTTCTTGCAAACCAAGCAGGGTTATTTGTCCTAGCCCTGTGTCTCTCACTCACACACAGATTTATTGGAATAGGAAGGACTATAAAAAAAGTTTTTGTGTTTGTATATCGGAATGCACACACCAAATATTTGAAGGTAACACTAGGTAACAAAATTCAACTTTTTTTTAGTATCACTCACTCCTTTTGATACATTTAGGACACTATATGAGAAAAAATATAATAAAATATTTCGATGGTTTTTGTAGTTTTAAAAAATCTATTTGTAATATCTAATATCTATTTTTAATATCTATTTATTATTCATACATACTTTAACTCATCACTCGTACTCATACTCATAACTTTTGACTTTATATATTTTTTAATTAACTTTGCGGATACAAATAGGGCCCCATATGTCACAAAAAAAATCTTTAAAATTTTTTGTATCTCTAAATGACATGGCGGTCGAGTTATCTCTAAATTTAAATAATATAAACTAAAAATGCTGCCGGAGTCTAGTAGAAATGCAGCCATAAAGGCTGCAACGAATTATGAGCTAGCAACAACATTGCCAACATTACAATACCAAAAACATCCTTTTGTCTCTTTGAAACGAAATAATCAAAGCAACTGTTGGAAAAAAATTTTCGAATATACAATATGGGGGTACCGTTTCGGCACGGCCAACCAAACGAAATATAAACCGTAAGACTTGCGAAACCGTCAAAAAAAATTAAATCTACAATGATAAATCCTAAAATGGTTAAATGGCTACGTTTCAGCTACAACAGCACAACCACCAAAGGTAGCAACAGGTCGCCGCTGCACTTTGTAGCTTAACCTGCTTGGGCCCCTCTGCCCAAGCCGCCATGATTTGCAGCCATTGATAGCTCCCAGCAATCGAAGCCTGTAACCAGAACCAGTAACCAGCAGCGCTACATAGAGCGCCCGACAAACCGAAAGCGCTACAGAGAGCCCGCAACAATATAAAAAAATTGCTAGTTAAAAAATTGTTAGTTAAGTGCGTCAACATTTTTAAATACCCAAAATGAAATGTAAAATCCAAGCAGTTGTTGTTTTTCTCTCCTCCTTATGCCGTCCAACAACAATTTTATTGTTTGGAAAAGTTTTGTTTTTGATTTTGCTTTTATTTCGCGTTGAACTCGGTTTTTGGTAAATAATGATACCTTACTTTTTGAAAGCCTATTAGTAAACTTTCTATACAAATATAATAAAAAAAAAATGTATATCATTATCTTTATATACAATCTGTCCTATTATGTGGACAATCAGTATATTGTATGGCGTTTTTACATTTGCAATTACAGTACATTTACTTGTGTCGAGTTGTTGAGGCGGGGTGAAAGTAGGTGAGGTGGTGTGGGGGAGAGTTGGTGAAGGGATGAGGGGTTGAGGGGAGTTCAGCGTCCTGGTACACACAATTGACAGGGACGAGGACGAGCACAAACAATCACAACACATACATATATACATACAACACGGAACACCCAGCCCAAGCGCGGGGATCGAACCCGCGACCGCTGTTGATCACCTGACGTCAAAAGTTTGAGCCTTAGACGGCAGCGCCAACACCAGCGGCTAAATACAAATATAATGATTTATAAATATATTGCAGGCGTAAAGTACTTAGCTAAAAGCAGGCTAGCAGTAAACATTTTAGTAGAAATACTTTTGAAAGAATTCACAAACAACCAAAATGGCAGACGAAGTAGGAAAGACTACGCACTACATCGGCAACGATCCCAGAATTTGATGGACATAAACAAAATTTGCACAGATATCTCACAACTTTAAGATTAACTGAACTCACCAAAGGTGAATAAGAACATCTAGCTGTAGAAGTCATTAAATCAAAAATACTTGGAGCCACATAATATAAAGTTCAGAAAGAAACGACTAGAAGAGGAATAATAAGTATAATACAAAACTGGAGAATCTTCAATTGTCATAAAGGTGAAACTAATGAATATACAGTGGCGAGGCAAAGGGCATCTAAATATGCAACCGAAATTGAGGCGGGTTACATAGATATTGGCTTAGACTCTGAAGTTTATGCCACAAAAGAGTGGTAAAGAATTGGACAACGGCAAAATTCGCACAATACTTAAGCCCGAAATTTCAGATCAAGTAATATGTAAATATTCGGTTTTAACGGAAGATGAGAACAGAGGTAACCACAGTGGCTACAATAGAGGTTACAAACGAGGTTCTTGTCAGAGCAGCGGTAATAACTATCAAAATAAAAGGTACCAAAACGAAATTCCGAATATACACAAAGACTCTGTAGAGATCGTGGCAACTCGAATCGATATAACAACAATAAGAATAATTTGAGAGTAAAACAAAAACTCCCAACAAGATTCACAAAATTAAGAAACACCAAAGCTCATACTCCAAACCTTAGTCTCAACATTTTTGTAACTTTTGACCATGTAGTAACTGGTAAGAAATTAACATTTATAATAGATACAGGCGCTAATATTTAAATTTTAAAGGAAAATTCGGATGTGTTTCATGACATGCAAACAAATAACACAATTAATATTTAATACATACGAAAAGGAGTAATAAAATACATAGGCACATCCTCAATGGAGGTACAGACATATATACATAATTCCATACAGTTTTCATATAGTTGACTTATATTCTGCAATACCATGTGATGGAATAATATGCATTGGTTTTGCTAAAAGATTCAATTGCCAAATAGATTAAATATTTTTTTTTTCTTATACAAAGTGTATTTTTACGATTATGTGCATATGCATATACAAACGTTAAGATTTGTGGAAGATATAAAGTTTTGCGGATTGCGGGGGCAGGAGGGGGCGTGGTCTCCCTAAAAGAATGATGACTATTACATTTTCTGGACTTGACGTTTTTAAGCAGTCCTTTATATTGATGATTTAATAGTTATTGGTTGTTCTGAAAAACACATTCTTAAAAACATAACAGATGTTTTTGAGTGACACATGCAGAAAATACAACCTGAATTTTCATCCACAAAAATGTTCGTTTTTAATGCACGAAGAGACAAAGGAATCTTCCCAGATGACAAGAAGTAGGATCATTAAAAACTTCCCAGTCCCACATGATGCGAACAGCGCTAGACGATTCATTGCATTCTGCAATTACTACATACGTAACTACACCCTCTATTCGGCGCATAACCAGATTTGGTAAAAAGAATATTCCTTTTGCAATAAGTTAAGTTGAGATAAGTTAATTCAGCCAATACTATTACAATACCCAGATTTTCGCAAAGAGCTTAGCATAATAACTGCTGCAAGTAAACAAGCATAATGGACTGCAACTCCCAGTCGCATACGCATCACGTTCATTTACAAAGGGTGAAAGTGCAGCTGAGCAGGAATTATCTGTCATTCATTGGGCTATTACACATTGTCGACCATATATTTATGGCAAACAGTTCACAGTGATCTGTTCTCAGACCCTTAACTTATTTATTTTCTATGACTAATCCTAGTTCTAAATTAACACGCATGCGTCTGAAATTAGAAGAATTCGACTTTATAGTCGAGTATCTAAGGGGTAGAGAAAAAGTGTGGCAGATGCCCTATCTAGGATAACTATGTCCGAACTAAACAATTTAAAAATTGAAGTCCTGAAAGTCACTACCAGGCAGCAAAGTAGACAGTATAACTGCTGCGCAGGGTATGAACAAGAACTTGTGCTAATTCAAAGTCTTGAAAAAGCTTCTAAGCCCAACGTATAAGAGGTCATATGGACTTGCATATAACAAACATGATATGTTATGTTAAACCTGGAAATAAAGTTATTGCAGGAATTGATGTTAGTGACCTGTACACCAACGGAACTCTTGACTTGGAGTTTCAAAAAATGAGATAAAAAATGTTGAAATCATTAAGAGTAGCTCTAGTCAAGCCGATGACCACAATAAATTATGAAAAGAAAAAGAAGCCATATTGTCATTGGCATTACAAAAATTTTAACTAAGGTTAGAGGACACTACTATAGGAGAAATATGACGCGTCAAAAAAGGGTCTTTCTGTGTGGTAATCATTTTAGATTTTTTTTTATTTTGGACATCTAAGTAAGTTCCAAAATGCCAACAATCTAAAACAACGATTAACATAAAAACTCCCTTAACCATTAAGCGCACACCAATATATGCTTTCGACCGAGTGATAGTGGGCACTAAAGACCACTCAAAAATTCATAGATTTTCAATGAATATGCTATTACTTTAATATGCGATTTAACCAATTACTTAGTTGCCATTCGAGTAGCAAATAAAAGTGCAAATACTGTCGCCAAAGCAATATTCGGATCTTTTATACTAAAGTTCGGTCCAATGAAGACGTTCATTTCGGACATCGGAACTGAATATAAGAATTCCATAATCAGCGACCTGTGCAAATACTTAAAAATAGGACATATAACGTCTACAGCACACCACCATCAGACAGTTGGAACAGTAGAAAGAAGTCATACAACTTTTAATGAATACATCCGTTCAATATATCTGTTGATAAGACAGATTGGGATGTATGGCTTCAATATTTTGTCTACTGTTTCAACACGACCCTCTCTATGACACAGAGTTATTTAACATATGAGTTAGTTTTCAGCAAACAAAGTAATATGCCAATATATTTAAATAAAATAGATAGACTCAATCCCTTATATACCATGGACGGTTACGCTAAAGAATCTAAATTAGAAAAAGCTTATAAGAGAGCAAGAATAATGTGAGAACAGCAGTAAGCTTAAAGTATTACTATAGTACTAAGAATAGTAAAGAACGAATCTGGCCATAAATTTTAACCAGTATATTTAGGTCCTTATTTAGTAATAGTAGTAGAAGATAGGGAAAATATTTTAATCAAAGAAAGCAAAAATAGACGACAAACAGTACATAAGGATAGATTTAAAATGTTTAATCCATAATAATGAGCTATGAAAAGAAGGAAGAATTTGTTTTGGAATACAACAAAAGAATGTTTTCGGAGCTTAATAATTATTATTATTATTTAAAATAAAGAATCAATAAAAATCACAAAAAAACACCCTTTAAAATTTTTGTATTAAAAACATTAAACTTTAAAATTTAAGTATATATTCAATAATAAAAACAGATTACTAACTATATATATACACAATTTCTATATTAATATGTATAAAAATACGTATATATTCAAACAAAACCTATAAGGATTAGGCCTTTCACAAAATGTTTTATACTTTTGAGTGTGTAGAATATTGAATAAATGCTGAATTGAATAAACACGAGAATCTAATAGTCGGAATAGCGACTATAAAATTCTTACTTGTTTTTTTTTTTAAATTTTTAAAATTTTTAAATTTTGTTCAGTATTTTCTTCTTTATTGAGCATTTTTAGCTGAAAACCAACAAATGTGTTCTGTTTCAGCAAAGTATATATATATATTTATATATATATATATATATATATATATATATATATATGAATATTTATCACACCGGCCTTCTGCAGAACCATGCAAATAGTCATGCGCAAAGCCTAATTCGCTGACGTGCTTGCCAACCAACGAAGACGTTAAATATTATTAACAGATCTCCATAGCAACAGTTTGATATAGTTGTCCGATCTAAATATATCTTATACTTAACCAGCTTGCAGGCAAAATAAGCATCTGGCACAAATTTCACCTGTATAGCTCTTAAGACTTCTGAGATCTCGGGGTTGAAACAAACGGACGTACAGACGGACGTACATAGCTACATCGAAACTCCTGGTTATGTTGTAACTGTGCAATTTAACCTAATATTTCTCGCACTTATTTCGTTCATAGCGTTAGGGCTGATTCGGCGAGAAGAATGGTCAGCCATATTTTGCAATTGCTTTAGTTCTCACACAAGCGAGTTATTTCTTGCATTAAGATCTCGTTGTCCGCATTTTGACTTTAGTAGGCATGGTTGTATATATATTTACATATATATATACATATATTTATATATGATATATGTATGATTAAAATCGGTCACTAGATATATATATATAGATCGGTCACTAGATCTATATATATATATCTAGTGACCGATTTTAATCTTACGTGCTATTATGAACGGTGTAAAATTAATGAGCATGTAAGTTAGGTGCAATTTCTAACAAAACATTTCGTTTTTGAAAAGTCGACTGTTCCTAAAAACGCATTTTAAATTGCAATTTAATACTACATTTGAACCTTTTCATACTCGTACTCTAGTAAAGCAAACGAGTATATTTCATTCGTGGCATATGTATGTAACAACCAGAAAGAAACATTTCCGACCCTATAAAGTGTATATATCAGCATCAACAGCCGAGTCAATGTAGGCATGTCCGTCTGCCCGTCCGTCCGTCCGTATGAACACCTAGATCTCGGAGACTATAAGAGCTAGAGGCCGCTCCCTCCCCTTAAATCGGTAAAACCTTCTATCTCCCACAAATTTTAAAGCAACTCGGTTTGTATATGCATAACCACATAATCTAGCGATTTGCCGAATTTTATTAAGATCGGATAGTAATTGTAGACAATCGTAAACAAAAATTTTGTATGAGAGCACCCCACACCAAAACTAATAAAAAATGTCATACTTTTGAGTGTGTCGAATATTGAATAAATGCTGAGTACGAGTATGTTATAGTCGGAATATCGATTATAGAGTTCTTACTGGTTAGTAATTAAATGCCTCTAGCTCGTACTTTTCTTTTTGTTAATATATATTTTATTATTGTCTTTTAGAATGTATTTCCACCATGCTCATGCTCAGACTGTGAGTTGTCGTGCCCTCAAGCTCCACCGGAACCCAAGCTGCCTGACCAATTTAAAATTGGTGGGTGTGATGCATTTACTATTATCATGGCAGTAGTATTCATTGTTGGAACGCTTCTGTTTTTAATGGGATCGTTTTTGTTTACAAAGGATACTTTAAATGGTAAGCAAATATTCCAAGACTACTATTTAATACAACTACTATTTCACTCAGCGTTGCTCAAGTTTGTTTTTTAGTAATTAGTAACATCTTACGCATTACCAACTTTCTTTGTTCTACTTTAAGCAAATAAGAAGTCTGTAGTCAAAATTCCAACCATAAAATACATGTACTCGACATTAATTTCATATTTGACAAAAATAAGCAATTTTATATAAGATATTATGGGCCAGCTAGACCTTAAATAGGGCTGCCAATCGCGATGAAGCTCACAAAGCAGCTTGCTTCGCGCTGATGGTGAACTGTATAATAAAGGAACTAGATTTAGTGATTTTATGATTTTTACCCAGCAGTGTTATATTGTACATGCACTTGAAACTTATTACGAATGCTTATCGAAATAAGTGACATAAATATTTCAGATTTTCTGCTCAGAAAAAGTTACTGAAAAACTAATTAATTAGTGGAAATAAATTAAATGCAATGTATAATTTTTTAGTGTACCCTTTTTTTTATTTTATTGCTCGCACATTGATGGACATGCCTAGGCTGTTGATCCCGATCAAACATAAACATAGTTTAAGATCAAATTACATATTGTATTCCTGTAATAAATATAAGTAGACAAAACACTTATGCATCACCCGGGTATTTTGTCTTCACCATGGTGGGTCATTTTTTGTTTTTCACTTGATCGCATTTGAGTTCAGTGCATATTTGATTTTACCAGAGAAAGTTTTGCAAAAATGACAACAGAAGTAATCAAAAATAAAATTGAGTCGAGTCGATCTAGAGCTGTTCGTCCGTTTGAACGGTCTCGGAGACTATTCGAGCTAGTGTCACCAAATTTGGTATCTAGTCTTCTCCATTGCGGCGTCAAGTCAAGTAGATTTTAAAATTTTGCAGCGCCCGATCCCGCCCCGATCCCCGTATATTAATTTTGTCATGAAGTCTGCAGCGCACAGACGGAAGTATTTCCGACCATCTAAAGTATATATATTTTTGATGACGAGGGGACTCGAAATAGCTATGCCCGTCCGTCCGTTTGCTTCATTCCAGAGATCTTAAAAGCCTTAAGAGCTACAGTACTTGAATTTTTACCAGACGCTTCTTATATCTGCACGCTGATTGAGTTTCAAAATCCGCCGGATTGGATTGGATTCAGTTTGGACAACCACGAATATTTCACAAGGGAAAAAAGCAGTCCATGAAAACAAAGCAATTTATTTCAAACAGGTTAATAAATTTTGTAAAAATTACTAATATCATGAATTTGATATCCAAACTGTAATCATAAGTATTGGAATATTCAACATTCTTTTACAACCATGCTTACAATAGTCAAAACGCGAACAACGCGATGTTAATGCAAGAAATAACTCGCTTGTGCGAGAGTAAAGAAATTGCAAAATACGGTTGACCACTTTGCCCGAATGAGTCCTTCATAACATGGTGTGGAACGGAAACGGCATGAAATAGTGCGCTCACAGGCTCGAGAGCACTCGTTTGTGCGAGAAGTAAAGAAGTGAACTGTAAAATACTTAAAGTTAAATTACACAGCTTGTTATATATTTACAATGGCAATGATATATAAGCGGGCAAGTCGAAGCTTACCTTTCTTGTTTTTAAACCATTCACAAAAAATGTGAATGTATATTAATTTTGTCATGATTCATTTTGTGTGTCCGTTTGTTTCAGCCCCAAAATCTCGTAAGTCTTAAGATCTACACAGGTGAAATTTGTATCAGATGCTTCTTTTGTCTGCAAGCTGGTTAAGTTCAAGATACACTCAGATCGGACAACTATATAAAACTATTGCTATGGAGATTTGTTAGTAATATCTAACATCTTCGTTGGTTGGCAAGCAAGTCAGCGAATTGCCTCCTGTTTAGGCGATTGACCTACCGCGACTGGATTAGGTTTTGCGCATGCCTATTTGCATGATTTTGCAGAAGGCAGGGGTGACAAACGCTGTCGAAAACAGCTGATGAAACGGTATTCATTAGGGTCCTCCTTTGGTTTGCCCGCCTTTGGAATCATTGTGACGTCTGCCAGCTTCCAAGCTGTGGCAAAAAATTGCATCCTGACTATGTTGTCGTGTTCTGATTCCTTATCTGGTTTTAAAAATTTGACGACGGCTGTAACATCCTCGGGGCTAAATGGTTCTTGCGGCATATGCATATATACTTTATGGAGTCGGAGACGCTTTCTTCTGCCTGTTACAACATTTGCATTTGCACTGCCCGTTGTATGCGTTGACTTTTCGGGGTTGACCATTATGTTCCATCTACTGAGCCAGTTCCTAAGAGTGTCAAGCTGCCGTTGGAGGGTGGCTGTGGCTATATGAGGGGAGCCATCAGTGGAAAGGAAGGCCGTATCGTCAGCGTACGTGGCTGTGAGCAGCCCACTGTCTCCAATGATCGGCATGTCAGCAGTGTAGATTGTGTACAGGATGGGACCCAATACACTTCCCTGGGGGACTCGGGCTGTGACTTCTCTTATCCCTGATCTTTCTTCAAACCAAGAAGTATATGTGCCCCAGATAGGAGCTTATGAGGTGGTAGAACGGCGTAGACAGAGTTGACTTCAGTTTATGTAGCAAGCCAGTATGCCACACTCTGTCGAAGGCTTGCTTGACATCCAGAAATACAGCAGAGCAGTACCTTTTCTCTTCAAACGTTTCCAGGATCCTCTCTACGAGCCTATGGTATTGTTCATGTGTGCCATGGCATTCTCTAAGGCCAAACTGATGATCGGGGATCGAACCGGCTTCCTCTAGTATTGGCCACACTCTACGCAGAAGCAGTCTCTCGAAAACTTTGGAGAGTACTGCCAATAAACTTATCGGACGATAAGAGGCTAGATTGGCTGTAGGTTTCCCAGGTTTAAGTAGGAGGATGACTGCGGCACATTTACACTAAGTGGGGGAAATGGCCTTGAAGGAAGCATTATATTTTGGAGAAGCAGTATACCATTCGGGGGCAGAGATTTGATGGCAGGGGCGTATATACCATCATAGCCAGGAGATTTCGTCGATTTAAGATTCCCAATTTTGGATTTGAATTCATCCGTCTCGACTGCGGGAATGGAGGGAGCCATTTGGCAGGAGTGAATCCAGAAAATGGCATGTTATCTCGGCGTCGGCTTGCGAACATCTAAAGGCCTCGTAGAGATGTTCGGCGAAGGCTGTGGCTTGTTCGGCGTCTGAGCGACACCATGTTCCAATGATATCCTTAACCGGTTCCTTTCTTTTAGTAGGTCTTTTGATACATTTGGTAAGCTGTCATAGCTTATGCTGGGGATCTCCAGGCTCGATTACGTCAAGGTAATGTTCCAGTGATTGTTTATGGAAACTGTACAGGAGTTCTTTGAGATTCTTCGCAGCTCTATTGAATGCTGTCTTGTCCCTTGGATTATGAGAGCTGTGCCAGACCCATGGCTGCGACTTCAGGGGATGTCGGAAACTTTACTTTTATGGAAACTGTACAGGAGTTATTTGAGATTCTTCGCAGCTCTATTGAATGCCGTCTTGTCCCTTGGATTATAAGAGCTGTGCCAGACCCATGGCTGCGACTTCAGGGGATGTCGGAAACTTTACTTTTATAGCAAGTCAAGGAAACACAGTAAATTACTTCTGCGATCCGAAGTTGCTTAGTTTCTTCAAAACAGGAATACAGACCATCTCTTAAGGCATCGTGCAGATCATATAAAGTAAAAACCAAAGGGCGAATCAAGCAGCCCTGCTTGACACCATCATAAGTTTTGAACGAATCGAACCGTTTTTGGCCAGCCCACACTACAGAGCAGTGTCTTTCTATATGCTCTCTATTATGCGCATGATTTTTCCCATCTTATACAGCTTGTATTTTAATAAGTCCCTTGAGACTCTTTAGAAGGCCGCACTGAAATCCACAAAAAAAAATACACCTTTTTTTCTTACTCCACAGGGGGCTTCTGCATCCCATTCCGCGGCAAGATATCGTGAGCTCTTCCGCCGCTGGGATAGGTTTTTGCACGAAGATCGGGTTGGTTTTATGGCAACTATATGATATAGTTTTCCGATAAGGTTGAAATTTAAACTTAACCAACGTACAGACACGAAAAGCTCCTGGTTCAAATGTCAGCTCTGTATCTTTTAATCTTATGTAATCTACGGGTTCCTTTTTTCTTCCTTTTGTACGGTGCAAACTACATGACGAAATGGATATACATACATTCCATTTTTTGTGAATGGTATAATATGCTCCTCATCTACAACACTATACTGAACCATGCTTGGACCTACGACGTCCTCTTTTGGGGTATATAAAAACATTGAACGCAAAAATTATCCACATGTTTCAGTCAAAAGTTCTAAGGAGACTAGCTCTCCACAAGGACCTCCAGATTTGTAAGATTTTATTTAAGATTTAAGATCAGTAAAATGTACACTAATTATTTGAAAATACACGAAGATCATTAATCTCTTATGCTCGTATAGTAGTCTGCATCGATTATACATATATAGACATTTGTCTGCATCTTTTATTACATATATAATTAAATATATATATATATACATTTGTTTTACAATTTTTTCCAGATAACGAATATCAACTTGATGATAATGTAGGTCACGACGATTCAATATCTATTCGTGAATCAGGATATTTCCAAAAGCTTGGAGCGCATACAGAAATTTTCTTGGGAAATTTATTCACTAAATGGGGAACATTTTTTGCGAGCCATGCATTGATGACATTGTTAATTGGCGTTTGCATTGTATCAATCCTGGGATATGGAATATCTTTTATAAAAATAACAACAGATCCAGTGCAGTTATGGGCTTCGCCAAAATCTAAATCTAGAATTGAAAGAGAATTCTTTGATACCAACTTCGAACCTTTTTTTAGAATAGAACAAGTAAGTATTATTGTTATTTATAAATATAAATTTCTTAATCCTGACTGCATTAGCGAGAACGCTGAAATTTGTACTCTGGTGAAGCGTAGAAGCCATTTAGCAAAAGTTCACCTGAATGTAAGACATAATCGAGGTTGAAAAGTTCCTAAGTTATTTATCCTAAGCCTAGGCATACCCAGATATACAAGATCTCCGAGAAGACTGAAATCTCTTCCGTCTCTCGGCTACTATTTTGCAAGCTCTTTATGACGATGCACTGTATCACCAATGAAGAGGCCTCACCCGAGGGAAAATATTGATGTCAAATTTAATTGGCTTTCATCAATTTTTTCTTGAATACTCATTTTCACCCATAAGGGGATTAAATCACATATTCACAGTTTGCTACACAAACATATAATATAATACAAATAGAAAACGCTATCCCAAAAAGACAAAAAAAAAAAAAACAAGTAAGAACGCTATAGTTATTCCGGCTATAAGTTACTCGTACTTTATTTATTTTATATTCAAGACACTCGAATGTATGCAACACTTTTTGATTTTTATACTCGTTTTCTAGTAGAGTATTGTATTCGTGCAAATGTATGTAACAGGTAAAATGAGGCGTCTCCGACCCCAGGAAGTGTATATATATTCTTGACCAGCATCAACAGCGATGTCCGTCTGTCCGTCCGTGTGAACACCTAGATCTCGGAGATAATAAAAGCTAGAGTCACCAAATTTGGCATGTAGACTCCCCTTGTGGAGCGTCAGATCAAGTTTTTTTTTTTTAATTTTGCCACGCCCCTTCCGCCGCCGCAAATCGATAAAACTTTATATCTTCGACAAATCTTAACTCATTTAGTTGAAACTCGGTTTGTATATGTATAAGCACATAATCTAAAGATTTGCCGAGGTTTGTTAAGATCGGATAATAATTGTAGACATAATCTTAAAAACACATTTTGTATAAAAACACCCCACCCCAAAACAAAAAAAAATTTGTTATACATTGAGTGTGTCGAATATTAAATAAATGCTGATCTTATATTCTTATATATTTTTATATTCGGAATATCGATTATAGCGTTCTTTCTTGTTTATACCATTTAAAAAATGGTATATTAATTTTATCAGGAAGTCTGCAACTCACTGAATGAAGCGTATTTGGCTATTTAAAGTAAATATATTCTTCATCAGAATGACAAGGAGAATCGATATAAATATAACCATGTCCGTCTGTTCGTCCGTCGGTTTCAACGCAAATATCTCAGAAGTCTTAAAATCCTCAAAGCTGAAATTTTTACCAGATGCTTCCTTTGTCTGCACGTTGGTCTATTTCGAGTTTTATTGGACAATTATATCATATCAGATCAGATCGGACAACTATATCATATAGCCCCCATATAACCGATTGTTCTGGAATGAACACTTACTAGCATAATTTTTCTCTTTTTCTTCCAAATCAAACCAAACTAGATTTGTATAAATTTGAATAAACCCCACGGCCACTGGCCTGATCTGATCAAGATCGGAGAAATATATCATATAGCTCCCATATAACCGATAGTTCCGGAATGAACACTTAGCATAACTTCTATATTTTTCATCCAAATGAAACCAATTTTAGTTTTCATCCATTTAAGGAGAACCTATATCATAAAGATAACTATATCAGAAAGCTACCATATAACCGCTTGTTCCGGAATGAACACTTAGGAGCATAACTTTTCTGTTTTTCATCCAAATTCAAACAAATTCGTATTATATCACTTGTATCCTCTCCATCCAGATTTGATATAGATCGGTTATATTTTTACAATGTGAATTATGTATAAGCGTCGGCAAGCCGTAGCTAGCTTTCCTTTTTTGGTTTCTAATATTTTTTCGATTTTCTTATTAATTTTATTCCCCAAAAATATCTCTTTTCTTATTATATTGTTTTTAAGCGGCCATTACTTTTCTTGTTTTTTTGCCGTGGGTTTTTGCCACAGACATGCACTTTGACGGGGGAATCAAATTAGTTCTCAATGACTAACAGGCACACAGATGCAAAAATAAGCCAGTTTTAACTCAATTAAGCAAAATAAGAGGCGTTTGTAATTCACAAGTCCCTTTTCTGTGTATCGGTAGTTAAATATAGGCTATTAAGTTGCAGCGTTCAATTGTCGTATGCGCTAAATTATATGTGCTTAATAACGCTTACTGATGAGGAGAATTGGCTTCTCCGAAACCAGCCAAAACAGCCTAACGTGTAAAGAATTAATTAATTCTGTTACTACTTTTCGATTGATGTTACATAGTGAGAAGCGGCTCAAGTTTGTTTGTCCAATGGACTTCAACATAACAATTGAGCTATAACCAATTTAACTATATCAGCGTTTTCTCAATAACTTGACGACGAGCTTGCTAAAATGAAAAACCTTTACAAATAGAAAGGTCGCTAGAAATAAACCAAAAAAGAATACAGAAATTTTACTATTATTATTTTTTTCTCTCTATGACTTACAGGCTGTCTATTTTTTCAGCTTCGTCCTACTCTTGCTGATTTCCGTCACCCTTGAGCCACCCGGATGCACCATATTGTTCTAGAGTACTTTCACTAATAATTATTGCCTACTTTCGAGCATTTCTTTTGTACCCGCTTTGCCTATGTGTATTTGTTTACTACTGCTAACATCTGTTGTCTACTAACGGGCGCTGCTATTTATGAGTGCGTTGCTCACGATTGGTTTGCGCTTGCTGAGCGTGTTGCTTTTATAGCCTTGCTTTAAGAAGTCGAGATGTTGATGTTCGATGCGCAGCACGTTCAAGTGGTCCTGCAAGACACCAAGCCGTGAGGCTTGTTATACGCGAAACCTAGGCTAGAAGCTCCCACGAGCTCCCACCTCCCCCCAACCGGCCGAAGGACGCATCCGCATAACGATAAGTGATAATAAATAATGATAAAAATTAAATTACTTAATACGTATTGTTATAAACTTAGGATGTGAGGAATTACAAATATGTAACTAGAATTGTAGGAAAATTAAATTTACTATAGCAATGAATTAGAATTGTGCGACATTATATATTGACTAGCGCGCACTTGTAGCACTAGGAGTTCAACAACAATAAATGTAAATTAATCCCAGGACTCAGAAAATTCTTTATAAACATTTTTTAAGCCCCTTATTGTTGTATCAGGGGTACCGCAGTGTAGACACTTCGGCCCCCTCACCTCATTTATCAACAAATTGCCTCAGGTACTGTCCTATTCTCGTGTACTAATGTACGCCGACGAAGTTAAACTTTGCTTCTCCTTTAATGACTCTTCATTATTTTAAATGCAGTCATGTCGTTTTGTCGGTGCATTCCGCCTCAGATATCGGTCTTTCTCAACGGTAGGCCCTAGATCCGATGACTTAGGCGTTCTTTTTGACCCTAAATTGAAATTTGATCGTCACACCTCAATTACCGCCAATAAGGCAATGAGTGTTCTATTTTTTATTAAGCGTTAGTCATAGGAATTCGATGACCCTTATACAACTAAAGTTCTGTAAACGGCTCTGATCTGAGTCTGTTCAAAAGAATATTTTTGCTATTTGCTCTCCGTGGCTTTAACTGGGATTCAAATAGCCTGCCTTTTATATTTAAGAGGGCTTCTTTTAATCAACCTTCCATCCTTAGAAAACCGTGTAGTCATACTTAATGTTATCTTTATACATGATTGAAATAAAAAATCTATACTAACGCACCTAGCTAGTAGATAATGTTAACGTCAAGGTCCCGTTAAATAGAAATAAAGCACTCGGTGAAAACAATTTATTTCAAATATCCTAATTTGAAATTTGATAAAAATTACAAAAATTATCATGAATTTGAAACCGAAATTGTAAGCATATTGGCCCAACACCCAAACAACGCGATCTTAATGAAAAAGTTATTACTCGCTTGTGTGAGAAGTGATGTATTGCAAAATACTTTTGTGTCCTTCATATCGTGGTGTGTAACATTAACGGCATTGAATAGGAGCCTCGGGAGAACCCGCTTATTCTAGAACTAAATTAAATTGGAAAATACTGTTGCCCATTCTTTTCCACGAATAAGCCCTAAATATAGTGTCTCCCAGTTGCTACGTGAAACTGAATATGCTATCACTTTAATATGTGATTTAACCAAATACTTAGTTGCCATTCCAGTTGCAAATAAAAGTGCAAATACTATCGCCAAAGAAATATTCGAACCTTTTATACTAAAGTTCGGTCGAATGAAGACGTTCATTTCGAACATGGGAACTGAATATAAAATTTCTATAATTAGCGACCTGTGCAAATACTCAAAAATAGACAATATAACGTGTACAGGACACCACCATCAGACAGGTAAGACAGATTGGGATATATGGCTTCAATATTTTGTTGACTGTTTCTACACGACCCCCTCTATAGCACATATGAGTTAGTTTTCAGCAAGCAAAGAAATAATAATACCACTTTAAGGTCGAGACACACTGTCACGAATCACTATATAAGAATTAAAAAAACTAAACATAAACACTGAAAGTCATTAACAAGAACTTCAGCTACAAGTCTTGAAAATGCTTCTACGACCAACGTATATAAGGTCATCAAAAATGACGATGTACCTAAAATAGGGGCCTTGCATATAACAAAATTGATATGTTACTTTAAACATGGGAATAAAGTAATTATGAGAATTTATATTAGCGACTTGTACACCAATGGAACTTGATTGCTTCCAAAGAGCTTCAGAAACCTGCACACGGGGCGTAGCGGATGTGGCCCGAAACACTTCACTGTTTCAGGATAATCGTAAAAGGAGCCAAAATGGAGCCGCGAATGAGCATGCGTTCGAAGTGAACACACATGAAGCAATCTCCCATGGCAAAGAGCCCAGCTTCGGCGCTGCCCTTGAAGAGATGTGTGGCTGCCTCGAGATTGCATGTCGTCGCTTCACAGCATTGTCACTTCCCTCCATACCCCCTTGCCATCAATCTGTTGGACAACAGCACCACCATCCGGGGACTCAAAAGGCACCACCCGCTGGATCTGCCTCACCGTGGACGCTGAACTCCCCGCAACTCCTCATCCCTTCACCAACTCACCCCCTCACCACCTCACCACCTCACCTACATATCACCCCTCCTCAGCAACTCGACACAAGTTAATGTACTGCAATTGTTAATGTAAATTCCATACAATTTACTGATTGTCCACATAATAGGACAGATTGTATATAAAGAAACCTGCAAAAAAAAAAAAAAAAAAAAAATCTTCCCTCCACATCCATGTTTCTCCTTCTCCTGCAGCTGTGGCTGTTGCTGGTGCTCCAGACTACTGCCGGGACTCGTGATCTCCACTTTTCTGCCCATGTCGCCAGCTGCTTCGAATGCCTTCTGCTGGTTGCGTGCTGCCTGGTTTTTATTTAAAGTTGAATTTTGAATAATTATTCAGCGAATTCTGTTTAGCCTTGATTTTTGCTTACTTCCTCGCAAACTTGAAAGCGACCCCAGGTGGAAGTGGAGAGACAAGCGAAACTGATGAAACTCATGCAGGAGATAATTTAAATTACAGTGCTGAAGATAGATAGGATAGGCAAGTCAATATCACTTTTAATCAGGTTATGTATAAAGATAAAATTAAGCATATTTCTACGATTTTCAAAAGATAGAAAGTTTATTAGCAAAGCCTACTCCAATATGAAGGGAGGGGGTTATTGGGTTCCCAATTCAACCCACGGAGAGCAACAAATTTCTTTTGAACAGACTCAATGCGGTCCTGGTGATTAATGTATTGTGGACACCAAACACAAAATGCGTACTCCAAAATAGGTCGGACCAGAGAAGTGTACAGTAGTTTAGTTGTATAAGGATCATCAAATTCCTTCGACCATCGCTTGATAAAAACCCAGAGCAAACACAGCTAAAAGAACACCCAACTCATCAACTGAGTCGATCCGATAAAGGGGCATATCGTTAAGAAGGAACGATGTCTGCAGCGGTGTGTCTACAACAAAACGACATAACTTTGCATTTAGAACAGTTGAGATTTAGTAAGTTGACCTCACACCACGATTGGAAAGAATCAAGGTCATCTTGCAGCGTAAGTGGGAAGAAGAGTCGTAACCCTAAAGGGCTTGAAGTACGAATCATTAAAAAGACCATTCTGAGTTCTGAGATTAACGTAATCGGAAATCCATTTAAGTAGATGGGATGGGAAGCCAAGGAAATCACTTATGAGTAAGTAAAGAGTGGTTTACCGAGTCAAATGCGTCGCTTGGGCATCAGTAATAAAGGACTCCTTCCAGAAAGAAGGGAAAGATAGATCAAAGATAGATCAAAAAGCTTCCAAATCGGCTCGCAAAGTGCATCAGCGCAGAAAGTGCATCACAGCGGAACGCCTTCAGAACCTGGGAAAAAGTTAGGCTTAATAGACTTAAGTTCATTAAGCTATCAGCTTTCAGTAACTAGTAGAGGCGGAATGTTAGTAGACTTGTGTAAGCTATAAGGATATATCTGATCGGAGTGATACTTAAGAGAAAAATAAGTTGTTTGAAAGAATTTTGCAAACAAATTGGCAATGCCTTGCTCTGTATTTGCTTTAGTATTTATATAAAATAATGTAGAAGGTAGGTCAGATGTTTTACGGTTTTAATGAACAAAATTATAAAATTGTTTTGGGTCCTGAGAAAATTGTACCCTACAGCGATGCAAATATGCTTTATATCACTCAGAATTAATGACAGTGAACCTTGAAATAGCAGCAATATAACGCAAATAGTCCGAGGACCTTCCGGAGATCTTGAACTTCGTAAACAGTCTAGATTTGATATTTTTTAAATTAGGCAACTGTGGAGTTAACTAAGGAGGCTTATTAAGCCTAACAGGACTACTAAGCCGAACCAAATCCTTAAAAATGGAATAAAGAATTTCGTAGAACTCTACCGCAATGTCCATTTCTGTACAAGTGTACAAGACCACTCGGATTGAAGGATGACAGCCTTTCTAAATTAATATGTTTTATCTGACAAGTTGGAAGATATAGATACCGCAGGAATAGGAATATCCATAGTAACGTGTAATGATGTGTGAAACGGGTCTTCAGGAAGCAAAAGCGGACTGATAAACTATTAAAATCTTTTGGTAAACTTCTTGATTTACCAAGAACAAGTTTATATGGACAATAGTCATGAGTTACAGAGGGTGTAGTACTTAAACAATATACAAAATATTGAAACCATGTACCCCAATCAGTTTTATCAGCTAATGTCTAAGTTGACGGTTCTATGACATCTTTCAATGATACCTAATGTCTGATGATTATGTGGAGTAGCGGTATTTTGTCAATTTTTTTATATTTGCACAGGTCTTGTTCCCATGTCCCACGTTTTCATTGAACCGTTCTTAATAATAAAAGATTCAAATATAGCTTTGCACTTTCACGACGGTATTTGCACTTTCATTTGCAGCTAGGAATGCAACTAAGTATTTGGTCAAATCACCTACTAAGGTGACATCATATTCATTTCCATCCTCTAATTTTGGCAGTAGACCTTTAGTGTCCACTATCTCTCTGTCGAAAGCATATATTAGTGTATCCGTCGTCGGTAAGGGAGTTTTTGTGTTGATCGTTGTTTTTGATTTTTGGCATTTTTAACATCTACGTATGCACTATTTTATTTGACGAGTCATACTTTTCCAATAGGAGATTCTTCTAACGTTAGTTAAAGTTTTTGTAATGCCATTATGACCTTGTATGGGATCGTTATAAAATGTAGACAACATTGCTTCTTTTTCATAATTTATTGTGACCACCGGCTTGAGTAGCACTACTCGTAATGATTTCAGCATTTTATTGCCCATATTTTTAAAAGTGTCTATTGAGCGCAGCGTTTTTTTTTTACTCTGCTTTTTTCTACTTTGCTGCTTGTTAATGGCTTTTAGTATGCTTACGTTTAGTTCTTTTAATTCTTTTATAGTGATTCGTGACAGTGCGTTTGCCACGAAGTTGTCTATGCCCTTTACATACTCGACTGTAAAGTGGTATTTTTATTACTTTGTTTTCTGAAGACTAACTCATATGTGCCATAGAGGAGCTCGTGTTAAAACAATAGTCAAAATATTGAAGCCATACAGTCGGATTGTCTTATTATTTGTCTTATCTACAGATATATTTGAACGGATGCATTCATTAAAAGTTGTATGACTTTTTTCACTGTTCCAACTGAAGTCTGAACTGAAGTCCTGTAGACGTTATATTATCTATTTTTGAGTATTTGCACAGGTCGCTAATTGTAGAATTTTTATATGTCCGAAATGCACGTCTTCATTCGACCGAACTTTAGTATAAAAGGTTCGAATATTTCTTTGGCGATAGTTTTTTGCACTTTTATTTGCAAATGGAATGTAACTAAGTATTTGGTTAAATCACATATTAAAGTGATAGCATATTCATTGAAATTCTCTGATTTTGGGAGTGGTACCTTAGTGTCCACTATCATTCGGTTGAAACCATATATGGGTGTGTTCTTAAGCGAGTTTTTATGTTAATCGTTGTCTTAGATTTTTGACATTTTTGAACTAGATGCCAAAACAAAAACAAAAATCGAAAACAACGATTACCAGACAAAAAGACTCCTTTATTTGACGCGTCATATTTTTGCAATGGTAGTGTCTTCTAACCTTAGCTACAGTTCTTGTAAATCCATTATGACCTCCTTGTATGTCATCGTCATGAAATTTAGAAAACTGACCTATGTCAAGAGTTCCATTGGTGTCGCTATCATCAATTCTTGCAATAACTTTCTTTCCATGTTTAAAGTCTAATATCATGTTTGTTATATGCAAGGCCACTACTTTCCGGACATCGTTATTTTTGATGACTTTGGGCTTAAAAGCTTTTTCAAGACTTTCCTTAGCAGAAGTTCTTGAATCTTCTTAAATCTTTCAAATTGGATATAGTTATCCTAAATTATCTTTTTACCCTTTAGATACTCGACTGTAAAGCCATATTCTTCTAATTTTCTTTCTAATAATGCCTGCTGTGCTGTACTTTTATTACTTTCAACCTTTGTAAATGAACGTGATGCGTACGCTACTGGGAGTTGAAGTCCCTTATGGTTTTGAGTTAAATACGCTCCGCACACTTGTTACTTGCATAAGTTATTACTCAAATCTCTGGGAAAATCTGGGTACTGTAATAGAGTTCTCTGAATTATCTTTGAGTTTCTCTGAGTTTATCTTTGAGGTATGCGTTTTGGCATTCAACTGTCCACTCAAAAAGAGTATTCTTTTTACACAGTCTGGTTATGTGCCGTGAATAGCCGGCAAAGCTACGTGTGTAGTAATTGCAGAATGCAATGAATCGTCTAGCGCTGTCCGCATGAGGGACTCGGAAATTTTGAATGGCATCGTACTTCTTGTCATCTGGCAAGATTCCTTTATCCTTTGTGGCTTAAAAAAAAGTCACTTCGTGCATAAAAACAAACATTTTTGTGGATCAATTTCAGGTTGTATTTTTGTTGTTGTTAAGATCTGTTGTTAAGATTAATCAGTAATTAATAAATCATCAACATAAAGGAATGCTTGAGAAGGTTCAAAGCCAGAAAATGCTGTTGTCATCATTGTCTTAAATGAATTTTGAGCTAGTCGAAATGGTAGTCGTATGAAGCGATAGTTGATTTAAAATATCATAAATTCTAGGGATTGTTAACACGTCAGATAGGAATTTTTTATTGATTTGACGATAGTCAATTACTAATCACCATTTTTTGTTTTCTGAGGCGGGTAGAGCCTTCTTTTGAGCTAGTTAAAGTGGGCTGTCTGAATAGACACAGACGGTTCGACCATGTTATGGGCCATAAATTTCGCAACTTGTTATACTCGTACTCTAGTAGAGTAAAATAGTACAAATGTTCGTACAAAAGGATGTGACTGCCTAAAGGAAACGTTTGAGACCCCATAATGTAGATATATTCTTGATCAGCATCAACAGCCGAGTCAATCTAGCGGTGTCCGTCTTTCAGTCCATATGAGCACCTACATCTTTGAGACTATAAGAGCTAGAGTTACCAAGTTTGGTATGTACACTCGCCGTGTTTCGTCAGGCTAGGTTTGTTTTAAAATTTTCCCACGCGCCCCCGCAAATCGATAAAAACTTTATATCTTCTACAATTTTTGACACATTTATTTGAAACTCGTTTTATACATGTATAAGCACATAATCTACCAATTTGCTGAATTTCATTACGATCGAATAAAATTTGTGAACAAAATCTTAAACAAACATTCTGAATGAGTGCCTCCCACCCCCTCTGTAACAACTTTATGCACACGACTTAACAAAATATATTTTTCTTAAATAGGTAATCATCAAAGCTGTGGACATGCCTTACATTCTACATAATACATCAAACGGGCCAATTACTTTTGGCCCAATATTCAATAAGGATTTTCTGACGACTGTTTTCTACCTCCAAGAGAGTATTAAAAACATTAACGCCAGCGGAGTGTTTTTAAAAGACATATGCTATGCTCCTATGAAAGATGATAATAGTGACATACATTCTTCCAATTGTGTTATCCAATCTATTTGGGGATATTTTCAAGATGATTTAAGCAAATTAGACGAACAAGATGAAGATAATGGATTTAACGTAAGTATTGACAATTCACAAATGTTTTTTCACACGCTCCCCAATTTTGCCAATTCTTTGTTTTGCATATTTCGTAAATTTATCACTCGAAAACTAGTGATATTTATAAATCAGCTGTTTAAGCGGCGGTGTATTTTCTTTCTGTTGTTGTCACATTAACTTTTAATAAAAATGCTGCAACCAAAAAATGCAAGTTAATTACTTTTTCAGATCGCCATAGTGTGGCAATATATTTTTAAGGTCAAAATATAGACGCACAATTACCAATTTTTAAACATACTCCAGGGTATGATAAATGTAATAAAGTTCGTGTAAAGCCTGAGGCCAAAGTTCAATCTCGCATAAAACGGAGCAGCAACAAGGGATTGTAATTCCTTGGCCTTTTGGTAAACCTTGCAGCCTTTATATGAGGCGAAATGGTAACCTTTGCAGAGGGCACAGCATGCAAAGTCATCATCGGATGTACTGCACTCTGATGAAATGTGGTCATCACCGTACTTTAAGCATTTTGGTGCGAGCCGGCAGTAGCGCTGTGTGTGCCCAAGGCCTTTGCAGCGGAAGTACTGGATGGCATCGTTACTCTTCAGTGGCGGCTCAATGGTAACTACGCACTTGCACAGTCGTTTAATGCTAAAGGCATTCTTGTTGTTGCTCGCGGGTTCCAAGTTTACGAAGAATATTGACAGGTGCGCATCCTTGAGGAAACCTTTGAGCTTCACGAAGCTCTCCTCGTCTGCCAAATTGACCCTGAATCGACTGCCGCTGCCAGACTTGTACTCATAGTTGTGATTACCGATGGCCTGGGAGATGTCACTGCGTAATCCTTTGATGTCACCCACATCGGGGATGAAATTTGGTGGAGGCTACTGATGCTATTAATCTTTCTTTAGGAGCTGTTTTGTCACAAGATGACCACCCTATCGCATTTGCCTTACGAACCCTAAATAGACACGAGTTAAATTATAGCACAATAGAAAAATAACTACTGGGTATCGTTTGAGCTACGAAATATTTTAGGCCACACCTTTTGGAAGGAGATTCCTTATTCAAGCAGACCATCGTCCTCTACTTTGGCTTCACTCACTTAAAGAACCTAACATGAAATTGCACGGAATTACAATCCCCGAAGCCAAGACCCAGTCCACCAACCTATTGCCCACAGCTACACCCCCTGATCCAAGTCAAGCCAACACTAGAATGGACCGACTGGAGGCAATCATGGAGAAGATGCTTGACCAATTCGTAGCCATGACGCAACTGCTCACGTCATTATTGGCCAAGCAATGCAATTAAGTGTCCTATATTGTCCTATGGAACCCGAACAGCCTGTGCAGAAACAGGTCTGAAGTACAGCACTTCCTTAACACCAATCGCATAGACATACTCCCTGTAGCAGAAACTCATTCGGATAGTACATAATATCCACGAGCCTTCCTATAAGATCTCCGCCAATGATATGCTAATGTTTTATCCCCCCACAATTTGCTGATTGTTTATATATAAATAGATTGCAAATACAGAAATACTTGCAACTAAAACCAAAAAAAAAAAAAAAAAACAAAATAACAAAATAATAAAGCTGCCTCAAAGCAGGCATGACTTTGCTTTGGTTGTTCGCGCCTATTTCAACATATAGCATGGGGACCGCGATAAGTGATATGCTCACAAAACACTTACAGCTACACCAAGCGTATAAAGTGAAATTGTAAATTTTAATAAATATTATTATAAATTATCGGGACTGATGAAGTGGTGAGAGCGAGAGCCCTCTAACGCGAGTGCGTTAGCATGTGTAGATACATAAGCCTTCCCTCCCGCACAGTGGGAGTTGCCATACATATATAAAAACTATAAAAACACAATACAAACAAAAAAACTCTTAATAGCATTATTGTTTACGAAAAATTTGGTTTTTGTTTTTCATTTTGCTTTTATAATTATACCTTTATTTTTGAAAGCATCTGAATATGAGTTTCTATACAAATATATTCACAAATTACAGGCGAAAAGTTCTTAGCTAACAGCAGGCTAGCTGTAAAGATTTGCTTACCTACTTAGATCGCTCGCTTATTCTTTTCTAAGTCGATTTTCAACAATTTAAATTAATTTTCCCTAACTTGGAAAAGTTAGTTTTGTATACCATTCATAAAGTGGTATATTCGTTTTGTCAGGCAGTTTGTAACGCATAGAGGGAAGCGTTTCCGAGTAAATAACGACAAGGGGAGTCGATGTAGCCATGTCCGTTCGTGTCCGTCTTTTTCTTAAGCGCTATAGAGCTGAAATTTTTACCAGATGGTTCTCTTGCCTGCACGCTGGTTAAGTTGAAGATTCATCCAGATGGGTCAACTATATCATATAGCTCCCGTATAACTTTTTTTTCTGGAATTAACTCTTAAGTGTTCATTTCCACGTCCGCTGGTCTGATCTGATTAAAATCGGACAACTATATCATATTGCTACCATATAAACGATTGTTCCTGAACGAACACTTAGGAGTATAAAATTTCTGTTTTTCATGAAAATCAAACGAAATTTGGGTTGTATCCATTTGAGGACTCCCCACGTTCGCCGACAAGATCTGATATAGATAATTTATATATATACAATGTGAATGGTATATAAGCTTGGGCAAGCAGAAGCTAGCCTTTCTTTCTTGTTTTTCATTGTGTGAGACCTCGGTTCGGTTAAATTATATTTAAAAGAGAGTAATTTTTAATTTTTTCATTAAATACAATGTTTATCTGTATTTTAATTTGCGTTCATAATGCCCTTCTGTTACAAAGTATCGTGCCCAATCAAGGTAGACTCAAATGAGCCACTGTTGATCTGCTGGTTATGCGATAATACCATTCACTTCAAATGTGCCAAGATTCGAGTCGAACCTATACCTCAACAACGGTAAGGGAAAAATTTACATGTGAATCGTGTCGACCAACTGAGGCCGAGTTACGTACATGTTTAAGGAACGCAAAGGATACCTTTAAGTCCCTAAATGCTGGCTGTCGTCAACTAAACGAAACGGTGTCGAAGCTCGCATTGATTTCAATTCCTTTAAGGTTGAGATGCAAAACCCAAAGAAAGCTGATTTGGTGTCTAGGCTCCAGATATTGTAGTTCTTCGTATGGGCAAATGTAAAAAATTTCCCCTTGTTAAACTCTCCAGTGTCGCGCCGTCTGTATCGTTGACTATTTTCGACAGCAGCATTTCTGCTGCGGTGACTGTTCTGCCTAGACCTCTTATGGGCGTTCCAAAGATTCTACATCAGAAGATGTTTCCATAACTTAATAAGATAATTTGAGGACTAAAGTAGAAAAGTTAAGGTTTAATGTCCCGCCCAATATAGCTTCCTTTAAGATAGGTGTTCCGGATGATTCTGCCTCCCGCCAGGGTGGCGGTGATTGCATTTGAATCTGGACTTTCATCATAACCAAATCTGCTTGATTTTTCTAATGACATTTAATATATTAGTTCTAAATTGCTTTTCATCTTTTTATCACTGCCTCTTACCTTCCTCCACGTTCCGAAATTTCTGTTTACATGGACCATCTTAATGCTATCCAATCAGTCGCGTCAATGCCTTCTGACAGAGATCAATTGGATGTCCTTGGTGACTTCAACTAAATGAAAATGATCTGTCCTGCCCGCTTCTTTATCTTATATAAACACTAAAGCGAATACGTATCAAGGCATCACCGATTTGTTGGTAGAGTTTTTTCAAACAACAAGTACATGTAATAAAACTGCATTGAATAAAATTTTTAATGTGCAAATAAAACCTTAAGCTTAAGCCATAAGCATAACCATAAACTGCCACCTATTACTTATTTTCTATTATGCTTATCGCATATGTTGTTGTTTGCTTTTGCGGTCTGGTTGTAAGCTTATGCTGTGTTTAAACTCTTAACTACTTGCCCTGTGCTATTTGTTGGTGTTTAGTGTTTGTGCTCTCAATTTCAATGGCTGACTGCTACCAAAAATATTGTCTTGTCAAGGCTAATTCTACCGAGCCTATTCTTTTCTTGTGGCTGTGACTCAACACCATTCATTACAAATGTGCCAATATCAGTGTCCATGTAAGCGATTATTTAACAAATAATCAAGAATTGATGATTACATGGGCGTCGTGTCGACCTGCTGAAGTTCTTTTCCAAAAAACGCAAATGAAGGCTTTAATGCTCTTTACGTTGGCTTTGTCTGTGTAGATCTGGGCTGGATAGAGATCGACCCTGTCGATATAGTACCAAAAACTCCTGAGTCGGCTACTCCATATTCCATCTTTTGAACTCATAGTCCGCTCTATAGTTACAATTCCCAGCCCTTACAGCGGCTGCCTAGTGTGGACGCTTTTATGGGTATAGGCCTTATGGCCAATCTTGAGAATGTGGATAACACAGAAATTGATGGTTCTTCGTTAGGGCAAAGGTCAAAAATGGCTCCCCCTGTCAAACTTTCTAGTGTCGCGCCCTCTGTATCATTGACTATTTCCGACAGCAGCATTTCTATTGCGGTAACTTCTCTGCGTAGACCTCTTATCGGCGTTCCAAAGCCATAGATGGTCTTTATTTCTAGACTAGCCGTAGATTCTACGTCAAACGATTTTTTCCCCAATGTTCTAAGTCGGTCTGCTGCCTGACGATATCGGCGAGGAGTGAAGGAGCACGTCATACAATGAAGGGCGTGTGCACGGTGCCACAGTTAGACCTACCTGTACAGTCTGTTGATGGAGAGCTGCTACGAAGACACAGTCATTAGCAGGGACTCCCCCAGATTATTATCGGAATCGTTAATATCAAGGTTAGCGTTCCACTGCATCTGCGAGAGACGGAGATAACATCATAGCAGTACGCAGCCGACTTGGATGGTTCGTGTATGGACGCCACGGCACTGAGGGCTCAATAGTGGCAAGCCTATTGCACATATGCCAGTGCACCGATGAAACCATCATAAGCAAGTTGCATGAGGTTATGAGAAACTTCATTTCAGTAGAGTCGATCCGCGTGAACGTGACTGTCCCTACTGTCAAAAAAAGATGAACGTTCTACTTAGATAATGGAGTCGACGACGAGCTACAACCCAGAAAAGAAACGCTGGCAGACTGAACTGTTGTGGAAGTACGACAAAGTAAAATGGCTTGACTCGTATCCAATGGCATTGAAGCGTTTAAAATGCCTGGGAGCGAAGATGTTAAGGGACGCTGACCTAAAAGCCTTCATGATGAACACAATTGACAGCTACAAGTCCAAAGGGTACATTCGAAAACTTGATAAATGTGAGCAACCATCCAGTTCCAAATAAATTCTTCTTCCTTTAATTACGAATCCAAACAAGAAAAGACTCTTCTTGTATGGGATGCGGGCGCTAAATTCGATGACGTTTGCATGAATAATGCCTTGCTCAAGGGTCCAGATGCAGTGTGATGGAAGTCATGACATTTAGAGAGAGAGAGAGACCTTTGGATGTCATTAAAGACATCGGAATCTTCCTTTAGAATGCGATACCTGTACCTGTACCTAGTAAAAATTTCAGTTTCTTTCCTGATACTGCATTATAAAATGAAACCAAAATATTAAGATTGAAGTTTATTGAATGAACTTTTTTTTAATTCTGTGTATCTAAAGGGGATTGTTGGTTTTCCCAGTTATTTTGGGCTACTCTAACATTGTTTCCCTGTCTGTGTGAGTTTCCTTGAGTGTAATTTCTTTGCTTGTTGTAGGAATTTCCGTTATGATTATTTTCTCTAAATCCTCCACCGTAGTTGTTATAACCACCACGGTAGTTGCCATATGAGTTGTTACCATATGTGCCGTTTTCCCTTCCTCTGTAATTCCCTCTGTTGGTATTACTTCGGAGGTTTCGACGCCTTTTTGTGAAATGATTGGAATACATTCTACCGGTCATCTCAGTGCTCATCTCATTGCTTCATTCATTGTTTTGAATGAGCCTGCCTCAAGAATTGGCTTGAGCTTTTCATTTTCACAATTTCTTGTCATGGCTTCTTTGGTACTGAAGACGTCAGCATGTTCAGCACGTAGGCCTTCATCAATATACTATGTTTCCAACGATTGTCTATTTCATTCGTAAATTGTGTGAGTGTTTGTGACCTTTGTGGTATACATTTTCCATTTTTGTCTTTACTACGTCGGATATTTCACCTACATTTTTTCTCATAAAAAATGATTTTTTTTACGCTTTTGTCTACAATTATTATCCGATCTTAACACAACTCGGCATTATGATTATGTGCTTATATATATACAAACCGAGTTTTAAATATTTAAAAACTAGTAAGAGTAAGGGTGGCGCGTGCTCTCATCAAAGTGTTTTTTTACGATTTTGTCTACAATTATTATCCGATCTTAATGAAATAGAAACAGAGTTTCAAAAAAAGATCTCCAAAATTGTTTAAGATATAAGGTAGCAAGAGGGGCGCGGCAAAATTTATCTACATGGGGTCTATCTAGCTCTTACAGTCTCCGAGATCTAGGTGTTCATACGGACGGCAATCGGACATGGCTAGATCGACTCTTCTGTTGAAGCTGATCAAGAATGTATACACTTAATGGGGTCCATAAACGCTTCCTTTTGCCTATTACATACATTTCAGATTACGAGTATAAAAACACGATTAAAAAGTCAAAGCTTTCCGTTTTTTTTTTATCGTTTATCCACCCCAAGAGGCGAGAGCCAGACTTTGCAATCAACATTGATATTTTGTGCCTCATATACCCTTCTATGACAGAAGTGTCCCGATTTCCTTCAATTAGGATATGATTCTGTGTTCATTCTATTCCCCGACAGAGGGCAGTCATTCTCCCAGTCATCATGGCTGGGTATGTGGATTTTGAAATTCCTGTCAGAACAGAATTCCATAATCATATAATCTGATCTGGAACAGATCTCAATGCAAAGTATGATTTTAAGTTTGCTGGCTTGACCAGTGTCACTCCCCTGAATACTGGAAGTTAACTGAACACACAGATGGCTCATTGCGTCTGCTATCTGAATTAAGAGGTGTTAACCGTAGCATTACAGCCGTCGGACACAACCAAACATCAGTTGCCATGGATTCTGTTACATTTGGCAAAGCTGAGTTTTGTGTCACTCTGGGCCACTATAATGTCAGCCATCGCTGTGTACATCCAGATAATCATTTTCTGAGACAGACATTATGGAAACAAACAAGTGTTTGCAAAATGAGTGTTTAGCAGTTGATAGTTCAGTAAATGAGTGTTTACAAAACGAGTGCTTAGCAGATGGTGGTTCAGAAAATGGGTGTTTACAAAATCAGTGTTTAAAAAATGAGTGTTTATCAGATGATAGTTTAGCAAATGAGTGCCTACCAAATGAGTTTTTAACAAATGATGGTTCAGCAAATGAGTGTTTACCAGACGGTAGTTCAGCAAAAGATTGTCAAAAGACTGCCAAAATCGCCTAGAATTCAATGGGAGTTTCGCGAACAAGCATTTAACTACAACTAAACGGTCAATATGCAGAAGCTGGAAGAACGCCTGTAACAATAATCAGTGGAATCGACGCGGGAATACTCCCCGCTAAGGGCTGCTACCCCCCGAATACGGGAACTGCCGTCCCCTGCTATCCCCCATTTTGTTTTCTTTACTATTTTTCCCCCAAACTGAGCTGGCAACATCGGCCTGCCTGGTCAGACAACTTCTTTGCGCCAAAATTCTGAGCCACCGACCACCAGTCGGCAAGGACCGACCGAGTCAGATCCAATCTCAGGATAATGGCGGGGTCCATCAGATACCTGTTGGATCACACCACGCCTGAGAATATTAGATATGGCTTACGCCATCATTATATCTCCCCCTCAGAGAGATCTTAAAGATGGTGACCAGAAAAGACGACGAAAGCCTAAAGCACGAAGGTGAAAATGTCACAAGAGCACACCGCACTCCGAAGGGAGAACGCTTACTGAAGTTGAAAGATAGCAAGGCGAGGGAAGGCTCTGGGTGAAGGGGATTGTCATTCACGCAGCACAGCAAGAGAAGTTTGTGGAGATCAGAGATGTAGGCTGTCTGACATCAAAAGAAGAACTGACAGCGGTGATATCCTCCCACCTGGACTGTCCAATACATGTTTCGGCCATCAGAGTCATAAGGCTCAGTTTCGCTGAAACGCAGGGAGCTGTAGTAGCTTTATCAAGCATCTCAACTTATAAGAGATGGAAACTCAAGGGCGCTAGACGCTGCCACATTTTTCTAGAGTTTGGGCACATCGCAAACAAGTGCAGGAGCCAGTTTGACCACAGCAAATGCTGCATTAAGTGCGGAGAGCAGGGTCACAAGACAGGGGCTTGCTTTATATGCTGCTCAGCAAACACACAGTTTACAACTGCTACCTCGCCCCAAACACGCAGCTTTGAGAGTTTAAAGCAGTACTGGGGGAAGGCCATACACCGTCATCGCAGGAGATTTCAACGCCTGGTCTGAATTAGTGAGACTGCATCTCTACAAATGCAAGAGGTCGCTTCCTAATGGAAATATTTGCAACGCTAAGTATAACCTTACTTAACAATGGGACGGAGTATACTTTCTATAAAAACGGCAGGGGCTCAGTAATTGAACTTGCCTTCGTAAACAGCGTTTTATAATAGCACTACGTGGGAGCTATGCGAGCAATACACAGCTAGCGATCAAAGGGCTATTGCGATCGATATCAACAACGCAGCATCATACAAGATGGATACTTTGAGCCACGAAGTATTTACACAGATTTTCTGCGACCTGCAAATATCATAGAGTGCCAGTGCAAGCGCGCGCAGGCTGCTTGCGAACGTAAAAGTGGCGTGCGACGCTAGCATGGCTGACCCGTGTGATAAAAGCGTATAAGGTGTTCACTAAAAAGTTAAAAATACCCGAGCAACACCGATCACAGACTCCAAGAAGCTCAAGAAAATAGTGAGGACACTATTCCCTCAATGAATGTCACAATTGCTCAGCAATCCAACCATTGAGCATCTGGAGGAGGCACCGACCGAGATCTTCGCCATTGCAGCTTGGCTCATGCCCACAAAGACACCTAGGCCAGACGGGATTCCCATTTCGATTATTAAGCTAGCGATGCCAGAGCGCCCATACGCCTTCGCAATGGCGTTCAGCCAATGCGTATCGGAGGATTGTTTCCCAGCGGTATGGAAAAGGCAGCACCTAGTGCTTTTATCGAAGCGCATAATCCACAGAATGTGGCCTCATCATACAGGCCTATATGTCTACTCGCCAGCTTGGGGAAAGCCCTGGAAAGATGCATTTGCACCATGCTCCAGGAAGCATTAGGGAGAGCCGGAGACATCTCTCCGATGGAGTTCGGCTTCAGGAGAGCCAAATCAGCCATAGAGGCAGTTAAGGCGGTGACTGATATAGCAAGAGATGATATAAGCGGAACTCGCTGGAAAGGAGACTTCAAAAAGTACTGCCTTTTAGTAACGGACATAGAAATACGTTCAACTGCACAAGGTGGGACGAAATCCTTAAGGCAGCGGAAACGATGGGCACATAATAATCAGACGCACAAAGTTGCGGGAGCGGTTCCCCAGGGCTCGGTAGTGGAGCCGACAATGTGAAACCTGATGTACGATTGCTTACTAAAGATGCAGCTACCAGGGAAGACCCAGATATTCGGCTACGTTGACTACGTCGCAATCGTAGTAGTGACAAAGAATTTCTGGTGGCCGCAGCTTGCGGAGCAAAAAACCGAAGCAGTCGTCATACGCAGCCGAAAGAAGGTAGAACACGCCACCATACAAGTACGCACCTGAAGCATCAATTTGACAAGGGCAATCCGTTAATTAGGTAGTAATGCCAGATACCCGCTTGTGCTTCAGAGAGCACTTACAGGAAACCAACAAGAAGGCAGCATCTACAGCGCGATGGAAGTAAGCTCGTACAGGAGAGACTCATCGTAATAAGTGGTTATCAGTGGTTATAGCTGCCATCAAAACAAATGAGACCTACGAACCGACTAATTTTTACTTGTCACAGATCCTGAGCGGGCATTTTTTAACAACATTTTTTAATCTATATTTTTTCTAAATAAACAAATAATTAAAACAGGTTACAGCGCTATGATTATGACAACGAAAAAGTGTCGAACCCGACAATAGCTCGTTGGCACTTAGAATTAGTGAATTATACATAATCATTAGAACATAGATCTGGAAACAAAATGCAGCACGGAGATGCCCATAATAGAAATGCACAATTATTGACAATAGACGCGAATACCTTTAAGGATGATTTCTTAATTTGTCAAAATAAAAACACTAAGTTAAAAAAGTGGAAAGAAACGTTACAAAGGGCAGAACACAAATATTATGAGATGAGAAATGTCATGACATTCAAGAAGAAAGATAGTGAAACTTTTCTGTTTTGTGTACTAGAAGAAATGGAGAAAAATGTGGCTTATTAATATTACGACGAGCTAGGTCATGTTGGTATAAATAAAATTTCAGATATGATAATGAAAAGTTATTGGGAGCAAAGAATGGGAGAGAAGATTTCTGCGCAAGATACCGAAAGAATCAAACAAGTTTGAGGTCGTATACATTGACCATTTTGGACCAGTAGACAAGAGTGGTTCATAAAAGCACATATTGGTAATAATAGATGCGTTCACGAAGTTTGTAAGACTTTATTCGACAAAAACAATCAATACAAAAGAGGCGGTCAATGCACTCAACGAATTTTTTCGAGCTTATAGCAGACCCAGACATAGGAAGTTCAGACAGAGGCAGTTGCTTCACATCAAAGGAGTTTGAATGTTGCTTACAAACATACAGGGAATATGTCAGACAATTTACAGGAGAGTTTAAAAGAATTAAATGAAATACCAGATAGAAAAGATCTAGAAAAAGTCGATCGGATGGAAACACTCATAAAGAGAAGATGCAGACATATAATAAACAAGTTACAGACGTAAAACGACGGAAACCCCTCTGCTATAAAGAAGATGATGTAGTTATGTTTAGAAATTTTGACACTCACATAGGAGCCTCGAAGAAGTTAATACTTAAATTTAAAGCACCTTATGAAATAGCAAAACTGTTGAAAAATGATAGTGAATAATAAAAGATGTAGCAAACAAGAGCTGCAAACAAAGGTTTTTGGGCAGTTGCAAATATAAAGTCATGACTAGGAAATAGCACTGATTAACACAAAATGTATATACTTATATGGAGGCCATTAGAATTCTGGTCAGTATGGTGGAATTGTAGCAGTAAGTAAGTAACACAACCATGTTAACTGCAATAGTAGCAGGGAACACAACCCTATCTAGTCAATAGATACAATACACCAATTATACACATAGACTAAGCACACTTGTACATGCACACACATATTATAAATACTATAAGCTAGGCTAAAGAAGAATGGAAAAAATGTTAAAAAAGGACTAATATTTCCCAACAGAAGAGGAAGAGCCATCATATCGATATATATCGATTGGAAAGCAAAGTTATGTATATATCGATTAGTATACCAATATCGGCTGGGTTAAGATCAAGAGCTATGTAGTGGTGTAAAATACCCGATCGATAAGTTTCGATGTATATAGTTGTGGAATAAATTGAACAATGTACTAATCAAGAGCTATGCATCTGATTAATAACTCGAAAATTATCGATATATATCGTTATCCGATTGTTATTAGTTGAGAAACCCTCTTTTAAGAAAGCAACAAAATCACTTAACCGCTGGCGGCTACACAAAGCAGTACATTATCTAGCTTTTCATTCCTTGCCAGGAATATTCGAATTTCTTTCACGGAGAAATATTCCCACGAATACATACAGTCGTTTTTTCAGTGATCTGAATTAGTATGTGGGTGCCTAATTTTCATGCACACTCAGTCATATACTCGGAGTTTGTATGATTGGACGGTTTCGATCAGATACCGGTCACAACCTGAAACTCATTTGTTGAATCTAATCATGCATTGCGAATGTTTTGACCTGTCTGAATTATGCATGTTCAAACATTGACTCTGCTAACTTGAATTGCTTGCAAAGAACAGTTAGAAATCGAAGTCTCTTTTTTTGCCTCTAAGTATATGTATGAAAGTAAAAATAAGAAGCAGCATGTGAATAAGCATGTGTGAAAGTAAGAAGTAAATGCCCTTACACTTTTTGTAAAACTTTAGCAACGCCCATCATATTAAAGCAAAGTTGCATTAATAATATTAATATTAAAATGACAGAAAACAGCTTTAATTGCTGAGCAAATTGCAAGTGGAAAACTAGCTTGTTTGGTCGACGAAAGGTCAGAAGTTTCATATGGAGCATCATCTCAGAAATATTAAATGAAGCAATAAATGAAGCAGTTTTGCCAGTCTTCATTACCTGTTGTTGTGCAGTATTAAAGTACACCGCTTACCAGACTCGCAATTTAAATCGTCACAAATGCTGCAAAAACATGAAGCAGTCATAAGTGCTCAAAACTGTCACACTATTGGACAGTAACGAGGCCATTGAGCAATGCAAGTCGTGGGTGATTGAAGACTGCCTGCCACATTCGCCAGTACAAGGCTCGGGTTTCTTTAAATTGCTGAAGTTTTTTTTAAAAATCGGAGTAAGTTACGGCAAACATGTGGATGTGGACGACTTGCTGTCAGATGCAAAAATAATTTCCCGTAGATATGTGGACGGACAATTACATAAGGCGTTACACTTCACTACGAGAAAGAGTTCATATTAATTGACATGGTTATGGGCATGGTTATGGTTACGGTAGCAATATAATTAAAAAGCTTAGCTGTTTGTTTAATGGGTTTGGTGGCAATAATATAGATTTTTTTTAGATTTGTTACTGACAGGGGAACAAAATATTGTTAAATTCCCAGAAGATAAAATACGTCTAAGCTGCAATAGCCATTTATTTTCAAATGTACTTGAGAAGTCATTTGCAGAAACAACAGACCTCACAGATATATTAGAGTCGTGCAAAAAAATTTTACAAATTTTTTTCAAGAAAGCAAATACGCACACATGTCTTCTCTGAAAAGCCAATATCCTACATGGTTGTGAGAGAATGTTCGAATTTGTAGTTGAAAGCTGGTTAGAAATAAACAACGTTCTAACAGATAACGAACAAAACCTTTCTTATCATGAAATTTTTCACTGTTCGAATTAAAGAATTTGAATATACAGCAACAGCTCCTACTTTGCAGCCAACTTCAACGTTACTTACAGAATGTCGCTATTCAACCCCGAACATATCGTCAGTGGCTTCGACTTCGCGTTTTTCTTTTAGTGAAAAAGATCAGAGTCGTTCAACTTTTTAATGTAGAATTTTTGATTCATTGCCTCAAAAAGTTGGGTCACAGTTCTTTATGGCTCATTTGGTTAAAGGATCTGTCCCAAAAGCCATAGAAGCGTCCGAAGAGAGAGTATAAAGGTAGAGGAAGGAAATAGCTGAGATGACTGAACATTTTAATGTGCTTGAGAGGTGGGAAAATAATATGCATAGCCTTGTTCAACAAAATTGGCGCTGCAAATTCATTCGATGCCAGTGAGCAGTGCAGCGGCTGAGTGATCCTTGTCTATGAAAAGACTTTGGCTTGGATCGATTAGCTGCTTGCTGTTCTTTAAATCATATTATAAAAATTTCACTTCATTCTGTTAAAGCATATTTTAATAAGTTTATAATTAGCATGACAAGCCGAGTCTATATGCATGTCCGTCTGTCTGTTTGTGTCTACGCGAACTAGTCCCTCAGTTTTAGAGCTATCGAGTTGAAATGTTTACCATAGACTTTTTTCTGCTGTAAGCTGCTCAAAATCGTCTAGATCGGATCACTATATCATATAGCTCACAAATTGGTTGTTACACTAGTAGTGTAAACGAGTATATAGTATTTGAGCAAATGTATGTAACAGGCAAAAGGAAGCTTTTCCGACTTCATGAAGTATATATATTAACCGCCGAGTCGGTCTAGCCGTGTCCGTCCGTGCGTGTGACTAGGTGTTCACATCTCGGAGATTATAAGAGCTAGAGTCTCCAAATTTGGTATATAGACTCCTCTAATGTTTCGTCAGATCAAGTTTGTTTTAAAATTTTGCCACGCTCCTTGGCGCCACCATAATAAAAGCCTTATATCTTCCGCAGTTTGTGACATATTTAGTTGAAACTTGGTTATATATAGGTATAGTTGGTATAGTTGTCGCAAGTTAGTTTCGTACTAGCCAAATGTTTGGCCTTAGCAGCCGCGGTCGTTGATGGTTGATCTGTTGAATGTTGACTTTGATTCATAGCGAGGTGTCGGTACTCGTCAACTGTTTCTAAACTTGAGTTCGAAGATACATCACCGATGTTCTCTACTTCTTCTGGTGTCTTGTAATGGCGTGAGCTGTCTTCGCTGCCGTATCTTTAATAGTTCTTTTGCGGTTGCTTGATTGTATGTTGTGTGTTTCTTATCAGATATCCGATACGGAGCGGCCGACTCGTAAGAGTGCTTGACGGAGACTGACATTAAACTTCCATACGGTCTAATAACAGCTTATTAAAAAAAAGAAAAGAAGGCTTACTTTGGGTGTTCGAGGTTTACATACTCTTACAGATTCGTTTGAAATTCGGTCAGTATGCGTGGAGGCTTCTAAGGCAGACACAACTTTTGTTTAAGTCGGATAAAAACATTAAACTTTACTGTACTGAGAGTTCAATCGGAATCGGTCTGCTATATATATATATATTGTATAGTTATCCGATTTGGATAAACATTGGTCAGACATAGAGGTTTCTAAATCCGACATTTACCAATGTTGGTTAAATTTGGATTAAAAACAAGATATTTAATATTCGACACACTCAAAACTACTACTTTGATTTTTTTATATACCCTGTTTCTATAGAAGTACGGATGTATGTATATCTTGGCAACTACAGGAAGTAGAAACTTCAAAGTTAAATAATTATTTGCCATCAATATGTACCCATATCAAGTTTATTTTATTTTTTTGATACGCCCACTTTTTATGGCGGTGGGCCCTATACAAACTACCGCCCATCCTAGTGTTTTTATATCATTTCTTTTTTAGTTTTCATTGTAATTAAACCAAATATTGAAATTTTGTGTCTTAGATGCATCTAAATCAACTGACCAAATTTGATTCGAATCGGATCAATGCATCCATATAGCCCTGAGAGAATAGATTTTTTCAGAATAAATAAAGCTTTTGTTTTTCATCAAAATCTAACCAATTTGTATTTTGTATACATTTTAGGAGTTTGTAAACATTTTAGGACACCCCACATTCACAGACAAAACTTTATTCAGCTCAAACAACTATATCATATAGACCCCATATAACCGATTTTTCTAAATGAACACCAAATGTTTGTCTTTCCATCCATTAATCGCTGCAGCTTCTGTCAGGAATGTATAATTGATCAAATTTAATTACTTTTTTACATATTTACATTTTTATTAGCAGCTTGCTTGCTTATTAGTGCTTGCTCGACATTGAATTTCCCTGTACCTAGTAAACTGCTATGTCATATAGCTGATTGATTTTGATGAAATTTTAAAACAAGGAGAGTCTACATACCAAATTAGGTCTCTCTAGCTCTTACAGTCTCCGAGATCTATGTGGCTAGACGGACGGACAGACGGACATGGCTAGAAAGACTCGGCCGTTGATGCTGATCAAGAATATATATACTTTATGGGGTCGGAGACGCTTCCTTCTGCCTGTTACATACATTTGCACGAATACAATATACTCGTTTACTCTACTTGAGTACAAGTATAAACACTAAAGTGAGCGGTGTGTTTTTATGCGGGCCATCATAAAAGTGGATGTGGCAAAAAATGAAAAACAAGTATAAACACTAAAGTGAGCGGTGTGTTTTTATGCGGGCCATCATAAAAGTGGATGTGGCAAAAAATGAAATGCAGTTGATCTCTTTCATATTTTCATTTTTGAAAAAAATTAGGGTATTATGTGTCCTAGAGGCATATATAATCTGGATCGGGCAACTATATCATATAGCCCCCAAAGAATCGATTTTTTCGAAATAAATAAAACATTTTTCTTTTTTATCCAGATCAAACCAAATTTGGTTTGTATTCATTTTAGGACGTCTCATGTCTTTTCACCCAAATCGAACCAAATTTGTTTTGTATTCATTTTAGCCTATGTGTACCATATATTATTCAGATCGGGCAACTATATCATATAGCCCCCATAGAAAAGATATTTTCGGAATGATCACAAAAATATGTTGCTTTCCTCCAAATTAAGCCAAATTTGGTTTGGGAGGCCCAAGTCTTAATTTTGTCTGGTTTGCTATATTTTTTATAGAGGTTTATTAGGCCGTGTACCTATTTAATTGTTTAATTGTTTAGGAAGTTCGACTGTTGCGTTCTCTTTTAACTATACGTTTAATTGTTGATTATTTATTGTACTTTAATTCTAGTTTATATTTGTTCAATCTTTCGTCTTGCTCTAATTCTTGTTAAATATCTTGTTATAATATCTCTGATCTTGTTAAATATATTTCGAAGCTTGCTAACTTCTCTGAAAATGTAAATTTTTAACTAATCATTCAATTTAAAAAGGTATCCAGCAAACCTAGAGGCAAGGCACTCAGTGGCCTTACTTAGCTGGGACTTCAGGAAACGTATTTTGCAGATCACTAAGTGCCACTTGCTATCAATTTTGGTGTAAAATAGTTGTCAGTTGACAACTCCACGAAAAACAGAGCAGTATGTAAAAAAAACTTGCCCTGGAGACGTTTCCCGATGCTCAGCCGAAGTATATTGGCATAAAAAATTCAATTGTGCCTTTTTCCCTTGATCTCGAGCCTGCCAAAAATAAATTTTGCCTGTTGGTTTCTGGAAGTGATAGGTTTTTTATATCGCAGTAGCTTGTATTAAGTATATGTATGATAATTATCTCAAAATCCTTATGCGACTGAATAAATGCCAGCATCTTTCTTATTACTTGCTCGCTCCAGCGTTTTGTGTTGCCTGGGAACTTTCTTTTTGCGGTTTTCTCCTCCGAAACTAAAAAACATTTACATTTCATAATAATAATAGCCAATAAAATATATTTTCCAACAAAATAACCGTAGTGTACACAGGCCGTACATGTTTTTATGTGTTTTGTTGATGATAAAATTTCTAAGTTTGCGATTTTTTATTTATCACTTTATCACAGTAAATACCCTTTATTTAATAAATACATAATATATTTTATTATTGTTTTGTAAAGTTGTGTTGTATATTCTTGAAGTTCTGACGATCCTAATATAAATGTTTTTTTTTTCCAGGTCACATATTTGGATGCGATGTATCAATGTACTAGTAATCCTTTTTTGTGTTTAGCTTCTTATGGGGGGCCAGTAGACCCAGCTATTGCATTAGGAGGGTTTCTAAAACCAGGCGAACAACTGACGGGGAGTACGCATTATGAGTTAGCTAATGCACTCATTTTGACTTTTTTAGTAAAAAACCATCATAATAAAGAAAATATAGTTTCTGCCTTAAAGTGGGAAAAGATATTTGTAGAATTTATGGTAAACTATACAAAAAATAATATGAGTAAATATATGGATATTGCCTTTACATCTGAGCGTTCAATTGAAGATGAACTAAACAGAGAATCTCAGTCAGACGTGTTAACGATATTAGTTTCATATTTAATAATGTTTATGTATATTGCAATATCATTGGGTCACGTACAAGAATGCAAAAGAGCTTTAATTGACAGTAAAATAACTTTAGGAGTAGGGGGTGTTATTATCGTATTAGCTTCAGTTGTTTCTTCAGTGGGTATTTTTGGATATGCGGGTGTTTCTGCCACACTAATTATTGTTGAAGTAATACCATTTTTAGTTCTAGCTGTAGGAGTAGATAATATTTTTATTCTTGTTCAAACACATCAAAGAGATCAACGAAATGCAAATGAAACACATGAACAGCAAATAGGACGGATACTGGGGCGTGTGGGACCTAGTATGTTATTGACGTCTTTAAGTGAGAGCTGTTGCTTTTTTCTTGGAGGATTATCTGATATGCCTGCTGTTAAGGCATTTGCATTGTATGCAGGCGTAGCCTTATTAATTGATTTTTTGTTACAAGTAACATGTTTTGTAAGCCTTTTTGCGCTAGATACAAAAAGAAGGGATGAAAACCGTTTAGATGTATGCTGTATGATAAGAGGAAACAAATCAGATCAAATAAATAACAATGAAGGTCTTTTATATAAATTTTTTAAAATTGTGTATGTCCCATTTTTAATGAAAAAGATAATTCGAGTTTTTGTAATGATCTTATTTTTCGGCTGGCTTTCAATTAGCATTGCTATTATTCCTCGAATTGATATTGGTCTTGACCAAGAACTAGCTATGCCAGAAGATAGTTTTGTTTTGCATTATTTTAAATCTTTAAATAAGCACTTAAGCATAGGCCCTCCTGTGTATTTTGTTGTTAAAGGGAATATTAACTATTCGGATACCTCTGTTCAAAATATAGTATGCTCTGGACGATATTGTAATGACGACAGTGTTTTAACACAAATTTTTTTAGCTAGTAGACGATCAAACACTTCTTACATAGCTCGTCCGGCATCTAGTTGGGTTGATGATTACTTTGATTGGGCTTTATCATCATCGTGCTGCAAATATAATCCGGAAAATGGAAATTTCTGCCCCCATCAAGGTAAGAGAATATATTTATTAAAAAAACAACCACAAGTCACACTGTCTTTAAAAAAAAAACAAGCAATAAAGAATGCATAGAAAAACTAGAAAGGAAGGCTGACTTCTGGTTACCGAAGCTTCAATACCCTTGCAGATTCGGTATGAATTCGGTCAGCATACGTGGAGGTTTCTAAGACTGACACGTTCCAAACTAGGTTTAATTTGAAAAAAAAAAAAAAACAAAAAACTCCGGTATACTAAGATTTCATTTCGAATCGGTCAGGTTTCTATGAGCTATATAATATAGTCATCTAATATGGATCACTTTGGTCAGTAGACTTAGCGCCTTCTAAAACTGACATTTACCAACTTTGGTTAAATTTTAATAAAAAACAACCAATTTAGCTGTACTGAGTTCATTAAAAATCGGTTTGTTATATGGGAGCTATATGATATAGTGGTCGATCCTGGTCAACTTGAGTCAGCTGACGTAGGGGCTTCTAAATCTGACATCAAATTTGGATCAATTTTAATAAAAACAACCAATTTTGATGTTCTAAGAATTCATTCTGAGACGGTCGGTTATATGGAAGCTATATGATATAGCGGTCCGATCTAAACTACTTTAACATATAAGTAGCTTAAAGCAGAGACAAGTCTTTGGTAAAAACTATAAGTCGATAGCTTCAAAACTGAGAGAGAAGTTCACATAGAAACAGACGGACCGACAGACAGACGGACATGGCTTGTCTTGCTGATCAATTATATTAATCAATCAATTATTCTTCTTTCCATGCGTTATAAATATGGTGATAAAATTATAAAACTCTCTGCACGTGCGAAATAAAGCTATATTAATTCTCTCGACTTACAGGCAATTAATATGACAGTTTTCTTTCAATTACCCAAAATAAGAGTCGTTTACAATTCACAACTCCTCTTTCTGTGTATTGTGAAATATATAAATGCTATTTATATGCATATGAACAGTTGTAATATGTGCTAAAAGGGTCACTGATGAGGGGAAGCTTGGCTACACAGAAGCGCTGCACTCTGTCTGACCAAAAAACCTAACGTCTGAAGTAAAAATTGTGATACATGCCAATTGCTGTTACATTGCTCAAATTTGTTTGTCCGTTGGACTTCAAATTTAAAAATGACCTTTACCCGGTAAACTATAATATATATCGGCGTTTTCTTATTAACTTGACTTCGATCTTTGCCTTACATATTGAAAATATACTAACAAACAACAAGTAACAACGCTATAATCTTTTGACTATTCGACTATTACAGCTATTATCCGATATGAAATTTGGCAGATTGAATAATAATATTCTTATACATATACAAAACGACTTTTAGATAAATATGATGGCCATTGTCATGGTGGAGCCATATTGTATCTTTGAAATTAGCCTTCACGCGCGCATCCTGTCGCAGTCGTCAGTCACTATCGCAAGCACCACAAATTTTTTTTTAGGAGGGAATTCAGTTTGAAGAGCCACACCCTGTCAAAGGTTTGTTCGAGAATGTTCCTTCGAGAATGTTTTTGACCACGCGATGCAGCAGCTCCGGGGTACCATGTCCGAGTTTAAAGGTGAACTGAAATCTCGGGATGACTCTCTTGGCAGCATCAGTGGCCAACTGATGCTTCCTATAGGGAGAGGCCTTCTTGGCCCGATTTCACACTCGCCTGAATATCCTGTCAATCCCCGGGTTAAGAAAAAATCACTAAATATCTGTCTTCCGTAAATATTATGTACATACATATTTGCCTGTTTGAGGATACGTCCTACAGGATGGTAGTAAGCAACCTTACTGCCTCCTGCTCCGCCGATGTAATGTTCGATCCATTAGAAGCCCTGGGTCAGAACACGTGGTTTGCGTTTCTGAAACAAAACCCAAGCAACAAAGAGGCTCTTCAAATAGTTAAAATTGGTCGTTAGTTAAAGAGTGGACCCTCAAAGTGAAAATACTAACATCAGACAGACTTCTGCCTGAAATAGCCGTTGCGGCAAGGTACACTGGACTAACGACATCAACTGCCAAGCCAAAACTGTGTCTTACTTGACTGTAACCGAGGCGCTAACTAACTACAAGGGCTGCCTTGTCCTCCAGTAGGAGATTACTCAGCCACACTCTGGAATTGCCAGTCCTGGATACTAACCTGACTGCAGTCATTTTGGGCCTACAGCAGGCCATTGCATCCCCTAATGTCACCGTTGCAAGCATTTCGATGAGCGTTAAGGAGTTGAAGGAGGCAGAAGCCATCAAATCACCCGGATCACATTCTAACTAGATCCAATGACGCCTCATATGCTCCTCGAATTCTAAAACGTATGTGGCTTAACTACCCATGCGAATGCGCTGAAAGTGTTTCTCCGCGGACACGATATTGATGTTACACACCATACACTGCCACCCCAGCAATCGTGCTCGAGGAAGATATGCGGTTCTGATCAAGCCTGACGTGATGCCCGCCAGCGGACGTGAGACCTTAAATGGATATAAACCGAGTTTGGTTTGATTTGGATGAAAAACAGAACACATGCTATTAAGTGTTCATTCCGAACAATAGGTTACATGGTAGCTATGTGATATAGTTGGTTGATCTTGATCAGATGACACCAGCCGACGTCACACCTCCTCAAATGGCTAGACTCCGAATTTGGTTTGATTTGGATGAAAAACCGAAAAGTTATGCTCCTAAATATTCATTCTGAACAATCGGTTTTGTGGTAGCTATATGACATAGTCGTCCGACCTTGATCAGATCAGGCCAGCGGACGTGAGACCTCCTCAAATGGATACTTAGTCTTCCTTCTATGTTATACTTCTGCAAGGGTCATGCTCGTCATGCTTCTTTCTGTGCGTTGCAAACTTCATGTCAAAACTAATATGCCATCACAATTTTTTTTTAATGGTATAATGAGCTTAACAGATAAGCTATGGACGTTCCACACTCACTTGACCTTGCTAAATAAAAAACATTTACAAATAGAAACAAGAGAGAAAGGCTACCTTCGGGTTCCCAAACCTTATATACCTTGCAGAAGAATAAAAAATAAAGAAGTCTTAGGAGTCTAAATTTTCCTTTAGCTGTGACAATAGGCAGCGAAGTAATCTTTTATCTAATTACCTTCAAATATTTTGTGCGTGCATTCTTATATACAAACACCCAAAATTTTATATACATATGCATGTACATACATACAACACATTATTATTCCAAGATATCTGATTGTGAGTGAGAGGGACAGAACACAGGGCTAGTACCAATAAGGCGCTTGACTTGGAAATAAAATTTAGTTAGCGCCATTTTCTGTTAATTTATATGTCTTTATTTTGGAGCTATATGTTATAGGGGTTCGATCTTTATGAAAATTACAAGTCCATAGCTTCAACTCAGAGTGTAGTACGCATAGAAACAGACGGACATAGAGACGGACATATCGAATGGGATTGACATGCTGGGTAGATCTGGTGTGGAAAAGGACTCTATTGCAAACTTATAGATATTCTATCCTTCGTACTCCTAGTCCGCTAGATAGTTACAGTCCCCAGCCCGTACATCGGTTGCCAAATGCGGATGCTTTAATGGGAATGGGCTCTCCGGCCATTCTGGAGAGTGTGGATGACACGAAAATTGAAGGTTCCTAGTCTGCGCAAATGTCGGAAAATGCGCCCCCTGTCGAACTTTCCAGCGTCGTGCCCTCAGTATCGTTGACTTCACCCGACAGCAGCATACCCACTGCTGTGGCTGCTCTGCCTAGACCTCTCATCGGTATTCCAATGCCGAAGATGGTCTTTATATCTAGACTAGCCGTAAATTCTACATCTAAAGATGTTTCCGCCTATTTTCAGGCCAAATCTAATTTACATAGTTCGAAGATTAAGGTTAATGTTTAGGTTTAATGTTACGCGCAATATAGCTTCTTTCAAGATAGGTGTTCCGGACGACTGATTTGACAGAATCTGCCAAAAAAGTTTCTGGCCTGAGCACCTAGTCGCGAAGGAGTTTAAAGCTAGAACTAGAAATCGGATACCGATTAGACTCCACATTACATTCCTGCACGTTCTGATATTTTTGTTTACTTGGATCATCTAAATGCTATTCAATCGATCGCGTCAATGCTTTCTGATACCGATCAATTGTTGGTTTTTGGTGATTTCAAAATCAGCTATGCCACGTGGTCCTTTGTGATCGACTCAGCCGGTTTGATACCTTTAAACGAATTTGTTGACGGCCTACTTGAATTGTCCTTATCTCAAGTGAATTTTGTAACAAACTCATTAAATCACCAACTTGATTTGATATTTGCTTCCCAAAATTAAAATTCGATTTACACATTTCAATTACCGTCAATACTGCTGTGTTTGCTCTGGCTTTTTATCAAGCGATGGTCGAAGGAATTTGATGATCCTTATACAACTAAATTACTGAATATTTTTCTGGTGCGACCTATTTTGGAGTACGCATCGTGTGCGTGGTGTCTACAATACAGGAATCACCAGGACCGCGTTGAGTCTGTTCAAAAGAAATTTTTACTTTTTGCTCTCCGTGGGTTGAATTGGGACACCAATAACCTCCTCCCTTCATATTCAAGTAGGCTCCTGCTAATAAACCTTCCATCTCTTGAAAATCGTAGAATTATGCTTAATGTTATCTTTATACATAAGCTGATTAATGGTGATATTGACTCGCCGTCTTTGATTAGTCAAATTAGTTTTTGTGTCCCTCGTAGAACTACTAGAAATTATGTTCCTATCTATCTTCAGCACTGTAATTGAAACTGTCTCCTGCATGAACCTTTTTGTGTCCTTTGGGAGCTGGGAGGTGGAAGCTTCTAGCCTGGGCTTCGCGCGTAACAAGCCCCGTGGCTTGATATCGTGGGGCCACTTGAAAGTACGGCGCATTGTACGTCAACGTCCCGATAAAAAAAAAACAAAACATAATAATACCTTCTGCAAGTTTATAAAAACAAATTATCATAAACTAGCTAACCATTAGTGCTTCGCTACGCCTCCTCATGTTGATATATTTTTCTTGTTATGCTAGTGATCTTCAATGTGTTTTTGATGCTATCTCTCTCTCCACCGGAAGTTTCAGTGGTATTCAAACAGTTTTTATTGAATGGGCGGTGCACCTTCGTTAAAATGTATCGATATATACCCATATCAATGTATATTTTTCTATTTATGTCTTTATGTAGATAGAAAGATAGCGATGTACGTATATTGCTTACTCAATATATCGACATTTATATATCGATAACTTATTGTATTAATATAGAGCTGGACCAACATGTTTTGGTTTTATACACACACACATATATATATATATATATATATATATATATATATATATATATATATATATATATATATATATATATATATATATATATATATATATATATATATATATATATATATATATATATATATATATATATATATATCAAAAAGGGGGTGAAAAATTTGTATAATTTGTATATATATATATATATATATTTCAGCCTCTTTGACATTTACATTGGGCCGCTGATCCAGTACTGTAGACACTCGTGCCACAGTGCGCTTCTTGTACTGCAACAATATAAATAACTTTGCCATCACAATTCTTCACATTCCTTCCATTTCTATTACTACAATTAAAAATTTATTGCATTTTATTTTAACTTGTGCATATGTTCAAAAACATCGAAGACATCGGCAAAAAATCAGTCGATCTTTGAAAAAATTTAAGCGACATCGATAACTCAATATACCGATGTATATGTGTCATGTATCGATAAACGCGACCAACCTTATTAATAAATCGATAACTATATATGTCGATTTACATATACCGACAACTCAAGATACATATATCAATAACTAAAGATACCGATATTTCAAATCGATATATAACTCGACCTTCAATGATAATCGGTCTACTGGACGTTATTATCGCCTATATGGGGGGGGGGGTGGTGCCAAAAGGCATTTACCTCCTGACATTCCCCTGGTCGATATTACTATGTTCAAATTTAATTGCAATCGGTCCAATAGGTGCTTACATATGACGAATTCTTATTATCGTCTATATGAGGTTGCGTTGCCACGCCCATGTTTCCAAAAAGATATATGGCCATTGACCTTCCCCTCCTCCGTATTAGTATACAGCAAAAAATTCATACCGATGAGTCCAATAATTTAAGCGCCTATAAAGGACAAGCAAACAGACAGACAGACATTCATTTATATATATATATATATAGATAAATTAATATATTACTTTTTTATATTTCAGATACTTCCTGTTCACCGTGCTCAATCCCAAAAAATTCATTTCAACGTCCAAATGAGCATGATTTTGGGAAATACCTTCCATTTTTTCTAAAAGACAATCCCGACGATTCATGTGCCAAAGCCGGTCATGCAGCCTATAGTGGAGCTGTTCGATATAACTATAATACAACTGTGCTAACTGTAGAGTCGTCATATTTTATGGCCTATCATGCAATATTAAAAACATCCGAAGACTATTATCGGGCATTGCAATCAGCTAGAAAGATATCTGCTAATATTACGAAAATGATACAAGGCAGATTAATTTCTTATGGTGTGCCCTTAGACTTAGCATTTGGAGTCGAAGTGTTTCCGTATTCCGTTTTTTATGTGTTTTATGAACAGTATTTAACTATGTGGTCAGATACGTTACAAAGTATGGGTATTTCTGTACTTTCAATATTTATAGTTACATATATATTAATGGGCTTCGATATACATTCCGCTCTTGTTGTTGTTATTACTATAACTATGATAGTAATCAACTTGGGAGGCTTAATGTTTTTCTGGAATATATCTCTCAATGCAGTTTCATTAGTAAATCTTGTAATGGCTGTAGGCATTTCCGTAGAATTTTGTTCACATCTTGTACATAGCTTTTCATATTCGAAAGAAATAACTCAGATAAATCGTGCAGCCGATAGCTTAACCAAAATGGGAAGTTCGATATTTTCAGGCATAACTCTTACTAAATTTGCTGGGATACTTGTGCTCGCTTTTGCAAAAAGTCAAATATTTCAAGTGTTTTACTTTCGTATGTACCTTGGAATTGTCATTATAGGAGCAGCACATGGTCTAATTTTCCTACCTGTTCTCTTAAGTTATATTGGTAAGTAAATCTATAATATTTTAATTATTTTTATTTGGGAATGCATGCTAGACAAACAAATAAATTGACATTAGAAGTCTGCATGAATGCATTCAAAACGGAAAATAAATTATACATTCTGAAAACATGTACATATGTAAATGGTACTCATTCTTTGTGAGTGTAATGTGTTTTGTGCCTGTATTGACAACTAGTGTATTCATTCACCCAGGCACTGTACAATAAATTTCGTGTACAATGTTTTCATGAACAGCTCACTCACTAAACAGTGAATGAAAACATTTAAAAAAACCACTAAAATGTCTATGACTACTAGATCAGGTCACCTGGCCATGTTTTCGTAGCAGCAGTCAAGAGTGAGATACAATAAGTACTTCTTTTTCTGAAGTAGCATCTCTTCACATTTTGCACAGCACAATGTTAAAACAGTGAATAAACAACTTATTATAGTTTAAACACAAGATTTTCTAATCTATGATTAATTATGATTAAAAGAGTATATTAAGTTTGTTGCAATGTATGTAACATTCAGAAGGAAGGGTTCCCGACCCCATAAAGTATATATATTCTTCATCATCGCGACATGCCGAGCAGATCTAGCCTTGTCCGTCCGGATGAATGAAAATCTAGATCTAACTATCTAACTATAAAAGATAGCCACTTCAAATTTAGATTTAAAATAATTTAAAATATAAATTTTATAAAGATATGTACCCAGATAAAGTTGATTTTGTTTCTGCAACGCCTACTTCTTAGGGTGGCCTCGATACAAATCTCCGCTCACTTAACTGATTTTATTTTTAGCTCTTTTGAACCAAATTTGGAGTTTATGTGCAATATTAGCATCTACGCCAGCTGACCAAAATTGATCCGGACCGAATCGATTTTTTCGGAATCAAAGGAACATTTTTGTTTTTCATTAAAATCGAACTAAATTTGGTTTGCAATCTTTTTAAGATGCCTTACGTCTGTTGGCCTTAAATATTATTAAGATCGAAGAACTATATGCAGTACCGATTTTTTTGGAATGACCACAAAATGTTTGCTTTTCATACAAATCAAATTAAATTTGGTTTGTATTCGCAAAATTTTGTAACTGTATATTAATTTTGTCATGAATTTTGCAACGCACAGAAGGAAGCATTGCCGACCATGTCCGTCCATTGGTTTCACAAACGTCTCAAGAGTTACTGATGCTCCTTATATCTGTACGTTTGTAAAGTTTGAGATTCATCCAGATCAGACATCTATATCATATAACTCTCATATAACCGATTGTTCCGGAATGAACTCTTAGTAGCGTATTTTTTTCTGTTTTTCATCCAAATCAAACCAAATTCTGTCTGTATCCATGTACTCATATATAACTGATTGTATCTTAATACTTAGTAGCATTATTTTTCTTCGAAATAAAACCCCTGTAGCCCCAGGCGAAGACTGGATTAGATCTAGATCGTTTAAATACTTTCAGGGTGAATGGTATATAAGCTTCTGAAAACCGCATGCTAGCCTTCCTTACCTCTTTTTTTTGTTTTATTAAAATAAAAAACATTTGTTTAGCCTTCTGTTACCATTATTGGCAACTTATACAGCAGTGATTGCAGTATTAAACAGCTCCAAGGGATGCATCTTGCGCAGCCCACTTTGTTCTCTTGCCATTCCTCCTTCTCCTTCTAAGAAGCCTTCTTGTTAGGGATTGAGAATGTACAGCCAGCCGGTCGATGTACCTGGCCTGACATCTCTAATCCTGGGCACGCCTAGGCCTTTTTTAGTTCTTGGGTACCGTTCAGCTCCAGTGATCTTCCTCAATATGTGTGCTTGCGCTACTCGCACAAGATGGAGTCAAGATGACCTTGTACATGGGCACCTTTTTTTGTTCAATGGGTAGTTTTTATGTACAACTTAATGAAACAATCGAATCTATTGAACTGTTATATCACCTAAATATTAATATTCATTTTATATTTACTAGGCCTCTGTATTTACAACAGTGTTCTCTGAACTACCAACGCCATGAGCAATTCTTTGTTATTTGTTTATTATGCAATTATTTATATCCCGTAATGTTTGCTGCATATTTTGCGCTTGCAAAGATAATCGGCGACGCTCGGCCACATTACACATTAATAAAAGTTCTTGGTTAAACCTGATACCCTTAGTGCTCTTTCACAAAATGATCACAAAAAGAGACCCTAGCTATTTAAAAGAAAAATTACATTTTGCGACAGCACAGAAAATATATAATTTTATTTGTCTTAGAGTAAAACTGTAAGCCGTTTTCCATTCCTTTTTGTTTATGATTTTTTTTGTGACTAGTACATTATTTCTAAACTTGTAGTAATAGGATAACGCCACCAAGCACATAACACTTAGAGAAAGTGCTGGATTCATACACAAAATATTTTGAGTCTTAGGACCCCAGCGTCGGCCGTTGGCTGTGGCAAGGCAGCTTTGCTATTCATTGGGTTGCGAACAGATGCACAGAACACATCGGAGGTTTTGCCTTTGACAAAGATTGTGTTAACTTCAAGTCAGGCTATAGCCGTAGCTGACCTAAAGTGCTCTGACTGCGATGGCAACCATTACGCTAACTTCAAGGTCTGCCAGATGCACCTGACCTTATTAAAGGCCTCTCTTACTTTGATGCTGTCAACCACAAAGTGATTCGGTGTTAACGCTTCGGCCTCCACTTTACCTCAGCAAGTGGATTTTTGAAAGTATATATTTAGTGGAACCAACCATACGCGTCCTCATGCGGCGCGAATTGTGGTATAAAGCTTAACAACTGGAAATTGGAGTTACACTGGTGAATACAAACATAAAAACATTTTTTACACTCGCTCACGTTCAATGAGAGTAAAAAACAATAAACCATAAAAAATTTACATTATTTACATTTACATTTTGTTTGAGTTTAGGGAGTCATTATTAGAGATAAAGTTAAATAGATTATTATATTTGTATTTTATGATATTACAACAAAGGACACGAAAAGGTTCATGCAGAAAATAGTTTAAATTACAGTGCTGAAGATAAATAGGAACATAATTTCTAGTAGTTCTACGAGGAACACAAAAACTGATTTGGCTAATTAAAGACGGCCTACTTGAGCCTACTACAGGAGCCTACTTGAATATGAAGGGAGGAGGTTATTGGTGTCCTAATTCAACCCACGGAGAGCAGACCGCAAGCAAAAACAAAAGCAAACAAACAGTGCAAAAGAGAATATAAGATTGGTTGCACTTGTATGCTTATGCTTTTGGTTTTATTTGCACAATAAAAAAAACACACACAATTCAAAGCAGTTTTATTAAGTGCACTAGAAAGCTTTCGTTAAAACCGAAAGCACAACAGAAGAAAATTTTGACTCAACTTAGCAATTGATACATGAATGAAAAAGTTTGCACAAAACTGGAGATTACAAAAATAGCAACCGTCTTGTGCGAAAATTAGAGATGCCAATATAGAGTTTATGATTTTTATAGCCTACTGTTCAAAATAGAGATAAATAAATTTAAAAAAAAAAACATATGCACTCATGCATAGACACAAACACAATTATTGCCATTAAAGCAGTAAGCTGGAGCCAGCATCCTGGGAGCGCTTGAAAGACGTGGATCACTGGGTACCTAGTACAGATCCTGAACGAATACTGCTGTATGAAACGGAAGCTGGCCAGAGGCACGACACTGTTACCGGAGGAGTTCCGCATGGCTCAATACTCGGACCTATCCTTTAGAACATAATATATGATGATATTCTGCGACTCACCTTGCCTGGATATGGCACCCTAATAGTTTTGTGCTGGTGACATAGCGCTGGTCACAGTAGCAAATTACATAAAGGACGCCGAACTGAAGTGCAGCGTTGCAATGCACACTATAACCAGCTGGCTGGACTTAGTCTTTCGAAGCATAAAACAGAAAAATAGTTGAGAAGGTGACGGTCCAAATAGGCCCCACCATAATCCAGGCCAAGGCAGCCATCAACTACCTGGGAGTAGACTTTGGTACAAAGCTCAACTTAAACCGCCATAAGCCGGACGATGACCAATACATGCCGCCCATAAAGAGGAAGAGGAAGCAGGAAGCTAATTGTTTCAGTAGTCACATCCACAATCCTCTACGGCTCGAGTGTGTGGCCCCAGCAATGCAGCTACCGTCTTATAACCATGGATGCAGAATGGCATATACACGCTTTGGGTTTTACAAAAATTTGACCCTACAGCGATGGGAATATGCTTTATAGCACTCAGAACTATTCACAGCGACCATTGAACGAGCAGCAATGTAGCGCGAGTAGTCCGAGGACCTTCCTGAGTTCTTGAACTTCCTAAAGAGCCTAGACTTAATATTTTTATACTCGTACTCTAGTAGAGTAAATGAATATATTGTGTTCGTGGAAATGTATGCAACAGGCGAAAGGAAGCATTTCGGACCCCATAAAAAATATATATTATTGATCAGGAGCAACAGCCGAGTTAATCTAGTCATGTCCGTCTGTATGAACACCTAGATCTCGAAGACTATAAGCTACCAAATTTGATATGTAGAATGTAGGTTTCAAACCGACTGAGTGGCTCGCACGAGACATCACTGATGTTGAAATCACCAAAAACTAGCGATTGATCAATATTAGAAGGCATAAATACGATCGATTGAATAGCAATAAGATGATTGATCAGGACTATCTGCATTCTCTGCGTTGTGCATAGCCATAGCCAGACCTGGTGGACCGAGAGGGTGCGCTGATGGATTCAAAACTAGCGGCTTTGTTGTAATAGAGGCAAGTTAGTATGCATCGAGTTTTGGGAACTTGGGAGAACACCGCCTGTACCTGTGGGCAGGCAAAGAGGCAAGGGCAAGTGTGCATCAGGTGCCGTACGTACCGACTGGGTGTCTTGGCTATCGTTGGGCGCCATGGACTGGCTCAATGGGTACCTATTCTACTTGGCCACGGCCTAGTGGTTTATAAGGAGGACTCTGGTCCGGCGCTGTGGTTGGGGCCTCATTGCGCGCCAGAACGAGCACTAGGTGTGCTGTGAGTGCCCGTCTTCCAGGGACGCAAATCTGATATGTTCGTAAAATGCTGATTCCCACATACGATCGAAGTGCTCCATTGTAGAAGCGTCCATGCTGATTGTTGCAATTGGTTTTAGTTTTAATTAGAGCTTCGCAGTCTATAACTGATATGCCCTCCCAAAGTAGCATTGATGGTGCTCTGCTCCAAGTGCAATTGCTGCTTTATTGGTGTTAGCTCATAAGCGATCGCTTTAGTTAGCCTTTCGCTGCCTATACCTGATATGCCATCCTGAGGCAGCTTGCCTGGCAAGAGTTGATGTTTGTTTTGATGATTATACTTCGGCATAGTGGAAACGGCACGCTCACACACTGACACCATTTATAGTAGAATTTAGAAGTAGTTTCTACAGTTTTATTGTAAATAATAATGCACAGTTGGGCGAGACGACATTTTAGGTTACTGGTATTTTAGCTTTACAGGGTCGCTGTGTCGAAAATTAGTACCGTCCTAATGCTGATCATGATGAAGGCAACGACTACAAAGCGGGAAAACAGATGGAAGTACTGCAAATATCCCTTGCAATTCTTGTAGGCTCGAAACTATCGCGCAAATAAGATCGTCGCGCATATCACAAGAAGTCATCGCATCCCAACGACTATTGATTTTCTTAATTGTTTACCTTATTAAAAATAATATTAAAAAGGATTAAGAACGCTAGAGTCGATATTCGGATTATGAGATTATGCTCTCCAAATTTGGTCACGCTAGCTCCTAAGTCTCCGAGATCTAGGTGTTCATACGGAACTAAATGATCAAGAATATATGTACTTTATGGGGTCGGAAACGTTTCGTTTTGCCCGTTACTACTAGAGTACGAGTATAAAAAGGGCTTTTGCAGACTGTAAAATAATATACACTATTTATATTCCGAAAATAATATTAACAAGAAAGGGAGGCTTGCTTCGACTTGCCGAAGCGTACTTATTATTCACTATGACGCCTGTTCCCGTTTGTGCACGCTTGAAATGGGTTACATTTTTGTAAAAATAAATTTACACGTGAGGTATATCAATTAACACTTAAAACTCTTCCAAATGAAATTGACATAAAAATATAGCTCTAGTCAAAAGTACACGCCATAACGAGGAAATGGTGAATTACTTTTGATTCCGCAGCTACAAGGATAAATCCGTGAAGCCACATATTTCAATCGGATTCGGAAATTGCGAACACCAATCAAAAAGTAAACCGCTTGATTCAAGTGGCAGTGGAAATGCTTCTATGTCAGCTGCCTAGTACAGTAATCCGGTCTTAATAAAATTTGTTCAGAGGGCTCCTAAAATGGGTACGGGTGGAGTTTTCTTTGCTTTGAATAAAAACAGAAGTTATTCTACTAAGCGTTCATTCTGAAAAAATCAGTTATTTGAGAGCTATATGATATATTGGTCCGATTTGCATAAATCTTGAACTTAACCAGCGTTCTCAGCATTTATTTAATATTTGACACACTCAGAAGTTTGCACTTTTTTATTTTTTTTCTGGTGGTGGTTTGCTCTCAAACAAAATTTTTTTTCGATTTCGTCTCAATTAGTATGCGATCTCAATGAAATTTGGCAAATCGGTCGATTAAGTGCTAACACGTTTACATATATGAGTTATATGATATATGATTTTTTATTCAAATTTAACCAAATTGGTAAAATTGTCAGTTTTAGAAGACTCTACGTCTGCGGAATAAAGTTGATGCAGATCGGATCTGTATATCAAAAGCTCTCCTATAACCGACCCATTCGGAATGAACTCTTAGTATACCGGACTCGCAAACGAGTACGAAGGTTTTGCTGGCGCAAGCTGATGAGGACCTGTGTTTCTTTTTTGAATTCATTTGCGAGAGTTTCATTCGAAAAACTTTCGCTCAATATTCGAAATTAATATTATTTTCGGACTTTTGGTCTGCTTGGTTACTCTACCAGTACGACTATTAAAAAGTGGTTTAATATATGTAACTAATAGGATATAATATTTATACATGCATTTATTTATGTTTGAGTCAAACTTAAAATTGTACTTTTAGAGTTGTCATTTGTTTTTTCTATTTGTTCTATTTATCACTACAATTTATCTCTTCATACATTTTCAGGTGCACCTGTGAACAGTGCTAAACTCGAATATCACAATGAAATTAATGCAGAACAAGAAACTTCGCTCTCTGAGACTAGATAATAATTAGTCTGTAAAACAGAAAATATTATATGTAAACTGGTTAAGGTGTCATTATTATTAAATGTGCTAAATGTAAAAAAATAAATAGTTTTATTTCTATGAGTGTGGAGTTTTGTCGATCTACTTCATGAAGTTAATATTGTAGTCGGCTTGAAGTCTAGTTAATTGGACATTTTTTTGAAGCCAATATATTTAATTTGCTCTTCTGCAACTGTCGTCTGGAAAAATTTGTAACACGTCTGCAACGCATGGCGAAGAGTTGTCAACTGAAGTTGGCGAAACTTCTTTAAATTGAGTTATGTTAGTTACTCACCCAGGTTGTTACACAAATATCGCTTGTAAAAACTATACCGGTAAACTACATTAGTCTCTAATCAGTTTAGTGTCACCAAGCTCACCAGGCTTATTGCTATGACCTAACTCACAGCACTCAAATATCCAGAGCTTCAGACATTGAGATTCATAATTAAGATAGATGGATTATAATGGCTTTGCGAACAGAAAAGACGAAACCAGCACCACTCATGACAGGATATAAGTCGTTATACCTATCCTAGTTCCTAGACTAAGGGGAAAGGCGAGCTAAAAGCTAAAAGCTCAAAAGAATCAATTGTACCATTAATCAGTTGGTGCACAAACATCACACCGTGGCAGACGGTTTAATAGTGAATGCAGAGCAACATGCTTAAGTCTACTAGGGTGGGATGGAAGTCGTAGGTTTGGATCCCAATTCCCACGGAGAGCAAACAACAGAAATTGTTTATGAACAAAATCTATCTGATCCTGGTATATAAAGAACTGATGTCTCCAGACGCCAGAACAGTATTCAAGTATTGGACGAACGAGAGCTGCATAAAGGATTTTGGACGTGTACGGATCATTAAATGCTTTGGACCATCTCTAAGACACTTGGATTTGTTAACGATAGTAGAAATACGCATGCTGAAACATAAGTTATGGGCTAATAAAACCCCTAAATTGTTAATGGAATAGGTGCGATATAATTGATCGTTTCCAATAAAATATGATGCCATAGTGAAATAAGCTCGATAGAGCGACATGACTTTGCACTTGCTGTGATTAAAGTATAGCGTGTTCGGATAACTTCCGAACCTCCGATTTACAGCCTATTTTTGTGAAGTGGGATTATAAAGAACTTTTTCCAGACGTTTGAAGAGGATCCTGATTCTAAAGACATATTAAAAAGCATATGAAGGGGGCAGTCATTAATAACATCAGGTCCAGGAGAGAAAATAGGCCTAACTGTTTTCATGCATTGAGCCACATGTTCAAGGCTGAGAATGAGCAAAAATGACACAAGACTTACTTATAGTGTATGTCATAATATTCTTTAGAGTAAGTGGTTTGAAAGAAGGACGCAAATAAATCAGCAAAGCCGCCTATTAAACTACGAGGGCGGCACGAATTCAAAGTAGGCTCAATGGAAGACACACATTAATCAATCAAAATATTCAAGTCGAAAAAAAAATCTTAGTGCCCTTATTTATGCTACTGCAATTAAGGATGAGACCAATCTAAGGTGCCCGAAATAAGTAAATGGGACAAAGATTTGGCAACTTGTATTAACCGTAAGATGCAATTCTTGGGTTTCTCTCTTCCCACTATATTTCGTTTATAGTGTGCTTGTGCGGTAGGCAAAAAATTTCGAAAAAGTACAGCACGGTTTTTCCGTTATGTTTATTTATAGATGACAATGTTGAGTTTTTCGAACGAAATAAGTAAATGGGACATATTAGTTTGTTTTAATTTGCGACTGGTTGACCACGTAAATTTGAAATTTTCATATTGAATTCTGTTCAGAATATTAAAATAAACAAAAATAAGTAAGTTTTAAGTAAATTCATTACTTATAACAGCTCCTAATTGCTTTTTTTTTGTTAAGAAATGTCAAGTTTTGGTCGTTTAACGGATATCGAGCGTGGAAGAATCTTGGCACTGCGAGATTCGGGGATGTCAATACGCAAAATTGCAGGCAAGGTCGGCAGAAATAAGAATACGGTTGAAAAATTAATAATGAACCCTGAAAATCATGGCAAACAACTCCGCTCTGGGAGCCCACCCTTGGTTGACAACTAGGACAAAAGGCGAATAAAAAATCTAGCGGTCAAGGAAAATATCAGCGCATCCCAAATACGGAGAAATTTGTCTCTACTGATATCTACGAGGCGTGTGCAACAAATTTTAAAGTGTTCCGAGAATGTTTCGCATGGAAAAAAACTGTTAAAACCGGAACTACTGCCTAGGCACAAAGCCGCTCGATTGCAGTTTGCAAACAAATATAAATTTTGGGATACTGAATGGGAAAATATAATTTTTAGCGACCAGAAAAAGTTTAATTTAGACGGCCCTGATAGTAACCGCTATTATTACCGCGATTTACGATGCCCAAAAAAAGTCCACGTGTCCAGAAATTTCCACGGAGGATCTCTTATGATATGGGCTGCGCGGGATGCAATGGAAAGACACCCATGTGCTTTATAACGCATAAAATGACTGCACAAAAGTATATGGAGCTCTTGGAGAGTGTATTAGTGCAATTTGGAGAGGATAAATTTGGTGATACCTGGATTTTCCAGCAGGATAGTGCACCCATCCATACCGCAAGGCTCACTAAGGCTTTTTTTAAAGATTCCCAAATTCCTGTTTTAGAGTGGCCCGGACCTAAACCCGATTGAAAATCTTTGGGGCATCTTGTCTCAACGGGTTTATGCCAACGGGAAGCAATTTTCAACTCTAAACGAGTTAAAAGAAGCCATTATGCGAGAATGGGAGAAATTGGATATACAAATGCTCCAAAACTTGGTTAATTCATTGCCAGGACGGATAGTGAAGGTGTTGAACAACAAAGGGTGTTCTATGTAAGATATTGTTATAGTTTAACAATTTTTGTTTTTCTTTTTTTTTAAGTTTTGACATACAAATAATGAATTTGTCCCAGTTACTTATTTCGCTTCAGAATATTTTGTCTTAATTTTTTTCTTAATTTTCCCAATTTTTTTTTATTTAAATATGTTAAAGTCTATTCATAATATTATTAAGTTTATATAATAATTTGTTTTTTGAAAATATATTAAAGGGTTAAGTTGTTATTCCTTAGAACGTAGTGTCCCATTTACTTCTTTCGCGCACCTTACTTGTTGAATTAAGGAGTTCACGAAAGTGAAGTCAGTCTTTCATCTTTGTGGTGACATCTTTGAGATAAGGTGGAGCTAGATACATTATTTGGAAAACAAAGTCCTACCAAAATTTGCAAAGTGGGATGAAATGTGTCTTCCGGTAGAGATAACGGATTAGTACAAAACACCAGGTCTAGCAAACGTTTCGAACAATTAAGAGCACTATTGATGCCTACTAGGATACCATAAAAAGTAAAAAATTCATGTTGTCAGGTAGCAGTCATACAATTAGAATTTTCGATAGATGACCATGCGGAATATTAAAATCACCAAGTGTGACTAGATAGTCCTTTTCATTAAGAAGACAATTTACTTGTTGAATTGCTTGGGAAAGGTAAGTGGATGAATCGCATTTTGGCCGAATATAGGCCGAATATAGAAAGCAGTATTGCAGTGCTTCTCACACAGCAATAAACCCAATACCTGGTTCAAGCAATAATGGAAATTGTTCGGATATCGAGTGTGAGGTCACATATATAAGGACTCCTTCGCCACGAGAAAGACCAGGGTCACTTCGATCAAGGATATATATCATGTATCTCAACGATAATTTCAGAGCAGGTAACTGTAAGCTATGTCTCAGTAAAAGCTATAATATCTACGTCAAATGTAATGTTACCAGCGTTCAGTCTACACAGCTTAGTATGTCCAAAGATACTTCGAATATTTTGTATAGCTAATTATTAGGGAGTCAATTAGTTTTTGAAACTGATGACTGAAGTAATGTACCAGGATGCAAGTTATTTGCTCTATTCTGAGAAGGACGCTTTTCCTTTGGTGTAAATTCCTGCATTACTGTGTGCGGAGGCCAGTTTCAATTTTGAAGAGCTTTTTCAAAAAGGGTAGAAGGCAGCCACAATTTAAATGAAGCAAGATCTCGCGGGTGTTTGAAGTTGAATTTATTTACGCCAACATTATTCGGCGTTGCGTGATGCAAAGTCCGACAGATGTGGGATCTAACCATATCTTCGGTTACATTGACGTTAAGCGGAACTCAAATATAGGTTTCCTGGGAGAAAGGGCCGATAGCACAATGGATCAGATGTGAGATTAAGTGCAACAGGAGCAACAGCCGTGAGTAAAATATTAGAAGCAGCGACACCAGGCGTAACGGCAGAAATAGCGATAGCACAGCCGGTAGCGGCAGTATCCTCAGCATCAGCAGTAGCTGAGGCGATACTTTAACCAGCATCCGCAGATATGTTGGCCCCTTCAGTAGCTACAACAGACACATATGAGGGCAATGACGGCGTCGCATCATCATGATAAGCAAGATCAGCGGATGCACTATGCAGATTCCCTTCAGCCTGGAAATCTGAAACGTTGGATAAGATATTGTAATTACTCGCGAGTGAGTTGAGCGGAGAGTTTGTCATGGTCGCTTTGCCTTGTTTACTTGAATTTGAATTTTAACGCATATCGTTTGCGACATAATTGTCGCCTGCGCTGTAAACTAGAAAGCTTTACTGTAAGCTGCTTGCTTACGGCTTGCTAAATTCTGATTGGCCAGTAATACAGCCAACTTAACGTTGCATTTGAGTCTCCAAGAAAAAACTCGGGAATGGTTAGCTATAAAAAGCTGCGCACAGCTGTCAACGGTCTCTTTGCTGTTATTGCGTGGCTGAAAATAATTAAAGTAAAGTAGATAAATAACATTTGCAAAATTCCACGTGGTATGACGGGCCAACACATCCGGTAAAATAAGTAGAACACGAAAATGTACATTGTGTCCCGCAACAACCCGAATCGTTTGTGTACGGTACGGGAATAGCGTAGAGCCTGTTGGCAGAGTTCGCTCACAGCAGAGACGCTACGGGAAAATATTAATCTGTTGGCATCGGGCATCTAGCCAATACGTCAACTAAATTGGAGTTGTGCATTGGAAGAAGCACAGTAGAAGGTATGCGCAGAATACCATATCATTGGGTTCCATACATATTTTCTATTAAAATCTGTGTTCTTGATTTTAGTGTGCCGTACCACCCACATCCAGATCACAGACTCGTATCATACATCTCATTGGAGCATTTGCTCTGTGCCAAGGCAGCTAATCTCGGGTGTGGGTTAAAAATTTGGATCGAAAATTTGGGTCTATTGGTGTCATTACCATAGTGCCATTTTCCGGCTCTGGGAGCAGATCCAGATTCAGAAGGAGAATCCAAATAGCAGCAACAGAGTTCCCCGCCTGCTAAGCCGTTAACGCTGCAGCTGCAGTCTTGTTAGAGCTCAGCAAACACCAGCGTTAGCCATGTGGTGTAGTGTTGAAGTGTAGTGAATATGACAACGTAAATCTAAAAACAGCCTAAAGTGTAATTCAATATAGATTGTCAGTCAGGTTGCCTAATGTAGAAGGTCCCATAATGTAGCGGACACAATAGTTTCGGCAAATGTAGTTTGTAAATTTTTCGTGTGCATTTTATGTAAGTCGAGCGCAGTGTGCAAAGATTACCAAATCCACAGCTGAAAAAAATTATAGCTGAAAAATTAAAAGCTTACGCACAACAACGATCTAACCAAAAATCTCAATAAAAGTAAAATAAAATAAAAGTAAATGAAGGTTGCACTATTTTGTCAATATAAACAATTATTTTTCTCTTAACACCTTAAACACTTTTACTTTATCTATTATGCATTTGAAAATTTAACGAAATTTAACATCCATGTATTTAATCTAGCTATTTTAAACTGTTTAATAAATAAATGAAATTCCGTTATTTTTTCTTAAGCGAGCTTAAGTGAGTAAAGTAAAATCAAGATAAACCTGGAAAAAACATACGCTTAGAATTCAATATGCACTAACTCACTTAAATATTTTATATTTCAAATCTTCTTACTATATATATATAAATTATTGTTTGTAATATAAAATAGCTCCTCGCGGACGCTAAGTGAGATTTCTTGCAAAAGATTTTTATTAAGGCGATCTGCCTTTTGTTAAATTCAATTACGATCTAAAGTTTACAAATCATGAGTACTTAACATCTAAGCTTTGCTTGCCGGCAGCGCCGACGCTGCCGTCGCTTGCGCGTGGCAGCAGCTCCAAGCAAACTGCAACGCTAGCGCCTCGTGCAGGGTGTTGAGTTACATAGCGGATGCTTGCGCAACTATGTTGTCAGGCGCTGGCACAGCTTTGCAGACCGAACCCGCGATCCAGACCTCGAATGTTTATGTTGGCCGTTGATAGCGCTGGGTCAGCTTTCTTCATGCCGGCATGGGTCTTTGGCCGACTATGTCGTCAGGCGCTAACTCCGCTCCGCCAACGACATTGAACTCGAGACCCAACACACAAGTGGGCTCGCTGGTCGTCTATAGCGCTGAGTCAGCATTCTTCTTGCCGACATGCGGAACATACTCTTCTCGTTCCGCGGGTATATGGTGTCCGCGGTTAACTACTCCCCCTCCAAAGACTGACCGTCCCTGGTCACGTTGTAAGTTTTCAGCATCTCCTCTATTTGCCGAGAATCCCGCCTCTTCTTGGCGTACTGGCAGATGGCAATGGATCCACAAATTGTGGCGCAGGTCAAGATTCCCAATCCGAATGTCAGCACGGATCTGGTTCCGAATGTGCCGTCGTTTCTCAACTCGAGGATATGGCTGAGGTTTTCTTCACTCAAACGATGGAGGTACGGGAGGCTTAACGTGTTCACATGCCCCGTGATGTTTAACAAGGGTGAAGCTGCGATTCCTGGGGACCGCTCCTGTACGCTGTTCTGGTTTACGTACCTGGTCCCGTTGACTGTCGCGTAGCTGTCAAACGTCACTAGCTGGGTTCCGGTTGAGCTGGTTTCCGGATTTTCGTCGAAAACTATGGTAGCTGGCCGGTCATTGATGATGATGATGCCATCGTCGACCAGGTTTCGCTCGGCGCCTGCTCACAGAAGGTAGTTGTTGTGGTTGGCTTGCAGTTGATGACCCCTAGGATTTGTCTCCCGCACTCCGCTACCACATTGTCCAAAAGCCGCAGGATGGTATTGTTGTGCGCGACCGGGAAGATGGTAATTTTCCGGCAAAGCTTGCTTACTCTAGGATACTTAATGATAATTTTTACTATCTCTAAAGATTGAAATACCTTAATACTAGATACATCTAATAGGTTGGTTATAGTAGTCCCTGTGAGTTCATTCATAAGAACGGACTTAAGATCAGCATGGTCTAAAATGTTTGGATTTATGATCCCTGATTTTGCAAGTGTGATTGTTAACATGAGGTTACTAATTTCGCTCATGAGGATTCTATTTCTAGCCAAAAGTGTTTCGTACAAGTGAGCGGTGTCTGCCTGCTCACCCTTTGTAATTTTGAGCAATCTGTTTACCGTGTCGGTTAGCAAGTTTATCTGTACCTGTGTTTTGGAATTTATGTCTATCTGCCTATTGTTGGAATTTACCAGCTGCGCTTCCGTCATCCTAATGTTCTCAAAGTCTCGTGCGTCCGGGGTGCCCGCAACTACCTTGAGCGCCGTTCCCAAAAAGTCAAGGCTTCTTGCGTTGCGGTGGTGCACTTCAAGAGCGGACAAAAGGTCCTGTACGTGTCCGGTGTCTACTTCCAACAGTTTCCGCATATGGGACTGTGGGAACATGCCTGATAGTTTTTTGGTCTCGTCAATCATTCTCGCAAACTCCGAAAGGTTGGTAGTGTGCGTTAAGAAGTCACTGTCGTTCCAAACCAGTACGTTCCCGTCCGTGATAGGTATGTAGTTCGAGTGTGAGTAGTCCGTCATTCGTGCCGTCACCGTCACCAGTAATGTCAGTATCGTCCAGTACAACCTAAGGTATGGAAAAAAATGTTGGTCTGTAAAAAATGTTCTTAACAATACAAACTACAAACTCAACGGAGGTTGTCCTTATGGACCACTCTCCCCTTAATGAGGACCGTTGTCCCCAAGTCCGCCTCCACCTTTTCCTCATTACAAAGCGGAGTAAGTTTATTCCCTAACCTCCGGTTTGTTTTAACGAGTACTTTTTCACCCACTTCGAATACCCTATTCTGCCTGTTCTGGTTAAGTCTGGAATTTTGCACTAACTGCGCTTTCTCTAGTCTCTCCCTGATTTTCTGCTGAGTTCCTTGCGACGCGTCGTGCAAGGTATCTATGGGTTTCCTCTGGGTTACCGAATGTATCGATCTGTTATACTCGATAGTAGCCTGCAGTATTAGCTCGACCGTATCGTTTATCCCCTTTTGTAACTTGAGGCACCTGGCTATCTCCGTGAGGGTACTATGGAAACGTTCGACCTGACCGTTTGACGTACTGTGCAAGGGTGGAGCGTTGGCTACTCCGATCCCATAGCTGTTAGATAGTAAGGACGTAACGGTCTCCGACTTAAGTGCTGGCTCGTTGTCACAGTATATCTGCTTGGTTCTTGGGAAAACATCTATGACCGTTAACAACGGTGGTATTAAGTCCTGTATAGTACGGGATACTATATGTTGGACGACAGCGAACTTAGAATGCTTGTCGATGCAGGTAAGAAACAGTTTGCGGTCTGTAGAAAACACATCGATATGAAGCATTTCTCCCGCCCGTGAAGGAATCGGCGTCTGCCCGAGCTCCTGTTTCTTAGGATGTCTATCATATTTTGCCTTCGAGCAAATCTTGCAGTTCAGCACCACTTCGTTCGCTAGTTTTGTCATCTTCGGGAAGTAATAATCGGTCATTACTTGTTTGGTATTTTCCTGGGCGGCTCTATGAGCTCGATTGTGCTCAGTGACAAGAATCTCTCTTCTTTCCCCGCTATCGAGGACGTCTGTGACGAAATTCTTGCAATGCCAAAATTTGGTAGTAGGGAAACTGCTCACGAGTTCGTGTTGCACATGAGCTAGAATAGGAAGCTCGCAGTGGATGGCATTTACCACATTCGGGTTGACAATGGATTTCACTATGTCAACTAATCCGTCCCTGCTGGTAAAATTGATCATGTGGCGAGTTTTCTCGCCGAAAATAATATAATTCCTTTTTAAAGGGAAACGGGACTCTTCCAGGACAATCTGATTCCTGAAACAGTTCACAGGTTTTTCAGTTGTCTCGATGGTGTATGTCAATGACGCCTCGCTATGAACCGTAGCGGCGTCTGACCTTGGCTGCTCGCTTTCGAGCGCATTTATGTTTTGCCGTGAGAGGGCATCGGCTACATGGTTTGCCTTTCCAGGCTTGTAAAATAGGTTAGCACCTGTCTCATCTATGCGCGCTTTCCAACGCTTAATTTTGGCATTGGGGTTGCCTTCAGACACCGCGAACGTAAGTGGCTGGTGGTCTGTGAAAATGTTTATATCCTTTACACCGTAAAGGTAATTCCGGAACTTAGCTAGGGCCCATACGATGGCTAGCAATTCTCGCTCGTTAGTAGCGTAATTTGCCTCCCTATCTTTCAGAGTTCGGGAGATCATTGATATTGGCCTTCCATTTTGGGAGAGAACCGCCCCAATCCCATATGCTGACGCATCGGTAGTCACGTCAAAAGGTTTCTTGTAGTCTGGGTACATTAACATTACATCTTCCGACGCTAAAATGTTCCTGAGCTTCTCGAAGGCGTACCTCTGTTTCTCGTCTAGCTTTACTGGCATTTTCTTTGACTTATACTTGCTAACGGAACCATTTTCTCCCTTGAGAATGTCCGAAAGGGGTTTCGCTATCGCGGCGAAGTCCTTGATAAAACAGCGGTAGTAACTAGCTAGACCTAAAAACGACGTAACTGCGAACAGTGACTTCGGCTCAGCGTAATGCTGAATTGCCTTCACCTTTTCAGGGTCCGTCTTTGCACCGTTACTTGTTACAATAAATCCCAAGTACTCGACGCTGTCTTTGAAAAATTGGGACTTCTCCTGAGCAACCCTCATATTTGCGTCGAGCAGGCTCTTTAGGATCCATTCGACATGTTTAACATGGTCTTTTTCATTTTCCGAAAAAATTATGACATCATCGACATAGACGTAACAAGTCTTACCGATTTGTTCCCTGAGAACATCGTCGATGGCCCTCTGGAAAATGCTGCTAGCATTTTTTAAGCCAAAGGGAAGCCGACAGAATTCGTACTTCCCTCCATTCACAGAGAACGCTGTTTTCTCTCTGTCCTCCTCCGCCAGAGTTATCTGGTAGTACCCGGACTTGAGGTCAAGCGTTGTGAAAAACCTAGCCTTACCCAGATTTGCCAAAATCGTCGATATGCATGGCATTGGGTATTTGTCCGCGATGGTTTTTTGGTTCAGTTTCCTGAAATCCGTAACCAAACGCTTCTTCCTGTTGCCATTACTGTCGGTGCCCTTTTTATCCACCACCCACATGGGGCTGTTGTACGGGGACCGAGATTTCCTTATGATGCCATTTTTCAAAAGGTCGTTTATCTCCGAGGTTACAAAATCTTCCACCCCTCGCGGGTATGGATACGCCCTCGAGTAAACTTCTTTGTTGTCAGTCGTCCGAATTGTGGCAACGACTGCTGTATTATATGGCAGCGACTCGTTAGAGTCAGCAAAAACCTTACTATTCTTCTTGAGCATCTGAAGGAATGCGGGCTTTACCACAGAAGGCACGTCAATGTCGAGCACCTTGGTGTGATTTACGTTCGAGCAATTGTGATAGTGTATCGTTTCCGATCTACCCTTAGTCAGCAATTTGCTTTCACTCAGGCTTATGGCGGCATTGACCTGTTTTAACAGGTCGAGGCCGATTATTCCATCAAATGTGGAAAGATCGTTTAGGATAAAGAATGTGGCTGCTTGTCCAAACATTGGCAGCGTACACTTGTGCGTTACATTATTTGAGCCGTGGATCGACTGCACGACAAACTTCTTTTCGACAGGGACAACGCTCTTGAGGTGTCTGAGAGATTTCAAATAGTTCTTAGACGCGCCCGTGTCGATCAATAATTTAACGCTTGTCCCTGCTATTCTTCGCCGTAAGTACGGCAGCAGGGACTTTGTCCTAAAAAATTTACGCGGCTAACCAGAAAGTTGAGAGTATCGCTCTCATACTCGACGTCAGCCTCAATTTCCTCAACTTCCTCTTGAGCCTTCTTGCTATATGTTGCCTCCTGTTCTGCGTTGCCGGCGGACAGGTGGTCCAGCCTTTGACGCCTTTGGCCCGTCATGCGATCGGACGTATTCGAACGCTTCTGTCCCTGATGAACGTAAGTCCTATAGAAACCCTGACCCCTTTGGTAGCTAGTGGGCTGCCTGAATTTGGATGAGCCTGACCTCCATTGGCTCCGCGCCGTTACCACCTGCTGGTTTGGCTTGTGTGGCTTCTGTATTCTGCTGGCCCCTTTGCTTTCTAAAGGCAGGGCTTTTGCCTTGTCCAGCTTGTGGACTCTGCTTATACTCTTGCTGAGTGTGACCCTGGCGGACGTGGTTCCGCGCTTCGTTCTTGCTAACTTTCTCCTCCATGCCCCGCGCGAAGTTTGCCGCAAAAGCGTACCTGTCGTGGTTTGCTTCGACCTCCTGGGCCAAAGCCAAAGCTGACGGCAAATCAGGTGGGTGTGCCGCAAACAACACATCTGTCAAGTTACGCCTTAACCCGGAAATGAAAACCCTTAAGGCATCGCCTCTAAACTTCTCGCACATACCTCTGGCCAAATGCTCTTCAAAGACCATGTTAGCTTTGTTGGTCAGCAAGGTGAGCTTTTTCTCTACCTCGTCATAATATTCCAAAATGGACATGCTTCCCTGCCTAAGAGTGCCCATTTCCTGTTCTATAACATGGATCGGTTTTTTATCATTGTATGTAAAGTCGAGGCGCGATATGATGGCCTGAAAATTGAGAGGTGTATTGAATGACGCAAGGATGGCATTCGCCGATCCCCTTATTTTGTTCCTAAGGATTACCATGGCTTGGTAATGACGCGAGCTACCGTCGTACTTTTTGAAAATTTCGTACGAACTATGTGCTGCCTGTCGCCATGCCACGTAAGTGTCATGCGCGCCACTAAACTCTGGCAAACTCTTCATCGCGTCAAGGGGTTCGTCGCAACGAATACCCTCTATGATTTGTGCGTCTTGGTAAACCTTAATTTCAGGCACCACTATGTTTGATCTTTTTAACCGCCCTGCCAATTCGTCCATCTCTCTCTTGAATTCGGCCCTAATCTGTGCCTCTCTCCTGTCATATTCTTGGGCCTGCGCTGCTAAGGCAGTCGCGATGATTGATCGAAGCTGTTCCGCTTCCATATCTGTTTCCCTTGCCACTGTTTCGGTTACCTGAACTTGTCTGAATTCCTCAATTAAACCTTCTAGGACACTATCGTTGCTATCGGCACTGTCCCTTCTGTTCATATGTTCCCACTCGCTACACGTCACGGTACACAAAAGAGGCGAACGAGGCAAACAAATTATTTCACAATTTTCGGTTAAAAATTTATATTCTAACGAATTCACGCGTGCAAAATCTGGTTTGATTTATAAATTTTGTCCACTAATCTATTATCCGTACTTATAATAAATCTCACTTACATGCTTTTATTTAATTTTAAAATCCGGCTTCCTCCTTTTGCTCCTGCGGTCCTTCCTGCGCTCGTTTGCTCGTCGCCGCTGCCCAGAGAGCTCCTGCTGCTCTGGTGTACTTGGACTCGTTGTTTTTGGCAGTCGATTGCTGCCAATTTCACTTTCACGTTTTGTTTTTGATTTTTATGTTTTTAAGTTTGTTCTTTATTTTTGTTTTTTATATTTTCGTTTTTTAACTTTTCACACCGTGTGGGTAATCCACTTGTTGGGCGCCAATTATTGTTTGTAATATAAAATAGCTCCTCGCGGACGCTAAGTGAGATTTCTTGCAAAAGATTTTTATTAAGGCGATCTGCCTTTTGTTAAATTCAATTACGATCTAAAGTTTACAAATCATGAGTACTTAACATCTAAGCTTTGCTTGCCGGCAGCGCCGACGCTGCCGTCGCTTGCGCGTGGTAGCAGCTCCAAGCAAACTGCAACGCTAGCGCCTCGTGCAGGGTGTTGAGTTACATAGCGGATGCTTGCGCAACTATGTTGTCAGGCGCTGGCACAGCTTTGCAGACCGAACCCGCGATCCAGACCTCGAATGTTTATGTTGGCCGTTGATAGCGCTGGGTCAGCTTTCTTCATGCCGGCATGGGTCTTTGGCCGACTATGTCGTCAGGCGCTAACTCCGCTCCGGCAACGACATTGAACTCGAGACCCAACACACAAGTGGGCTCGCTGGTCGTCTATAGCGCTGAGTCAGCATTCTTCTTGCCGACATGCGGAACATACTCTTCTCGTTCCGCGGGTATATGGTGTCCGCGGTTAACTTATATACCCACATATTCTATATTAAAATTCTAGCTATTGGTATATCGCCTATTGTTGTAATACGAGTTTGAGCAAATATCCATATGATGAGTTTTGAGCTTCTGGTTTTGTTATATAAAAAAGTTAAGTTAAACACAATTATAATCCGCAACGATAATTGCTGTATCAAAAATATACGCGCACTTTTTTTTATAGTTAAGAACATTGTAGAATATAAAAGTTGATTTATACTATTAAAATAAATTTCTGTGAGCAAATTAGTGGCTAAGAAATAACATAATGATGAGTATATATTTGAGTAATTTCTGAATAAATAATGAAGTATATTAATATGGAAGTGTAAGTTCTATAATTCCTGGAGACATGAGCACTTGAAGTATCAATTTGTTCTTATGGGGATCTTCAGTCAACTGTTGCTTGAAGGTCATAGGTCGGGTAGGGTAAAGAACGCGTGTGTCAACTAATATCATAGACCACGCCAATTGTTGCGACTTCAATCATGGCCCGTTTTGTTTATAGATATTTTAGTTTTGGGAGTTGAGCTTCACTTTTAGTTTCAGTAGGGATACTTAATATTATGCATCTGGGAGTGGAAGGTTAGCACAACCCACGCCACCCCGAAAGAGCTATGGAACCAGAGTCCAGCTAAACACACAGCATGCAGACTTTGTACACAGCAGGTGCGGTTACATAATTTTTGGCTCCCAACGTAGGGCCACTAGCTGGTTACATAATTTTTGGAGCCCAAAACATGACTCCAGCTATACACTAAGCATGCACACTTCGTACACAACAGGTGCGGTTACAGAATCGAAGGAGTAGAGCGTGTCATCGCATATGCTAGCCGACGACTATTGAAAGCATAGGAGAACTACGCAGCCTCCGAAAAGGAATGTTTGGCCATAGTGTGGCCCTACTCAGCATTTATTTAATATTCAACACACTCAAAAGTATGCAACACTCTTACCTTTTTTATTTGGGTGGGGTGCTTTCATACAAAAGGTTATCTTACGATTTTGTCTACAATCTGATCGTTATGAACTTTGTAGTAGATTATGTGTATATATATATATATATATATATATATATATATAAATATATATATATATGTATATATATATATATATATATATATATATATATGCATATATATATATATAATATATATATAAATTGTGAGAGGGGGCGTGCCAAAATTAGTCTCCGAGATCTTCGTGTACATACGAAAAGAAAATTTGTTGACAAAAACAAATTTCTCTACTTAAAAAAAAAAAAAAAAAAATGCTTTTCAGTTTTTTTTTATGTTTTTGCTTTTAATACTCTTATTCTAGTAGAGCAACAGGCAGAAGGAAGCGTGCCCGATCCCATAAAGCATATATATTCTTGATCAGCATCAATCGAGTCAATCTGTCTGTCCGTCCGTACGTGTGACCGTCTATATGTAGACTCACCTATTGATCCGCCCCTCCCGCCACCGCAAATCGATAAAAACGTTATTCACAAAAATAATTATATCTCGGAGAATATAAGAGCTAGGGTATCTAAATTAGGTATTCATACTCTACTTGTGAAGTTTCAGAATGCGTTTTTTCAAAATTTTGCCATGCTCCCTCCTGTCCCCTCAAAACATTAAAAACGATATATCTCCCACAAAACTTAACGCATTTAGTTGAAACTCGGTTTGTATATGTATTAGCCGATGAACGAAATTTCATTAAGATCGTATTATAATATTAGATAAAAACGTAAACATTTTGTATGAGAGCACCCCCTAAGTGTGAGTTGTATGTGAAATTATGAGTAAATATGTTTACAACATAAATAGAGCTGAACATATTACTTTATTTGCTAATAAAATATATAATACGACCTTTACCTCTTGGATTAAGATAAGGACAAAAATTTGTATCCACAAAATTATAACTAGAAAAGAATTGAACCACCTACATCTGCGAGGAGAACAAATAGTTTAGTATGTGTAGGATTTATATTAGCTAGTTTTGAAAGGAATTTTTTCATGTATGCTGTTCAGCTGTGGAATGACCTACCACACCATTTAATGTCAATCTTCACCCCTTTTAAATGAATAACGAAATATTATGAAGTTATTCAAAATATTCAATTTGTGGTAATGTAATATATACGTCATCAACGGACAAAATCAAAGAAAATTTATATGAAATTACAACTATTAACTTAATTATAAAGTACTGGCTGCTGAGGCCTTCGACTCTTATGTTATGTCTAGATTTTATTTATATTTGTATGTCTAAGAAACTTTAAAATAATTGTAGCATTTTTTGGTGTGGGTTGAGATAACAGTTGTATGGGGTCTTAATTTTTAAATATTTGGTCGTACGATGATGGACATTATATTAGGATATGGGCAATAGATAGCCCTTCTGCAGAATGGACATGTATTGTCTAATGACAGGTTGAGGTAGTGTTGGTGTGACAGGTTGGTATGGCCAAGTATATATATATATATATATATACTCTAGTAGAGTAAACAAGTATATTGCATTCGTACAAATGTATGTAACAGGCAAGCGGAAGCGTTTCCGACTCCATAAGGTATACATATATTCTTGAGCAGCATCAACTAGTCTATCAGCTATCAAAGCTATCGACTTGTAATTTTCACCATAAGCTTCTTTCTGCTGTAGGCTGCTGATATGTAAAAATCGTCAAGATTGCACCACTAAAGAACATAACCCCTACATAACTGACTGATTTGGAATGAACTCTTAGTATACACAACTTTTTAGTTTTTCATCCGAATTGAATTGATAGATGTCAGTCTAGGTGTGTGCTGACCAAATTTCATTCGGATAGGAATGAAGATATTTATTTGGAAGATATCGAGACGTTGACGTACAATGCGCTGAATGTTCAAGTGAACCCACACGACACCAAACCACGGGGCTTGTCCCGTGCGAATCGGCCGAGGGTTGCAGCCGCATAACGAGCGACTCGCTCGCTCACTTGCAATGAAAGAAAAAACCACAAGCCATAAACAATTTACATTTTCTACTAGCTGAATGCGTTAGTATAGATGTTTTATTTGAATTAAGGGATTTATTAATAGAGATAAAGTTAAAGAGATTATTGTAGTTACAACAAAGGACACAAAAAGGTTCATACAGGAGATAGTTTAAATTACAGTGCTGAAGATAGATGGGAACATAATTTTCAGTAGTTCTACGAGGGACAAAAAACTAATTTGGCTAATTAAGGTCGGCGAGTCAATTTCACAATTAATCAGCTTATGGATAAAGATAACATTAAGCATAATTCTACGGTTTTCAAGAAATGGAAGGCTCATTAGCAGAAACCTACTTGAATATGAACTGAAGGGGGCTATTGGGGTCCCAATTCAACCCTCGCAGAGCAAACTGTAAAAATTTCTGTTGAGCAGACTCAATGTGGTTCTAGTGATTCCCGTCAAGGGGCATATCGTTAAGAAGGTACGATGTCTGAAGCGGTGTGCTACGACAAAAAAAAGACATAACTTTGAATTTAGAACAATTGAGATTTATCAAGTTGACCTGACCCCAAGATTGGAAAGAATCAAGGTCATCTTGCAGCCTAAAGTGGGGGGAAGAGTCGTTGAAGGAAAAACAAGGTTTAAAGTCGTCGGCTTACATTAGTACACGAGAATGGGCAGATCGTTGATAAAGAAGATGAAGAGAAGGGAAGCAAGGTGGCTATCCTGCGGTACCCCTGATGTAAGCCTAAGGGGCTTAGAGTAAGAGTCATTAAAAATAACTTTCTAAATTCTGGGATTAAGGTAATCGGAAATCCATTTAAGAAGCCATGATGGGAAGCCAAGGGAATCCCACTTATGAATAAGTAAATATTGATTAACCGAGTTAAATGCTTTGCTAAAGTCAGTATAACAGATGTCAGCTTACATTTTATTTTTAAATCGTATTACAAATGAAGAAAATTCTACTAAATTAGTGGTTGTAGACCTACGCTACATAAACCCATGGTGAGCAGTTTATTAGACCTGTGTAAGCTGTGCAAGAGTCTAAGATATTAGGTTTTAACCATGTTTTGGTAAATATTAAAATATAAAAATCAAAAGGTAGGCACTGATATTGGCGCATTTGTAATGAATGTTGTTATGACAAAGCCAACAAAAAGCATAAGCTCGGTATAATTAGCCTTGAAAGGGCAACTTTTTTTGTACCAGCTAGACATTGACATTAAATAAGTGCCTCACTGGGTGGCTAGTAGCAGAGTAACGGAAATGAAACGACGCAACAACAAACAACACAATATAGCGATAGCTAAACACAAACAAATATCACAGCAAGCAACTAAGAGTCTTAAAATAGCATAAGTTTACAAGCAGAACGCATGCACAAATAAAAACAAACACACAGCACGATGAGCACAAAAATATATAGGATTTTATTAAAAGAACTTTAAAGTTTGCGTTAAAACCGAAATTAAATATTGGTTGCAGTGCGGTGTTCTCATAGAAAAAGTTTTTTTTACGATTTTTTTTCTACAATTATTATTCGATCTTAACAAAACTCGGCAAACCTCGGAAGATATAAGGCTTTGTGGTTTGCGGAAGGGAGGGGGGGGGGGGGGGCGTAGCGAAATGTAAAAAAAAACTGGATCTAACGCCCCACAAGGGGAGTCTACATGCCAAATTGGTTCTCTCTAGCTCTTACAGTCGCCAAGATCTAGACGTTCATACGGATGGAGGGGCAGACAGACAGACGGACGGGCATGGCTAGAGTGACTCGGCTGTTGATGCTGATCAAGAATATATATACTTTATGGAGTCTTACACGCTTTCTTCTGCCTGTTACATTCATTTGCACGAATACAATATATTCGTTTACTTTACTAGAGTACGAGTATAAAAGTTATTATATATTTATAAAATTTTATTTGGTCTTTTATTTTATACCTTTTACATTTAAATCATTAGTTTCACAGCTATGTTATTATGAATTAAGAAACAATTGTTTCGATATTTTGACTTTTAAACTCTAGAAAAACAATAAAATGTACTGCATGCATTTGCATTGCTGCATCGCTTGCCGTATAAATCATTAAATGGAGAAACTGCTGAGATAACAAGATTTTCGGAAATCTGCCCAATGATGCATTTTCAAATTGAATCAAAAAACTCATGGGTTCGGATGCAGTACGCGTGCAAAATTTGGTAACCCATGTTATTTTAATTTTAAAGGATTGATGTCAGGTACCGATACCGAAACTCTGGTATTACAGAAGAGTATTTCTTTCAGTATTTCTTTCACACTCGTTGACCGCGTAGGTTTTAAATGTCAATGTCAATGGTAGGCCTGCTGTGACTTGAAAGTTATAGTCATGTTATCTGGATTGCAAGGTGGGTGTACAAAGCATTGCTGCTTTCTTTGCCTCTGGTCGAAAATCCCAGCATGAATATTACTCAAGGTAGGACTGTCTAAAACGAGAAGTACGTACTCTGGGAAATCATAATGTACGCTATCAGTCACTAGTGAAGGTCAATAATATAATATTGCCACCACTGCACATCAAACTTGGACTGATCAAAAACCTATTAAAAGCATTGGATGCGAAAAGTGATGCAATAGATTATCTAAAAACATCGTTTATAGTTCTATCTATTGCAAAGATTCGAAAGCTATTTTGAGTTCAGATAAAAAACAGCTTGGAGCTCATTCCGATAAGTCACTGAACACATTTTAGGCAACAAGAGACATTCGGATTACATTAGAATTGCCCAACAATTGATCAAAAAATTATGAAAAAACTGGAGCAAGCATGTCCTTAAAAATTAACTTTATGTATTCTCTATTGGATTTCTTTCCGCCAACAATTAAAATCTATAGAACGACGTTATCAGGGTTTGTGGAATGAAAACATGATGGTCGACTATGTGTGGGGTCTCATACGAGAATCAGATTTAAATACCGAAAGCGATAGTTGAGCAATTTTTAAAATACTCACAAAACCAATACTTAATCATAAATATAATGTTATACCTTAAAAAACAAATAGTAAATCTTATTTTTAATCAACATTCATTGAAATATACCATTTAAGTTTGTTCTTGATCGTTTATCTATAAATTGGAAACGTGATGTCATATCAAAGAATACCAAAAAAAAAAAAAAAAAAACGTTAATTTTAACAAAAAATTGTTTGGATTGATTGCTATTTTAAAGCAGCTTTGCAAACGCATGCATTTTAAAGGATGCACAAGTTATATAATTATACAAATTACAAGTTAATGTCGCAAAATCGAAAAAAAAAAAAATTTGTAAGCCACGGTTTTCTTAATTCCAAACGACATAGCTGCGAAACTAATGACAATAAGTTGCATTTAAAAGTGTGTATGGATAATAAAGTGATATAATCATTGGCTGTAAGATAGCGTGAGAAATGGTCGAAAGTGCAAGGTGACCTTTGAAAATATCCTAAAATGGCCAGATTTTCAAAATTTCTAATATCTTAGCTATGCAAATGCACCGCTCTGAAATCTATTTTACGTTTGAAGATCTTTTCTTTTTGAAAAAAACTATTTATACATATTATAGGTTTTTTTACATTAAAAGGATTTTTTCATTTACAATTTGGTTTTGACAAGCAGAATTGTCTGATTTTTTGAGAAAAACGGAGCGCGAACCAATACCAGCAAACCTATCTTCTAAATACTGTAACATAAATACGAAACAGCATCGGCGCCTTCTTGGCTATCCGCTGTCCCTTTGAATTGTCAGAAATCTACGATGTCACATCCTACTGCACCACAAGTTATTAGCAAATAGTTTTGAAGAACTAAAACTAATATTTGAGGAAGTTTGTTTCAAAACTTGTAGGCTTCAAGTTGGCCAAATGGCCAAATCCCCATCTGCTGTCTAATAGTGAGCAGGATAAGTCTCTGCAGTTTTTTACATCTGCCTCCATAGAAAAACTTGGAATGCGATAGAATCCTCAAAATGATTTGTTTCAGTATTATTTAGATGATTCGTCTGATTCGTTATCCGCAACCAAGCCCAACATTTTATCAGTTGCATCACAGTTGGGCCTACTCTGTCTCTTCATTACAAGGGAAAGAATTTTGTTGCAAGAACTTTGGCGGCAAAAGTAGGATTGGGACTAGTCCTTTCCCGTAAGACTGCTTACTAGCTGGAACAGATTTGAACAGAATTAGCTTGATTTACACAAAATATGCTATTTTGCTACCTCGATATATTTGTCTTGCCACCTATGCAAGGGTCCAAATCTACGCATTCGCAGACGCGTGAAATGAAGCACATGGATGCTTCATTTATATTCGTACCTGTACAAACGGTACAAATTCTTTCTCAAGACTTTTATATTTATTTTTATTACAGGCAATAATTATGCTGTAAGAAAGCATGAAGCTTTTAAAAATCAGTTGTGGCATTTTCGAGAAAAGTGCAAGGTCAAAAGTGCAAAATTCGAAAAAAACAACAAAAAACACGATTTTGGAATTCAAAATTACATAGCTGCGAAATTAATGATTTGAATTTAAAAATTTGTATGGGCGACTTGTATATATTATTGGTTTTTAAAAACTGTAAAGACTTTGATTGAGGTATGAGCAAAACTGGAAGTCCACCTCTAAAACGAAAATCAAAAAAAAAAAAAATAGATTTTATATAAAATATCACCATCGAAATTTTTGTTGTTTTTTTTTATAGATATTCGTCATATGGGGGCCCATACCTATAAAAAAAACTAGGTCTTATCCTCCCGAACACAGCAAGAGCAGCTGCATATGATTTTGTTCAGGCCTCAGCACCATATAAAAGCACCGGAAGGGTGACCGATCTCTGACTGTCGCTCAAGATGGTTGCATTTTTCAATCTTTCTTATTGTGCTAAATTTTTCGTTTGTGTATCCGAGTTTTCTTTTGTTGTGCTGAATTTCGGTTTCGGTTTTAACACAAACCTTTAAGTTTACTTAATAAAACTGCATTAAAATATTTTTTTTATTGTGCAAATAAAACCAAGAGCTGAGCCATAAGCATACAATTGCCGCCAATCCTATATTTTCTTTTGTGATCATCGTGCTGTGTGTTTGTTTTTGGTTGTCCTTGCGGTGTGCTTGTAAGCTTATGCTATTTTTAGACTCTTCACTGCATCTGAATGTGTTACTTTCTAGGCCTCAGCACCATATGAAAGCACCGGAAGGATGACCGTCTTGTAAAGTGTTAGTTTCGTCTGTCGAAGGAGTGCTATTCTGTTCAATTGCTTACTGAGCCTATAGTAGTAGCACCTGTTGACTTGTTATTCTCCGCTTAATCTCCAGTCTGACATTATTGTTGCGAGCACAGCCAAGGTATACCAACTCCTTGACAAATTCAAAATTATAGGTCCCTGCTATAAGCTGAGCATTAATTCCTCGCGAATATCTGCCAGAGCACACCATAAACTTCGTTTTACTTTGGCTGATTCCCTTTAGATTGCTTCAAAAGAACCATCACTCTTGGTCACATCTGGACATCCTCCCTATAGTTGGGGATAAATATAAGGAATTTCTGCACATCTCCTTGATAGATGCTCTTAAATCGTTAGTGGGACGTAGTGAATCTATATCCGCCTGAATACCCATTAATATTGAAATATTATTATCGAGAAGCTCGAACCTACTTTTCATTTGAATTTGGAAAAAATGATATAGTTTTTTCTTCGACAGCCGTGTCCATACACCGAATGTCATTCATAATATTGTGAGGAGTCTTAGGTTTTGTAGTAACAAAGAGAAATAGATTGTAAACACAGAGAGAGACACAAATGCCGAATCAGCGACCACGTACGCATACGCACAGGCGAGTCCCACTCATCTAGCATAGAGAGCTTAACCCTGGCTCTGGACTTTGGCTTGCCAGTTCCCGTTTACAACAGTGTTTCGTAATTGAAAGTGATCTCAGTGCGAAGTGCCTAGTACCACCCTCATCAGCAGCAGCAACGGACAAGTCGACGGTACCCACGTGGCCACGTGCCCCACGCTCAGGTGTCTTGGTACGCTATAACAAGCTTATCAGCAAATGATGCTAAATAAGTAGGCAGGGAAAAGGTTACGATATATAACACGAACGCTTTAGTCGACATTAAGACTTAAGATACTCGTACTCAGCATTAATTTAATATTTGACACACTTTTACTTTTTTTGTTGTTGGGGTGGGATGTTTTCATACAAAAGTTTTTCTTGCGATTTTTTCTACAATAATTATCCGAACGTAATGAAATTTTTCAAATCGTTAGATTATGTGCATATATATATATATATATTTCATATAAATATGTCAAAATTGTGGGAGATATCATCGATATGTGGGGGAGGGAGGGCGCGTGGCAAAATTTTAAATCAAACTTGGTCTGAAAACACATTAGGCGGGTCGGCAACGCTTTCTTTTGCACGAATACAATATTTTCGTTTGCTCTACGAATATAAAAGATAATGTATGTTTGTCTGTCCGTTTGTAAAATGGGCGTGACAGCGGACTCTCATATGGGCGATAATAAAAATTCGTCATACCTTGTCACCTATTGGACCGATTGCAATACAATTTTTATAGTATAGTAATATCGACTTTAGGCGTGTCAAGGGCTTTATATCGTTTTGGAAAAATGTTAGTGGCACCGCCCTTCATATGAGTGATATTGTAGCTTGTGAAGCAAGACAGCAGTAAAAACACATTGAAAATCACTAGCACAACAACAAACATGACACGTCGGGTTAGCTAGTTAGGAAATAAACTATACTTTTATAAGGATTTTCAAATACCCTCTTGAGTCATTATTTAGCCAGAAGCTGGGTTCCAGTACCAGCAATGGGTAGTTGGATTGCTTATGCTACTCCGTGGTGAAATCCGGATAGCATAATATAAGCCTGCAAGCCTGTGAATGGACAAAATACGTGTCACTCTCTGATTTTTAGCTCGCAACCAATCTATTCGGCTTGTTCGAATAACGCCCTTATCCAGTTGGCCCATCACTTTAGAAATTATCTGTAAGTGATCCTATGGATACTGAGACTCCGACCACGACTATAGAAACTTTCTTACAATATTATCATGTTTTTGCATTTTCGTTAACCACTGTGAGCTTTGTCTCATTTTGAATTTTTCAAATTAATGAAATTAATTAATTAATTAATTAAATCAAATTAGTTAAAGTCGCACGTCTGTTTGATACTTAATTGTTAATGAAACTCAGTAATGTATAAAAACTGTAATGATGCTACTGCGCGCACACCGCCAAATATTAAGTTATTATGGTTAAGTAAGAACATGAATACAATTTCATGTTTCATGTTTCACAATTAAAATATTATGTGTGGTTCCCAAAGGATTAATGAGCAATGAAATGTCGTCGGAATGCCGCGAAAATGTACAGTAATATATGGCGGCTTTGCTTGGAAAATGAAGCCATTCCGAAAGAGAATAAAATTCAACAATAAGCGATACTTCACAAAAGGCAATTGCAACTAGGGGCAAATGGCCGTTGCCGCTAATTACTGTACAGTACCACCATGGTTATGCCTTTGTACGGCAAGTACAGTATTGTCTCACTATGTATATTTTCACTTAATAAATTCACCCCACAAATTTCTACAACTAAAAATTTCCTGTCTACGGCGGTTCACTTTGGTTGGTTTGTTTTATTTAGTGTAATTTTTAATTGATTTTCCCATTCACTAATTGCCAAGAATTTATGGAAAGTATTGTTCTGGGCCACATATTGTTACATATATACATACATACGCACATATGGTGGAACACATATGGCTCGAGGAATTAAATTTTTGGCATTAAATACCTGAGATATTGGCATTTATTTTGAGATGACTCCAAACTATCCTACGAATACTAACCAGACAATGCTATTTTCTTGCATTATAAAATATATTAACTTGTGCCACGAACAGCGTACTCACTATCATCTGCTAAGCTGGTGAGAGAGCGTGCGGAGTTACAGGCGAAACCACCCCTACGAGCGGAGAGTCGGCAAGTCGTACTTGGCGAATTGAGCTTGAGCCCAACGTCTCTTGTTCTCGGTGAGCGAAGCTAAGTCTGTTCATTCTAACTGGCAACATCTTTAACTCTGAGGGACCAATTGGAAAATCTCCAAGCATTGACTGGCAAAATTGAAGAACTAAGTGTTTTTATAAAACACATTGATCTAATTCGAAACGTGGATAGTTCTAATATGCAAGCATTGGGTATAACAGTTAGATCTAAAACAAATGATAACGCCAATACTGTGCTAATTAATAACAATAATCCAGAAGATTGGGAGAATATTAAAAGAGTTAACATTAATTTAAATGAAAATATTGTAAACAAGATTAAGACATCCAAAATTAGAACAAGCATAACTGAATATGTAACTAAATTGCTAACGAAACTGAACTTAAAATCGCAGTTTTAACAAAAGAATTCGTATAATAGTGAGACTAATGAAAAAATTATATTAAAAATTGTTGTTGGCAAGGTACCAAGCGAACCGAGACTTGTGATCCAAGCTAGAAATCCAGACACCTTATCTAAAGCAAAAGAAATGCTTATTGAGACAGATTATTTCTACAAAAATTTGAATGCTTAATAAAAGAAAAATCAAGTTAAAGTCATATGATCAGAAAGAAAATATAGAGGAAAGTTCCCATAAATTTCAACTAACTCAACAAATTGTTGCTGAGTCTTTTTCAAACAGCTCGTCAAGCGAAATATATCCAAATTCTGTTACTTTTTATAGGTCAACATGCGGCAATGATAATCGTACAAATTCTAATATGACTGGGTGTAATAATATCGTTAAATTAATGTAAAAACGCAAGAGTTATGTATGATATATTAAGACTAAGATTTCCTGAAATTTTATTATCGATGTATTGATAAAGATAAAAACAGCCGTTAAGAGGCTACGCTATAAAAGAGATGAATAAAAGCGAAATTATAATCTTATATAATTATGTTACATACATAATTATTACACGGTGTCAGAAGTAAAACATTCATAATGAGTTCAGCGGAACGCGCTTTGCCAGAAATTGATTGCGGGGCTATCCAAATGAGTGGCCAAAGTGGAAAAGTGCATTTCTTATGTACATGTTTGCAACTGGCAATGAGCAGGACATTGAACACAAAGAAAATTGAAATATTTTGGTATCGTCGGGTGCTGAGCAGAGAAATGCAAGTGGATCGTTCATAACCTATGCTTAAAAACGTCACTGTAGAATCATACAAATTTAACTACATTATTCAAAGTGAATATCAACTCTTCGTGAACTTTGAAACGGAGTTAAGGATTAAACAGATTAAACACTGTTAATATAAATGCGAGTATAGAAAATATTATGAAATAACAAGCAGCTGCAGGTCAAGCTGTTGGAACACGGGAACAAATCACTGGTGGATCTAATAAACAAATGCAGAGTATTTGAAGCAGCTACCAAAGATGCAGGCCTGCTGTATGGAAATAAAAAGTTGAGTGGTATTAAGGAGGAATCCGAAGCAGTTTCAATTGTGGAGCCGTATTTAATTCGGATCACCGGAAAGATGTAAAGCTCTTGGGATTACATGCTGTACATGTGGCAAAGTTGCGCATTTTATTTAATATCAGGACGTTTACGTACAATGCGCGCCATGTTCACGTAGACCCACACGACACCATGACGTGGCTAGAAGCTCCAACCTCCAGCCCAACCGGCCGAGGGGCGCAGCCGCATAACGAGCGACACGAATCGAGAAGACAGAAAACAAAGCGGACTCGCTTTTTACAATTTAAATTATCTATAAGCTATATGCGGTAGCATAGATGTTTTATTTGAGTGAAGTGAGTTATTAATAGAGAATATTAATATTAATATTATTATTGCGAAGTATTGCAACAACGAAATCCAAAGGACGACAACAACAGGGACAAAGCATCAGCCAAAAGAAGGATGACAGCAAAAAACAAAAGCAACTCTACAAGATAGAATAGGTAAACGCAGTTTTAAAGAAAACAGGCACCAAAAGAATAGATATGATTTTCTCAGAATATGTGAGTGAAATGTATCATTTAAGGTTGACCGATGTCAACTATATACCGATTAAGTTAGTTAAGTGTTTGAAAACAAGTATTTGTAACGGTCAATCCTTGATCTATGATTCTAATAACAGCAGAGTTAAGAATTTTGGTAAGGTAGAATTAGAATGTCGATGAAAAAACGGCATTAGTTGTGGATAATGGACTAGAATCGATACTGGGACTTAAGACCTCATTTGATTTCGGGCTTATTAAATGCCTGAATGTTGATTTAATCAGCAGTCTGCCAAAAACCAAGAAACAAATTCCTAGAACAGTTTAAGTTTTTATTTGAGGGCCTAGGGAAGTTTCCTTCTAAACAATCTATCATCCTAAAAGAGGACACAGAACCATCACTACATTAAAAAAAGATTGTTCCACAAGCACAGTTACCAAGATATTCCCGAGCTTTTAAACGTGATTCACTCAGTCAGGCGTGCGGTATGTTTATCTGAAAGAAACTATAAGGGCTATGTACAAGGGCCACTCTTGGACAGTGCTGAACAATACAAGAAAACTTGTGAATATGTACAGAACGAAAAAAATTTTTATTTGATCTTTCATTAAGTTCAGAGTTAGAAAAACCAAATACAATTAAAACAATAAATGCAAAAGCAGGGCTTCTCAATTGTAAAGCAACAATACCATTATTTAAGGAATTTAATTTACCAAACACTAGAATCGAAATGCTTGAAATAAATCTGAACCACTACATATGATGATATAATCGGTTTCTATTTATTTTAAATCCATTTATTTTGATAAGCAGCACGAAAAATGATAATTTGAGATTAATTTTTGTAGAACCAAGTAATGGTATATAACTCTTTTCTTTTCTTATGAAGAAATATTAAGCTTTAGTTTACACCAATTTGATATTCAGTTTGAAGAGCCCAACATAGAGCATAATGTAAATAATTAAATGTTAGTGGAAGATTATAAATTTCATCAATTTCATTACCACCTCTTCTTTGCACAAGATAGGATATTTTTGTCTATGTGACTATGTGTGTACTTAAGCTCTGTTTATGGATCATGCTCGCATGCGCCTAATTTATATTAGATTGCTCCGATTTAAAATAAGAAGAAACGTTTTAGCGATTTATTTCGTTCTAAATATAGCTCTTATGAGTGAGTTATTAATAGAGATAAAGTTAAAGAGATTCTGGAACTTACAACAAGGGACACGAAAAGGTTCATCCAGGATATAGTTTAAATTACAGTGCTGAAGATAGATAGCAACATCATTTGTAGTGGTTCTACGAGGAACTATTTTGGCTAATTAAAGACGGCGAGTCAATATCACCATTAATCAGGTTATGTATAAAGAGAACATTAAGCATAATTATACGGTTTTCAAGAGAGGGAAGGTTTATTAGCAGAAGCCTACTTGAATATGAAGGGAATGGGTTATTGGGGTCCCAATTCAACCCACGGAGAGCAAACAGTAAAGTAAAAACTTCTTTTGATCAGAATCAATGCGATCCTGGTGATTCCCGTATTGTGGACAAAAAACACACGATGCGTACTCCAAAATAGTTCGGACCAGAGATGTATACAGTAGCTTAGTTGTATAAGAATAATCAAATTCATTCGACCATCGCTTGATAAAAATCACGGCACCCACAGCATTATTGACGGTAATTGAAATGTGTAAATCGAATTATAATTTAGGGTCTATAAGAACAATCGGGTCATCAACTGAGTCGATCCGATCAAGGGGGAAATAGTTAAGAAGGTACGATATCTGAAGCGGTGTTCTACGACAAACGACAAATATCTTTGCTTGTAGAACAGTTGAGATTTGGTAAGATGACCTGACACCACGATTGGAAAATCAATGTCATCTTGCAGCTTAAAGTCGGACGAAGAGTCGTTGAAGGACAAACAAAGTTTGACGTCGACGGCCTATATAAGTACACGGGAGTGGGATATAAGGTAGCTCGTTGTTAAATAAGGTGAAGAGAAGGGGACCGAGGTTGCTACCCTGCGGTACTCCTGATGTAACCCCAAGGGGCTAAGTAAGAGATATTAAAAAGATTAAGGTAGTCGGAAGTCCGCTTAAGAAGGCCAATATGCCAATGCTTGTTGCATTACAGAATTTTAGATCGTCAAAGGCCTGTAGAACGTGCCTAGCTAGTCTGTGAACCTGCTCCACAGTGTTGTGTCCCTCTTGAAAGCCAAACTGGTGATCCGGCAGGATTACCGCGCTCCTTGCTAATACCACCTAGTCGATTGACAATAAGCCTTTCCCACACCTTAGATATTGAAGACAGGAGACTTATTGGCCGATACGATTCAGGGTCATCATCCGGTTTTCCAGGCTTATGGGTCATCAAAATTGCTGCCATTTTCAACTGTTTTGGGAAGAACTCCACCCTTAACATGACGTTCAACATTAGCGCTATGTAGAGAATCGCCCGAGTAGGTAATGCTTTCAATGTGGGGAAGCCTTCTTTCTGGGTAGGAATTTAATGACTTCACAGGTACCTGGAAGCTATTAAGTGTCTCTCTATACTGCTCCATCGTGGCGAATTGGTAATGAGTGAACCTAGTCTCTAAATGCTGTGCAAATGAGTTGGAATGGTCTTCTTCGTTTCTGGCAAGTTCGCCGCCAGAATACTGAATGGGAACCTGTCTAAACGGTTGTCTCTTAAGGGATTTAGTGCACTTTCAAAGCGAATATCTAGCATCCACGGTATAGTCCAACGAAGCCAGCTTTTGCTCAAAAAACTTGTGTCGAAGCTCTCTTAAGATATTTCGTAGTTGCTTCGCAGCCCGGTTCCATAAAATTCGGTCGAGATCGGATTGCGCGCTCCCCGAATGTTATTTTCTGTGTCAAAAGCTCTCTGGCCTCACTTGTTAGTACTATTCCATAGGTGGTGCCTGTCGGTGGAACAGGAGGCATTGAGGCAGCCACAGCCCTGTAAATACTTTCTGTGAAGTTGTCAACAGCCATTTTATTTCTTCACCATAATTTAGCGTAGTATTCAGCTGAATCGATCTCTCCAATAGTTGCAAGTGTGCTTGGCGACTAAACGAGAGCTTGGATTGACATTTGTACTGTTTCAATTCTGATGATAAGGGGCAAATGATCCGAGTCCAAATTCCAATCCAAAGTCAATGCAGGAAGGCGTATGATTGAGCACATATGTTGTTGGCGAGCCAGTTGTAAGAATCTTGGCTGTAGTAACAGAGATGACTTCTGCTAGCTCTCGCCCTCCGAGGTGAATTGTAAGTGTTCCCCACAGCCGATGTTGGGCATTCCAGTCACCACCAATCACATGCCTTTGGCTACAAGCACGTAGAGTGTTGATAAAGTGTCTTTCCTCGATCCTGATACTAGGAGAGCAGTAAACGGCGATGAACTCCAAGTCACCCAGTCCTGTGGCTGCTTTCATTGATGACATTTGTATGCTGCGTGTCTCAATGAGCCTTTGTGGCAAATGGCGAAGCGAGGTCCTCACGAATATCGTTGCTCCGCCAACGCTATTATTATTACGCGATGGCCTAAATGCTGGATAGAAGGCACATCCATAAATCTTGATGGTTTCCCCTCGTTTAATTCTAAGCTCCGTCAAGCGAAGCATGTCTACGCTGTTGTTATGCGCGAAGAGCTCAACTTCTTTAGCTTTTCTTGAAATGCTATTAGCATTCCAAATAAGAACTTTTAGTGTAATCATTGTGAAGCTCAAATGCTGTTTTGCAACTGGGAATTGGGTCCGTCCCCAGCACTTTGGTTAATCATGTTTGTCAATTCAAATACTATTCTTTAAAGTTTAAAGGCTTGGCTATTATACTGTTGCAGTTCTTGCTGCTGCTGCTGCAACCACATAGGGAACTGCTGTTGTCGTTCTTGTTGGATGTGCTTTTGCCATTCTGTTGCTGTTGTAACAGTGCTTGAACTTCAAATAAATTATGTTGCTGATTATTCATACGTTGTTGCTGCAATATCTGCGGCGCTTGTAGATTGTGAAGACGACGCTGAGCAGCTCCATTTTTGAGGGGTGTAGCGATTGAATTAGGGTTTGCTCTTGTGGCATAGGAGACTCCTGTATTGCCTCCAGTGCCTACAGATGGCTGATGTTGAACAATATGTTGCTGTTGTTGTTTTTGTAGCCGATCTGTGATCTGCACAAGGATGAACATGTGAACAAAGGACAAACACAATAGAAAGGATAGAAAGACAAGTCTAAGTAACCGCGCCCAAGCCCAGGAAGTTAGCTGCCTCGACTGGATTTGTACAAAGGGATTCCGAAATGAGAGGGTCGGGTGGAGGGGGCACGTGAAGAGGTGCGTCGTGGTGTGGGGCTCGTTCAGGCAATGTTGACAGAGGGCCACAATATCGGGATTTACTTTGGCTAAATAGCTATTTAGAAACCTAGAGTACCCCGATCTCAGCTGGGCCAATGTGACTCGGGTGTTTCGTGGAAGGGTGGCTTCCACCTTCTCTATGATCGGTGGTGTGCCTCCAAGCAGAACATTGACTGCAGCTCTGCGGAGTACCTCTTCTACGGACTCAGTGTGGCCTGATGCTCCCAGGAGTGGCGTGGTAAAGCTGGTGACTGATGATTCCCGCCATTATCGTGAGGTCAGGTCTGACTGGGTTGGTCCTAGCTGACATTTTTGGCCTGGTGGCTGAGTGAGTGAGTGCGTTGCTGTGCGCACCGCTATGTTTTGTGACCTCTGAATGTTCTGCATAGTCGATAAGCGGCGACCAATGGCTTTGCAAGTAGTTACAATCGTCTCCCTTATCTTTCCCCAGGTGCTCCCAGCCAAAGGTTAGCACATTCTTTCTGTCTCTTACTGGCTTAGCTACTCCTTCAGGGTGCTTCGCGAAAGCGAAAAGGCAGTCGAAAGTGACTCTGAGAAGCTTGGATATAGATCGGTTGGTCAGAAGGGTAGCTGAGGTGAGGTTTTTCGTTGTTCAACCCGCTCGCTATTGCTGTAGTAAGCTCGTAGATAGCTGTGGTCGTGCTTCGTCCAGCGCGAAAACCATGTCGATGGTCAGCGAGGAGTGAGCGGAGGGAGCTTTATATTTTACTGCGCCTATTGTCTGGTTGCGGGAGACGATCCGTAAATTGACTGTTGAAAGCGGCCGCACATCTAGGGGGGTCAAGCGACGTACGGTCTCCGAAGATGACCGTAGTTAACTCGCCTCTCCGTGGATTTGAAAGGTTCTTGATTCTCGTCCAGAGACGTTTGGAACCTTTATCCAACTCCTCCATATGTTGCAGCCATTTAATCTTCCGAAATTCGTTCACGAGGGGCCAAATCTGGGCCCCCTTTTCAGAGATCCTGGGGTCCGAAGGGTCGACACTGCGCTCGCTGTTGTGCTAGGCGTGAAACCTCTGGGAGAAATTGAGACTCAGGTCAGGAATGCGTTCTGCAGGTATGCAGAGCTACGGAAGGTCTTCTCGTCTTCATGTATTGTGCGTTGGTAGGTAGAACAGCGGATTGAATTGAAATATTGGTTTCCTTGCGGCGATTAGATTGAAAGGTAGGAAACTGTTGCTGCTCTCTAGAAATGAAAACATGGCCAGTCTTATTTTAATTATTCGCCTTTCTTGCATTCCCTCTCGACCGGCGAAGAAACTCCTGGTACCATTGGCATCCTTTATTGCAGGCCATATGGTTTAGAGAACAGTGGATACAGGTAGGCTGCACGTCTATGGGCCGTATGCATTGTGAGGTTTGGTAATTTTCACCACACCTGGCACAATTGGGATGTCTACGGCAGTATTTAGCTGGGGGTTTTCGCATTCTTTCAATCCTTATTTTCTGTCGGCAAACGGTTTTTACTTGGTAAATGTCATTAATTTCGCATAAGGCTTAATATTAATGAAAAACACATTAAGTTTTTCGTCTTTATTAATCCTTGAACTTGGGTTATGGATGTGAAGAATTTCATAGCCAAACCTTTTCAGATCAGCTGTCATTATTTAGGGTGCCAGGATGTAAGTCTCTTATTACAATGCTGTGTTCTTTTTCTGTCTGCATTTGATCATTTGATATGTGTGGAACTCCATACCGATCTCATCCATACGTCTACCAATGGCTATATAAGTATCACTGTCTTTGGAACAGATTCTGACCGTTTCCCCTTGATTAGCTTTTACGACAACGTTATCCAAACTTGCCACTTTCTTTATAATTTCAAATAAGTCGTTTAATTAGCTAATATTGACAACAATTTGCGGTGGTTTCGGGGAACTTTTAAGCTGATTACCAGTTTTAGCTGATCTTCAATATTTGCCATTGTTGGTTGCTTCAGATTGATATTCGTCCTTATGATCACTGACATCATCAGCATCCTCATTTATCGCGTCTATCTCATTCTCTTTATTGGGATATCCGTGCTAGGAATGGCAATCTATTACCTGTTGGCTAGTGGGGGGCGGCGAGTGCCGAACCTCTATGCTGCTGCCTCTTTTCGATTTAGAAATGAGTGACAGACAAAGCCTTTTCACTTTTTCTCTTGCCCGATCGCCGTTTTTAAGGTTCCAGTAGTCTTTTGGCAACATCGCTCATCGATTTTGCTGCCATGTCAGCAGGACATGTTGATAGGGGTTACTGATGCTTAATCCAGGGATGCTGCTGCTTATTGTAGGTGGTGCTGCTGCTTTGAGTATCATTGCATATATTTCCTTTTGTCGTGAACATTTTTCGGAGATCAATTTGGCTATTTCTAAGCTGAGAGTCAGCAAAACTGTTCTCACCCGTTGAGTTAATCATAAGTCGCAATATTTAGTAATTAATTTACGCACCTTAATTTCCAATAAACAGAGAAAGATAGGGCGAAGGCAACGCGAAGTGTTTGTTGCCCCCCGTTTGCGACTGTACGCGGGTCGAGGGGAATGTCTTGCCCGAAGGGCAGAGAATGCACCTATTCCACACTTTACTTGATGCTTTTTTGTTTTTGTCCGATTGCCGACACCGCGCGAAGCAGGGCCGAATGATACGATATGTGCTTTTTGTAGCACACAAGCGAAGCAAGCTTAAAGCAGAATAGAAAACAATTTTGCGTATGCTTGACACAACCGATCTCTATGTACACCAGTTTTGGCCTGTTCATAGGCGGAAATATTTTGTGATGTAGAATCTACGGCTAGTCTAGAAATAAAGACCATCGTCGGCTTTGGAATGCCGATAAGAGGTCTAGGCAGGCCAGCAGGGTATGCTGCTGTCGGACAAAGTCAACGATACCGAGGGCGCGACAATGGAAAGATCGGAATTGGGAGCAATTTCCGACCTTTGCACAGACGAGGAACCTTCACTTTTCGTGTCATCCACCCTTTCCAGAATAACCGGAGGGAACATCCCCATTAAAGCGTCCGCATTAGGCAGCCGCTGTACACGCTGAGGACTGCAACTATCGACCTTACTAGGAGTGCGAAAAAAAAAATAGAATATCTAGAAGTTGTCACAGGGGTTTCGACCTTACTTTACTTAATTTCTTGCGCTTAAAAGACTCCATATTAAAAGATGTGAAATTCCTGCAATTTGTAGCAACTAGTGAAAAACTACAGCTTCTAAAAAATGCATGGGCAAATATTTCACACATAAAAAAAAATTCAAACAAATGAAAAAGTTAATATTCAAAAATAGTAAAACATAGTAGAGCAAACAAGTATATTGTATTCGTGCAAATGTATGTAACAGTCAGAAGACCCCGTCTAAGACCTCATAAAGTATATATATTCTTCATCACCATCAACAGCCGAGTCGATCTAGCCATGTCTGTCTGTCTGTCTGTCTGTCTGTCTGTCTGTCCGTCCGTCTGTCAGTACGTCAGTCCGTCCGTATGAACACCTAGAACTCTTAGACTGTAACAGCTAGAGAGACCCAATTTGGTGTGTAGAGTCCATTTGTGGGGCGTCAGATGAAGTTTGTTTTTAAATTTTGCCACGTCCCCTCCCGCCCAACTCAACTTTATATCTTCCAAAAACTCAGCTAGTATAATCTAATGATTTGCCGAGTTTTGATAAGATCGGATAATAATTGCACACGAAATCGTAAAAAATACATTTTCTATGAGAACACCGCACCCCAACCAAAAAAAAAAATATGTTTGTTAATACTTTTGAGTGTGTCGAATTATGGATAAATTCTGAGTACGAGTATCTTATAGTCGGAATATCGACAATAGCGTTCTTACTTGTTTTAATCTCCACTTTTGTGTAAATTTTTCATTCGTGTGCAACTGTTAAGTTGTGTTCGAGTTTTCTTCTTTTGTGCTTACTTTCGGTTTCGTTTTTAACGAAAGCCTTCTAGTGCACTTAACAAAACTGCTCTAAATTGTTCTCAATTTCAATGACTGACTGCTACAAAAAAAAGTTTCCCTTTGAAGGCCGATTTTTTCGATTCTATGCTTTTTTGTAGGCTTCGTCGTAACACCGTTCATGTCAAATGTGTCAAAATGAATATCCGTGTAAGCTGATGCCGAGCTGCGTTCGTTCTTAAGGAACGCAAAAGAAGACTTTAATGCTCTTCGCGTTGGCTTTAAGAAATTAAATACATCATTCTCGACACTCTCATTAAATTTCACATCTTTTATTATGGAGTCTTTAAACGTAAGAAAGTGAACGATCTAGGTAGATCTGGACTGAATAAAGACTCTTTCGACCCTGTCGTCATAGAGCCGATAACCTCTGAGCCAACTACTCCACATTCTATCTTTCGTACTCTTAGCCCGCTAGATAGTTACAGTCTCCAGCCAGTACAGCGGGATAGGCCTTCTTCTTCGTCTGGACAAAGCCCAAAAATTGCTTCCCCTGTCAAACTTTCCAGTGTCCTTGACTATTTTCGGCAGCAACTAGAAAGTAGAAATCGGATACCGATTAGACTACCTGATGACCAACAATCCCTACCCTCTAATATAGCTCCAAAAAACTGACTTCACCTTCTTATATTGCCCACCCAAATGTAAGAGGTCTTAAATCTAAACCCTAAGCTTTACACTGATAGACTGACTATCTTTTGATTCTCATATTTTAATTTTTACTGAAACTTGTTTAAAACCCGATATCTTAGACTCCGCAATCTTTCTACGCCACCAAATTGGCGGGAGGGATTATAATATAATACTATTATAATATAATACTATTGTAATATAATTAGTAATAAGTAATTATATCGCCTATGGATTTGAAAGTCCCTTCCGCTAGGGTGGTGGAGTACTTATATCTGTTTATTCCGGCATTCTGTCCGAATCAATTCTGCTTAATTTTCCTAAAGTAATTAAATTTATAAGCACAAATTTTGTTCTGTCTATATCACTGCCTTCGACTCAGCCGGTTTGATACCTTCAAGGCAACACAAATTTATTGACGGCCTACTTGAATTGTCTTTATCTCAAGTTAATTTTGTAACAAACTCATTGAATCGCCAACTGGATTTGATATTTGCTTCTGACCCTTCCATTTCAGTGGTCTCTAGAGTCAGTCTGCTTTTGTTTCCTGAACGCAAGTTTCACCCATCATTACACGTTACTATGGATATTCCAATTGCTGCGGTATCTGTATCTTTCAACTTGTCAGCTATAACATATTAATTTAGAAAGGCTAATTTCGCTAGCCCTAACGATGCCATCCTTCAATCAAACTGGTCATACCTGTACACTTGTACAGTAATGGACAGGGCGGTTGACTTATTCTACAAAATTCTTTATTCCAAATTTAAGGATTTTGTTCCGTTCAGTAGTTTTAGGCTTAATAAGCCTGCGGGGCTTACTCCACAGTTGCCTAATTTAAGAATATTAAATCTAGACTCTTTAAGAGGTTCAAGGTACTCCGACTATTCGTTATTTCAAAATAAAAGCATCTGTCCTAACTTCTTCATTGTTTTATATAAATACTAAGGCATTGCCAATTTGTTTGCAGAGTTATTTCAAATAACTTATTCCCCTCTTAAGTATCTGACCGATCAGATATATCCTTATAGCTTACACAGGTCTGTCTGCTATTCCCAAGCTTCGTGAAAATATATTATTTTTACAGTTACAACACTATTGTGGTTCTATAATTTCATCTGCTCAGCATTGGTTTATGAGGCTTAGGTATAAAACCACTCATTTACTGTAATTTTCTTCATTTGTAACACAACGGTTTAAAAATTCTATCTAAGCTGACGTCAGCAAAGCATATGACTCGGTAAATCACCGTTTACTTAATCATAAGTTGTTTGTTTCTAAGCCCCTTAGGTTTACATCAGGGGTACAGCAGGTCAAGCACCTTGGTCCCCTTCTCTTCACTTTATTTATCAACGAACTGCCTCAGGTTCTATCCCACTCTCGTCTACTTATGTACGCCGACGACGTTAAACTTTGCTTGTCCTCGTGGTGTCAGGTCAACTTAGCAAATCTCAAGTGTTCTAATTGCAAAGTTATGTGGTTTTGTCGTAGCACACCGCATCAGACATCGTACCATTTTATTGATTGGCTCCTTGATCGGATCTATACCGTAAATGACTTGGGTGTTCTTTTTGACCATAAATTAAAATTTGATCGTCATAAGGCCGTGTCTGCTCTGGGATTTATTATGCGTTGGTCAAAAGAATTTGACGACCCTTCTAAAATTAAAGTTCTGTACACTACTCTGGTGTGACTTATTTTAGAGCACGCATCGTGTGTCTAGTGTCCTCAACACATTAATAATCAGGACAGCATTGAGTCTCTTCAAAAGAAATTCTTGCTTGAAATTTGCTCTCCGTATCATAAACTCGGATCCAAATAGGCACCTGCCTTCATATTCAAGTAGGCTTCTTTTAATCAACCTTCCATTCCAACAAAACCGTAGAATCATGCTTAATGATATCTTTATACATAAGCTGATAAATGGTGAATTGGACTCTCCGAATGTGATGAGCCAAATGAATTTTTCAGCCCCTCGTAGAACACAAAATATGTCTTGCATACACCTTTTCGTATTCTGTGTTCTAACTATAACAATGTCTTTAAATTTAACTCCATTAACAACTCTCGTAATTCTTATAAAACATCTGTACTAACGCACCTAGCAAGTAGATAATGTGAGTCTTTTATTGTTCTTGAACGTGCTGCGTATTGTACGGCAACGTCCTATTAGGACATTACTATGGATATTCCAATTGCTGCGGTATCTGTATCTTTCAACTTGTCAGCTAGAACATATTAATTTAGAAAGGCTGATTTCGCTAGCCCTAACGATGCCATCCTTCAATCAAACTGGTCATACTTGTACACTTAAACAGTAATTAATTTTGTTTCGGTTTCAATGCGAGACTTATAGTGCAGTTAATAAAACTGCTTTAAATTAATTTTTATTTTGCAAATTAAACTAAAAGCTAACCCATAAGCACAAGCATAGATCGTGCTCTTTTTAGCTATCGCTATATTGCGTTTGCTTGTTGTTGTGTCGTTACAAATCCTTTATTCTGCTACCAGCCATCCAGTGAAAAATTATATCATTCCTATTGCTAAATTATTTTTTTTTTCTCAATTTTAATGTCTGACTGCTGCAAAAAAAGTTTCCCTCTCAAGACTAATTCTACCGAGGTTATGCTTTTTTTTGGCTTTGTGGTTACACCATTGCATCATTACAAATGTGCCAATATCAGTGTCCATGTAAGCAAATATTTTACAAATAATCATGGTTTGAAATGTACATATAGGTTGTGTCGTTCTGCTGAATACGAATTGCGTTCGTTTTTAAGGAACGCAAAGGCAGGCTTTAATGCTCTCCACGTAGGCTTTAAGCATCTAGTTTCACATCGTTAAATATCTAGTCTCTTAACCGTAAGAAAGTAAATAATCTGGGTAGATCTGGTCTTTCGAACTCCTATTAGGTTAGTCCGGTCTATCTGGGGAAAGTGGAAAGCATAGAAATTGATGGATCGTCGTCTGGGCAAAGATCAAAAAGTGCTCGCGCTCGGTATCATTAACTATTTCCGACAGCAGCATATCGACTACTTTGGCTGCTCTGCCTAGACCTCTCATTGGCTTTCCAAAGATGTAGATGGTCTTTATTTCTAGACTAGCTGTAGATTCTACATCAGGAGATGTTTCCAGCTATGTACAGGCCAAAACTAGTTTACATAGTTCGAGGATTAAGGTAGAAAAGTTGAGATTTAATGTTACGCGCAATATAGCTTCCTTCAAGATAGGTATTCCGCACGACTGTTTTGAAACACTCTGTCAAAAAAGTTTCTGATCTGAGCACCTATCGCCTATGGATTTGAGTGTGGGTGGTGGCGTATTGATTGCTGTTGATTCCGGCTTTCTGTCGGAACCAATTCTACTAAATTTTTTGAACGTAATTGAATTTATAAGTACTAAAGTGTCTCTTAAATAATTTTCTGTCTTTATCACTGCCTCTTAAATTCCTCCACGTTCTCTGTTTACTTGGATCATCTTAATGCTATTCAATTGACTTCGTCAATGCTTTTTGATACTGATCAATTGTTGGCTTTTAATGATTTCAACAGGTGTGATGTCACGTCGTCCTCTGTGATCGACTCAGCCTGTTTGATACCTTCAAGGCAACACGAATTTGTTGATATGGATACTCCTATTCCTGCGGTATATATATCTTCCAACTTGTCAGCTAGAACATATTCATATAGAATGGTTGATTTCGTTAGCCTTAACAATGTCATCCTTCATTCAATCGGGTCATACTTGCGCACTTGTACAGATATGGACATTGCCGTTGACTTCTTTTACACAATTCCTTATTCCATTTTTAAGGATTTGGTTAAGCTCAGTGGTCCTGTTAGGCTTAATAAGCCTCCTGGTTTACTCCACAGTTGCCTAATTTAAAAAATATCAAAGGTCTAATATCACCTCATTTCGGTGGATGTTGCAGGAATACAGATTTTTTTTTCACATTTTTGCAAATGTTAATCATTGGAGATCTACAAATATGTAATATGTAAAAATTGTACCTTCCAGTAATCTAATGGGCTCAAGCTCGCTTCCAAATTATCCGAATGAAAATATTGGCGAAGGGACAATTTTGAGTACACTCCACTGGTCGGGACCTTCTGTGATTTGTTGATTTCCAAAAAATGAAAAAGTGAATCTGCTTGGTAGTTGTGGTTGGTGTTGGCAGTCACGCAATGGCAGGAGCAGATTTCGACCAATCGCAACCGCGGATCCCACAGTGCGCTTCTCGTACTGCAACAATATAATTACCTTTGCCAACAGAATTATTCAAAGACTTCTCCGTTTCCACGCACTGCAAACAGCAATATCATTAAAAAAAAAATGAGTATATTTTCGTTTATTTACTACTGAAAATGTATTGCATTTTATCTTATTTTATGCTTTTCTATTTCTCGCTTTTTTCTCTGTCAGTGTTGCTAAATCATATGTTCGAACATGGAACATCGATGTATCGATAAAACATCATTGTTTTATCCAGCACTAGCCCCGGGAGTGACGGTGTTCCCAATACCGCCGTTAAAATCGAGCAACCCATTAAGGAGTGTTTCTGAGACCATGTAAGCGGCAGAGACTGACTCTACTGCCAAAGGCAAGCCGACCGGCCGATGATCCTTGATCGTACAGGCCAATTTGCCACAGTGGGAAAGCTTCTTAAAGGAATAGTGTGTAACAGACTACTGGCTGTGATGGAAGCAAAGGAAAGCCTCTCGGATATGCAGCACGGCTCGTTCGACTGTAGATGCAGTGAGAACAGTCGTGGAAATCGCATCAAGAGCAATTCAAGGCACTCGGTATAAATGGGGAGAAAATTAATTAATTAATACCAAAGTTTAAAGTCGGCATTTGGTCACAAATCCTAAGGACGCTGTTTAATATTGGAGTGTCAAACTACATACTCAGCAGAGCGAGTTCTGCTGTACGACACGGATGAACGCCTAAAGCGCTACAAAGTCATGGCAGGAGTCCCGCAAGGGTCAGTGTAGGCTTTTGTGAACATTATGTAAGATGAGGATGATCTAGCAGTAGTGGTGGTCGCCAAACACGTACACAAAGCGGTCAGCAACTGGCTCGAAAGTGAGGGCTTCGAGTTAATTGGCCATAAGACGGAAGCAGTACTCATCACAAGCAGGAAAGTTATGGAGTACATGATTATAAAAGTGGGTAACGTAAACATCACATTGCAAGAACTTGCACAAAGGGTCTGAAATTATTGCGCATCCAGGGACAAGCTTTCGGAAATATCAACTGAGGCCTAGGAATTTGCGGATATCCGTAACGTTTATCGGCTGTGGAAACTTAGCAATTGCATTAGTTTTGATGGTTGTTCTCAATGTCGATTTTGGAATGGATCACGTCAATTTTACCAATGCCTGCTAAACCAGTAGAGAAGACATCTGCGTAGCTTTCAAGAAAATCTTTGGCTTTTACTTTATATTAATCGTTGATGAAATTACTAAGAAGATTGGTGAATTTCTCTGCCTTGCCTACAGCGTTTTGAGTGGTGCGTTTGCTCTCGAAGATCATTTGTAAATGTTCGAAGATCTTCGGTTGTCATCGGTGATGTAGAATTGAGCGCGGATGGTAGATTGGTCGATTGCTATATCTATAATTATATCTTCGTTGAGCATTTGGACTCCGGACAAATATACCTTTAAGTTGCATTGAGCATCTAACTCGTTCTGCGTTGACACGTTCAGCGGCTCAATCTCGACCGATGCTACATTGGTTACCAGTGTCGACAAAGGAGGTGTATGATTGCGATTGTACTGTAATGTAATGATTCGTGTGAAGTATTTATCTCGCTGGTCAGCTGATATATGTCATGATTTCGATTCGTTTTTGCAATCGCCGTTGAGCCGATGTACTTTGTTGCATGTTGTGCAGCGATGACCAGCTTGAGGTTGTCGACACTTGCTAGAGAGATGCCACGGTTCGTTACAGTTGTAACATATGACTGCAGTTTCCGGTTAAGTTGATTTTACGTTGTCGTCCGGCTTTGTTTTCGGCTCATCTCGTTTTACAGAAGACTCGGGCCTTACATGATATAACTTTTTTACGATTCACAAAGTAGTTTTCGATGGCATCTGTTTCATCGTTGAGAAAGTCATTAGGGCCATGCTTTGCTGTAGGTCATGATGTTGGAGTCCAGCGCGTGCGTGGCGAATGATCAAAGCTTCACTTAGCTTGTAGCAAAACAGTAATCCCTTAAAGATTCCTTTGAGGTTAATGGATTTCAGACTCGTCTGGTGTTGAGCCAGACGTTAGACGTAGAGCGTTAGCGAAGCCTAACCACATTGTGTGCAAAGGTGACGATGCATATTGCCGAAGGCATGCGGTGCCTGAAGAAATGGCTAATAATGGGAACTTTTCATTCCACTTGTACATATCAAGGGCATGATCAATAAATCAACGGTTATCGATTGGTCGTTAGTTGTCTCGTACTCCGGTGGACACTGCGATTTCCTCAACGGAAGCGTAACGTATTATAACGTTCGGATCATGGGCATTGCGCACGATTGCCTCCTGATCTTCACGGCGTTCAGTCGTTGATGACGCAGCTTGTTGTGCGTGGACGACATTTTGGGCAAGTAGAAGTTGTGCCATCATCTCGCACATATTTTCTATTCCTTCTCGTATTTGTTTCATTTCTGGCGTATCTGCCGGCTCGCTGATGGCAGTGGATTGTGTCAGATCGTTTTCGTCAGATTTTTCGTAGTCCTTTAAAAGTTGTATTAGTTGCTCTCGTATTCCAATTATAGTCAACTGCCGATAAAGTAGCAGGCTTTTTAGCTGATCTACTTTTAGTTTGTTGATGCAGTGCTAACGTTTCATTAGCGTTTTTTTCGTGGGGCTTTATTTGAATTTGAATGGTAGTCGCATACAATATATACAATATATACGCAGCCAATCGCACAAGCACATTCCGCCTTTACTTCAGGGTGTGAAAAGCTATTTGGACGCGGCCATGTTGAGGCCGTATACTTCGGAACACAATGCCGTCCACCTCCTTCAAATACTTTACGATCTTCCTTATAACTGACTGCAGCTCTCTTTATACACTCTGGATTAGTGTTGTAGGGAGACGTCGATACTCGGAGTCCACTGTCCACTACGGCGGGGCTTACGTCCACTTGGCGAATATACGGCGTCTTTGATCAGGGCTAACTACAGGGATCACAGCAGTGTGTATATACTAAGTCTTAGATGCTTAATAAGCTCTACCTACGGTGCGGTGTTGTATGAAAAACAATAGTAATCCTGTTTAAAGCTACTGTGTACTACCTTATTTTAAATATAACCTACTACTGACATGGAACGTAAGAGGGGAGCCCCCTCCTTAAGGCACATCCATCTTAAGTGGCCCTCGTAGCATAACTCCCGCTCCAAGTCGTCTTCGTGCTTCCCATCATGGCCGTCAGAATCGTCAGGGCCATCTGGGTCATCATGATTGTAAGTAGAGGTGGTAAACTATCGATAGTGGACATTATCGATGGCCGCCGATGGTTTCCCAAAACCATCGATAGTGGACGATAGCAACCTCGATAGTGCCTCGATAGTACCCAATATAAAAACTGTAGTTAAGTATTTAGTTATTATTGTTAATTACCTTTTAGGAGAAATCGATCCATTTTTTTTTAAGTTACTTAGGCACAGCACTATATTTGGTGAAAGAAATTTGATTACGCTATACGGGCCATCGTACTTCTGTGCTAGTTTGGAAGCGAAGTTCTCCTTAGCTTTGGACATATGATGTTGCCGTAGGAGCACCAATGTTCCTGCAGTGAGTCGCCATTCTCGTCGTCTCAAGTTTTAATGGGCGTGTTGATGCCTTCTAGATATTGGCTAAAGCCGCTTTGAAGTTCTCTTGCATTTGTTATACCTGGACACATTTGTGTAAAGAGCCAGTGATATTTCTGGGACTAGAGCGTCCCAATTGTTGTGCTTTCCTTCAATGTATTGTGCTATCATCGTTTTTATAGAGCGGTTGGCTCGTACAGTTGGATTTTGTTGCGGGGAATAGGGTCTGTGTATTGGACTTCAGTTCCGCTCTGTCTGCAGAATGCCTTAAATGATCTGCTGGTGAATTGTGTTCCGTTATCGTAAACAAAGCGGCGTGGTACTCCGAAACGCTCACTCGAGGTGGGATATAATAGCCTTTCGAAGCGGGACAAGCTCCACCCATTTGGAGAACAAGTGAAAGGACACTAATAACATGGTACTACCAGTTTCTCAAGTTGTTTAGTTTATTATTTAGATGATTATTTCGATCATTATTTCGTAATTTAATTAATTAATTAATTCATTTAATTAATTAATTTTATAAAATCGCTCAATATTTAATGTATATTGTTTTATACTCGTAAATTTTTATATAAGCCCTATATTAATGCCTTGTTTTTTTTTTTTTGCTGTATCATTTGCGTATGTACATATGTCGGTATATTTTATTCGTTCTTTTCAGATTGTACATTTATACACGAATATGAATATGCGTCGTAGGCTTCAAACATTTATTTAGCTTCACATTAAATTTATTGTTGTTAAAAAAAATGTTTTATTATTTCATGTTTAATAACAATTTGCATTCACGTCGCATCGTTTTTGCATTGCCTTGGCATTGAACGCCTTTTCTAAGCGCTGCAAGTTTTTACCAAACACAAACTGATATACCGTCAACTCTGCTTCTTATTCAAATGATCTTCGACATTCCGTGGGCACTTTGCCTCTCTTAAAATGTTTATATTAGACAGCACCATTGGTTTTTCAATAAGTGTGAAGAAATGGAAAGGTGAATTCCATTGAATTCCAAAAATGCTGTTGGTTAACATTTACGCAACTCCTCTCCTAGTTGACGAACTACTATTGCAGTTTACGTTTTGAGCAAGCGTCGTTTATTACTCTCCTCTCTTTTGCGTTGTTAATTACGTCAACCTCTTGTCGTTATTTGATATCTGTGGACTAACCTAACAGAGTTGCCAGACTAATCCCTGGTAGTTCATGTTAAATCCAAATTCAAATCCACAAAGCCCATAAAGATTAATAGCCCCAAGTCCACCTGGGCGCGCCCAAATGTTGCGTCAATTCAGAGCTGTAGAGCTTTACAGACCTAGCAGCGCAATCCTGCGGCATTTATATAGTTAAGAGCAATAGCCAATAACAGTGTGTGTGTATAATGTTATAGAGAGCAGAGCAGTTGTCTGCATATATCAAAGGCATAGATATAACAATGAGAGAATAGGCTAACTGTTTATAATGCTAGTAGAGTAGGGCAATTTAGATTGTAGTGGTAAACAATAATAATGATAAATGACAATATAAATGACGATCAATGGGGTTTACAAGCATTAGCTATTGGTTTGTCCATATATCGGTTTGTATATATATCCATATTAGCCCTTCACAGTTTTAACCAATATTTATTTGGAAAACAATACACATATTGATAATTATCGAGATATCGTGTTTTCTACACCGATATATAGCTCTTGATCTTCTCCTGGCCGATGTTAGCATACTGTAAAAATTGTAAAGCATTCCGACAGGAATTGATATATGACAAATTTACCTTTTCTTTATTCGATCCCATATATAAATGTCATTCTTGTACATCAAATAAATGCAAATATAAGACGACTTTTTATTATCCCTAATATTGGGGGCGGTGCCACGCCCATTCTCGCAAAACGATATATCGATTTTGCACTGGCCGAAGTTTGCGTAAGTTTGTAAAAATTGCATGGCAAACGATTTAATGGGTGCAAATATATGTCACAAACATTTTTAAAAAACGATATATAGGCCTTGGTCTTTCCCTGGGCGTGATTAATATACTGGAAAAATTTCATGTGGATCGTTTAGGCGCCAACAAAAACACAGTATGCAAGTTAAGTTGCCTACTTACAACCTTTGTCTTCCAACACGTTTTACGAAAATAGTTAATTTATATTAAGGCCACAAATATATTTAACATTTAAATATACATATGTATAAGTAGCTCCAATAATTTCAAACTCTTATTACATTTATATCTTTAAAAGTTGAAAGCATCTCCTTAAGCAAATCGATGCTGACCTCAGTAATTTGGCGAAGAAAAGTCTGCTCAGTATGTACCATTTCAGTAAACAAAATATAGTTTGGCTTATATTTTCCATAAAGAACACTTGAAGGGTGGATTTTAGCCTTTTTATGTCCTGAACTAGTTAAATAGATACCGTCGTTTTGCAGTACGGCAACTTTATCGTATAAGCCAGTTAAAAGACATTTCTTCACCGATACGAAATTTTCGCCGCAGGTATTAAATGGTAGCCTCAGTCGTGTACAAACGTCTACTAATTGACAACGAACATTACGTGCATATGTGAGACTCCGGAAATTTAAAAAGTTGTCGTGGCACCAGACCTGAAAATGAAATATTAAATTGAAAGTTAAACAAGTAAGAACGCTTTAATCGATATTCCGACTATAAGATACTCGTACTAAAAAGTATGAAACATTTTTTATTTGTTTTTGGGATTGGATGCTCTCTTACAAAATTTTTTTTTTTAATATTTTCTCTACAATTATTAGCGGATCTAAACAAAATTCGGCAAATTTGCAGATTATGTGCTTATGCATATACAAACCGAGCTTCAATGCGTTAAAATATGTGGAAGATATAGGGTTTTATCAATTTACTGGAGCGGGAGGGGTGGGGCAAAATTTTGAAACAAACTTGATCTGACGCCCCACAAAGGCAGTCTACATAGCACATTTGGTAACTCTAGCTCTTATAGTCTCCGAGATCTAGGTGTTCATACGGGCGGATAGCCGGACATATCTAGATCGACTCGGCTTTTAATGCTGATCAAGAATATAAATACTTTATGGGGTCGGAGACGCTCCTTCTGCCTGTTACAGACATTTGCACGAATACAATATGCTCGCTTACTCTACTAGAGTACGAGTATAAAAATAAAATATTAGAATATAATGTACGTTTATTCTTTAAATGAAAGCAAGTAAGAACGCTATAGTCGAAATTCTGACTTCATATCTGACTGACTCAAATGTACGCAATTTTTACACAATTAAGAAAAAAAATACAAGTAAAACCTCTACAGTCGAGCTTGCTCGACTTACCTAGTAAGCGTCTATATCATATAGTAGACCGATCTTGATCAAATCGATCAACGGACTTGAGGCATACCAAAACGGCAGAAAGCGAGTTTGGATTGATTTCAATGAAAAGCAAAGAAATTATATTAGTAAGTGTTCGTTCTGAAAATATCGGTTCTATGGGGCTTTATGATATAGTAAGTCTGCTTACCAAATTTTATACAGATCGGATTTCTTTTCATACTTCTGAGTATGTCGAACATTGAATAAATGTTGAGTAATAGTATCCTATAGTCGGAATATCGACTAAAGCTTAATTGTTTTCTTTTAATAAGCAAGTAAAGGAAACAATATGGATGAAGGATTAATAGAAGAAAAGAAAGTTAACCCATGAAATTATATAAAATAAAGGCTTTGACTGACGAAAATTTTAGGAGTCACTGGTGTGTATTTTAGATGGTCCATTGAAAAACAAGGAAGGAAGGCTTGCCGAAGCTTACATACCGTTCTTGAACTTAACAAGCGTGCAAATATAAGTATTTGGTAGACCTTTTAGAGCTCTAGCTCTTAAGACTTCAGAGCTCTTTGTGTTGAAACAGCATGTCAATGTTATTGAGAGAAGCGATATTATTGAGCCCAAAATCAATTTGTGTGGACTAAGTATTATAAATTAATAAATTAATTAAAAGGAGGACGTTTTATTACAAATTTTGTTCTATTTTTTAAATATACTTTTTGTAATAATTTATTTGTGATTGGAAAATTTTTCGGATTTTATATAGATTTTTTTAACAAAAAAAAAACGTTTTATTTTGCTTGTTACAAATTTCGAGTCTACTGTTACCCTATTGGGCAACTTATGCTAAAGGAATATATCAATCTCGCTCTCTCTTGTGAGAATAAACAGTTCGGCTCCAGTTATCCGATTCAGCATGGGCGCCTGCTTCACTCTGATCTCGTTAAGGGTATTGATTCCGTATATCTGGGAGGCGTATTTCCAAAGTGAAAAGCACCTTGTAGAAAATTCTCCTCGCTCTGCCTCTCAAGCTAGTGGGGACATCCAGGACGTGTCTCCTGAATGTCAGTTGACTGTCAGTTGACTATGACTCAGAAGTATTTGTGGGCTGTTTTGTGGTTGAAGAGATCATCATAAAGGAAGAGTACTGGGCAGGAATCATGCTTGAGCGAGTAAGTCATTGTGGCGAATTTGTCTGGGTTTACGGCGATGTTCCACTTGCAAGCTCAATTGATAAACATCTTCTGGTACTTTTCAAGCATATCAGTGGTTGAACAGATGCAGGAGTCCCTGGCCAGGATAGCTGTGTCGTTAGCGAAAGTGCACACCATGAGGTACCGTTGACGCGCAGCGGGGATGTCGCGACCCGTGGGCATGTCATGCCTGAATAGGCTGTAGAGTGTGGCCGTGTCCTAGCACACGGCCATATGGCACACCGGCTTCTGTCCTGGAGGAAACTCCACACCCGTGTATAAAGCTGCGGGTTCAGGGACCCTTCAGTATGAAGAGTAGCCCATCATGCCACACGCTGTCAAGGGCTTGCTGGATGTCCAGGAAGGCAGCCAATACCTACTGATTCCCATGGGAGCCTTCCAGGATGTGGTTGACAACTCTATGAAGTTGCTCCGAGGTGCCGCGACCTAGCATGATCTCAAATTTGAACCCTGGGAAGGGGTTTTCTGCCAACATCCTGCGCAATATGCGTCTTTCGAGAATCTTGCTTAGCAACGGAAGCAAACTGATTACGGAGCATGACAACTTGGTCAGCTTCCACGAGCGTGGGAAATTTTATATCGCACAGATAAGATAATTCTACATACACATGAAATAATCCCATTTGTTGTACGGCAAGAAACGAAGGTAAGCTTCACATAGGAAATACTTAACACGGTGTAAATTAACAACCTTTCTTACACTTATTTTGTTCATAGCTTCACGTGAGTCATGTTGACCTGCTGAAGCCGAATTGCGTTCGTTTCTAGTGAACGTAAAGGAGGACTTTACTACTCTACAAGACAACATTCTCGACGCTTGCATCGAATTTAAAATCTCTTGATATAGGGTATCTAAAGCAAGGTAAATGGTATAAGCTATAAGGTAGCAAAGTAAACGGCTTGGGTAGATATGGTTCGTCGCAACATTGCATAAATCTCCTGAACCAACTACGCCATTTCCTATATTTATCCTATTCTGTTGATTTCTATAGAACAGCTAATACTGATGCTGCAATGGGAACGCGGCCTCCGGCCAATTAAGAGGATGTCGATGGCACAAAAATAAGATCTTCTTCGTCGTAATCCCCACAGTAGCATTTCTACTGCTGACGCCGCTTAGACTAGACCAAGACTTATAGGCACTCCAAAGACGAAAAGGGTCTGTATTTTACATCGGTCTGTATAAGATTCTATATCGGAAGACGTTTTAACTAAAACTATATTAGATAATTGAAAGTTTGAGGCTACAAATTTTAGGTTCAACGTCTCGCGCAATATAGCTTCTTTCTTAATAAAACGACTGCTTTGACAATATCTGTCAAAAAAGTCTCTGGCCCGAGCAAATAATTGTAAAGGAGCTTAAAGCCAGAAATCGGTGCCGATTAGACTCCTTACTGCCGCACAATCTGTATCCTCTAATTCAGTTTAAAAAACTCTTATTCTTGCCTACCAAAATATAAGAGGCCACAATTCTTAACTGATTAAACTGTACACTGATCGCCTTCTTTGGACTTTCACATTTTAATTCTTTCTGAAACTTAGCTAAGGCCTGATATTTTAGACTCTGCAATTTTTCCTAATAATTATACCGCCTCCCTCCCTCCCTCGTCCCTCCCGCCAGGGCGGTGTACTGAATGCTGTGGATTCCGTCTAATTTTTTTGATCAAATTTAATTTATAAGCACTAAAGTATCTCCTAAATGCTTTTCTTTTTATCCCTGCCTCTTACATTCCTCTACGTTTAGAAATTTCTGTTTAATTGGGCCAACTTCATGCGACAAGGCTTTCTGACAGACATTAATTGGTTGATTTCAATATCAGTGACATCTCATGGTCCTCTGCGACCGATTCTGCCGGTTTGATACCTTCAAGAGAATATAAGCTTATTGATGGCTATTTGAGTTGTCTTTATCACAAGTTAATTTTGTATGAAACTTATTAAATCGCCTGCTTGTTTGACCTTCCATTATAGTTGTCTCTTTTGCTTCCTGAAAACCCGATTAAACCTTCATTACAGGTAACTATGTATATTCCTATTCCTGCAGTACCTAGTACCTTTGTTGGCTAGAACGTATTCATCCTATCCATTCTACTTAAGTGGATTTCCGACTTATTAAATATAATAACTCAGAAAGTTAGAGTTACATGAGGAGTGCCACCCCGGTCCCCTTCTCTTCACCTTATTTATCAACGATCTGCCTAGTCCCTTGTACACCTTCTTGTGTACTAGTGTACGCCGTTAAGCTTTGCTTGTAATTCAACGACTCTTCCTCCCACTTTAGGCTGCAAGACGACCTTGATTCTTTCCAGTCGTGGTGTCAGGTCAACTTACTAAATCTCAACTGTTTTAAACGCAAGGCTATGTCGTTTTGTCGCAACATACCGCTTTAGACATCGTACCTCCTTAACTATAGGCCCTTCATCGGTTCTATACTGTAGATGACTTGGATGTTCTTTTGAACCCTAAATGGAAGGAAGTTAATTACCCTTATACTGTAAACTCCCTTAGGCCGACCAATTATAGAGTACGTATCGTGTGTCTGGTATCCTCAATTAGGAATCACCATTACGCTTTGAGTCTGTTCAAAAGTATGTTCCCTTCATATTCAAGTAAGCTTTTGCTAATAAACCTACCATCCCTAGAAAACCGTAGAATTATGCTCAATGTAATCTTTATACAGAAGCTGATTAATTGTGAATTTGATTCTCCGACATTGATGGGCCAAATTAGTTTTTCTGTGACTCGTTGAACTTTCCTTTTCGTATCCAGTCTCCTAACTTTAATAATGTTATCTTTAATTTTATCTCCATTAGAAACTCTCTCAACTCAATTAAAACATCTCACTTTTATTCGAAAGTCAACGAGCGAGGTCGGGGTGCGTGGGTGCGTGCCATTAATGTTATTATTATTAAACAAAATTGTTGCTTTTGCAATTACGAAACGTTGTTGACAGTTAGTTTTACTTTAGTAAAGCAGGTGACGTAGTACGTTTACAAAATTTAGATTATTAAAACCTAGGCCCTGACCTAGGCCTATAACCTGTTATAATAAGTTAACGCAGCTTGAGTGTAATATACTGACTAATTTATTGGGCCAAGTTATATGAGTACAAGAGATATTTCAAGTGATACCAGATTCTGCATTACTTTTACAACATAAAGCTACCATCTAACCTACTGTTCTGGATTGAGCATTTAGTAGCATCACTTTTCTGTTTATCATTCACTGTAGTCCCACGCCCGCCGACCAGATTTGACGCTAGCATTTCCGTGTTTTTTGTTTTCAAAATGTAACCAAACTTTCCAGAGGAAAATATTTTTGAGTTTTTCATTATACTGAACGCTTTTATTCGACTTTATTCTGCCTTTCATGATGCTCACAGACTAAAATAGGAGAGAGTTTTTCAAAACTGAAAGCTCAAAAGCTTCTTCTCCATGACTCATGAAAATATCAAATCAAATTAGATTTTATCAGCATCAAGCAGCATTGAGATTATGTGTGTGTAAAGTGTGATAGTATTGAGCACACGTACACATGCTGCTCAGCAGCTAGTGCTACGTTTACAAGGTGCTTTAGGCATTCCTCTACGCCAAAATATTGCACAGGGATACCGACACGGTACTCGATATCACACTTCTACTTTTCTTCTGTCTGATCTTTCCGCAACATCGCATTTCGGCAATGACCGAACGTAATTTCTAATTGTTATATCCTTTCAGAAGCTATTATAATTCGGCTCGTTGTTTGTAACGCATTTATATATTTTTTATCTGTCTGTCTGTCTAACCGTGTGTTTATATGCAAACTACCTTCTTAGCTTTGAAACTATCGACTTGTAATTTTCATCATAGGATTCTGTTTCTGTAAGCCGCTAACATGTAAAAATTGTCAATTCCACCTATAAGGTGGCGTCACCGAAATCTCGTTCACCCGAATTCAAAACTGGTTTCGTTTGGCCTTCAACCTCTAGTATACTATTTTCCTTAGATATTTGGTTAAATACACCCTCTTAGTACAGTATCTTAAATAGATATTTAGTTAAATACACCATTTTCAAGAAATCTTTTAAGCTAAAAGAACTTTTACTATTAAAAACCATATTGTTTTCCTGCATTATTTGCTTATAATATTTTCTTGTATATAAACAACACTAGATAGCATTCAAATTGTATAAGATACCAAACCTAAACCTACTTTTGCTGGCACAGATTGGGCCCCAGAAGGGAAAAAACTCTTTGAAACATTTTCTATGGTACATTTTTTTAAAGAACTTTTATAATTTGCTCTATTTACTTTAGCTTATTCTTCACAGCCGATTTTACAAAGCTAAACGGCATTTATTTTGTGTGCGGCATTTTTTACGATATTTATACTCGTACTCTAGTTGAGTAAGCGAGTATATTGTATTCGTGCAAATGTATGTAACAGGTAGAATGAAGCTCCTAAGACACCATAAAGTATATTCTTCATCAGCTTCAACAACCGAGTCGATCTAGCCATGTCCGTCTGTAAGTCTGTCCGTTCGCGCGTCCGTATGAACACCTAGATCTCGGAAACTGAAGAGCTAGAGGGTCCCAATTTGGTATGTAGACGCCCTCAAGTTTGTTTTTAACTTTCGCCACGAATTTTAATGCATTTAGTTGAAACTCGGTGTGTATATGTATAAGCACATAGCCGATTTGCCAAGTTTTGTTAGGATAATAATTGTAGACAAAATCGTAAAAAAACATGTTGTAGGAGAGCACATTACTCAAGGAAAGACTGGCCAAGACGAGAAGCACAAACTTAGGGAAAGTTTTTAGTGAACGGGGATGGCATCAGATTACCTCCGTTGTACATTAACCTTGGACCTTTGTAAAATCATTAAATAAACAATGTGAAGCAGTAGAATAAAAGTGTTTTCCTTAACTTTCGATGGCAAAAATATGAAAGACAATTAAGAATTGTACTCCATTTTGACATCAGATAAAAAAGCAGCCGGGAACTTATTACAACAAGTCACTGCACACTCTTTGAGAAACAACAGAAGCTGGAGTTATATTGGAACCGCCCAACAGATGATAACAAATTTGAGCAAATATGTCTCTAAAGGTCCATTTCCTACATTTTCACTTGAACTTCTTCTATATCGATTTTAACGATTTATGTCGTAAAAGACAGCGAATTAATGCGGTTATGTAGATGTAAATAAAAATGGAATTTTCCCTGAATTTGGAAGTAAAAAATCTTTAAAATAAATACCTCAAACAAAATCATAATTTTTTGAATTATAAATTTTATCGCTTAAAACAAAGTATTTAAATTAACAAGAGAAAGGCCAACTTCGGGTACCCGGACCTAATCTACCCCTGCAGTATTATAAAAAGGATAGTAAAACTTTGTAGTCTATAATGTATTTCCTTCAGCTGTAGCAATAGACAGCGACGCAATATTTTTTTAATTACCTTCAAAAATTTTGTGCGTGCATTCTGATATACATACACACCAAAAATAAAACAGCTTTAAAACATAGAAACATCTCAAAAGAAACATGTCAACCCACGAAGAACAAACTGTAAAAGCAGACTCATTGTGGTCCTGGTGATTCCTGTCAAGGGGCATATCGTTAAGAAGGTACGATGTCTGAAGCGGTGTGCTACGACAAAAGAAGACATAACTTTGCATTTAGATCAGTTGAGATTTAGCAAGTTGACCTGACACCACGATTCGAAAGAGTCAAGGTCATCTTGCAGCCTAAAGTGGGAGGAAGAGTCGTTGAAGGACAAACAAAGTTTAAAGTCGTCGGCGTGCATAAATACACGAGAGTGGGATAGAAATTGAAGCAGTTGGAACCAATGATGTAACCCTAAGGGGCTTAGAGTAAGAGTCATTAAAAATAACTTTCTGAGTTCTGAGATTAAGGTAGTAGGAAATCCACTTAAGAAGATGAGTGTGTCAGTGTTGAATAAATGCTGAGTACGAGTATGTTACAGTCGGAATATAGCGTTCTTACTTGTTTTTTAAATTGTATAAAAATTAATAAAAACCTTTATATGTATATTTTGATCTTTACGTTAAACTCTGCAATTTTAGCAAATAGATATACTATACCTTTGCCTTCTCAGCTTGCAAAAAAGCGTTGAAAACATTCAAAAGCGTCAAGTGATCTCCTTGTTTCGCTTGAAACTTTGCATGTGCTATAGATACTAATTCACATTTTTCCGCGTTTCCAATATATATATTATCAGTTGTTAGTATAGCCACCAAACTCAGAATTTCCTCAAGACATCCAAATGTTGGCGCAGATAGTAATAATTTTGAATACCTTGGGTGCAATGGAAATTGTGCCATAGCTCTGCCTGTTGTTGTAATTACGGAAATTAATGCTGACTCAATGGCACCAAGATACGCCAATTCTTTGTAAGCACTCATAATGGCTTTTTCTGAAGGGGTATCTAAGAAGTCAAAATTTCTGCAGTCAATTCCTAGAGCTAACAGTTGTAGTACTGTTGCGCTTAAATTAACTCGAAGAATTTCAGGCTCAGTTGTTTTCTTAAAAGAATTCATGTCTTCTTTTGTATAAGTTCTGTAGCAAATACCAGGCGAATCTCGACCTGCTCGTCCAGTCCGTTGCCAGGCTTGAGCTTGTGATATCCGTACTACTTTTAAAATATCATGGCCAGAGTCAGGTATATATGTTTTTTCTTTTACATATCCACAATCAATCACACAACGTATTCCAGGGATTGTAATTGAAGTTTCTGCTATATTAGTTGCCAGCACAATTTTACGGATATTCGCTGGAACTGGTAAAAAGCATTCCAATTGCTTACATTGCGTTAGTTGAGAATATAATGTGAAAACTCGAACATCCGTTTGACCCGCAGCGTTTATCTAAAAGATCAGTCAAAATTAAAAAAAAAAATTAAATTAGTGTTGTCATATTTTTTGGAAATGGATCATATATGCGATGGTATGCTTATATGAGGGCTTATAGTGGTACCCGCATTCGTCAAATCAATATAGAGGCCTATGACTTTCCCCTGATCAATATTACCCTTCCTTTATCTTCGCAACCATTGGAAGCGCATGTATAAGCAAGAAATGTAGTCATTTTTTAATTCCCGCGTTCGAGATATATGACATATTTATTTACTTATTATCAATTTATTATAAATGTTTTTACTTAGCAAGCATAAGGTTAAAGTGACTGAGAATCGTTGATAGTTTCTCGGCTATAACCAGATTTGATCCGCTTCTCAATATGTAGTATATATATTATATATTGGCTACATTATTTACTATATTGGCATATAACAAAATTTTTTCCTCAGACGTTAGGCTTGGCTAGTCAAGTATGTGCTTGTTTCGGGGTTCCTAACTCCCAGTCATCGGAGATCTTTAGCACATAATACATCTGTTTGGCATTTGAAAGACCAAATTAGAAATTTTCAATTTTTAAGCGGTTCTCATTGTGTAAACACCAGAGACCCGCAGCTTGGGATTGCTTACACATCAGTACGAGGTCAGTGCATGCAACTCACAGAAGGAAGTGTTTCCGACCACATAATGTATATGTCGGATCTTGATATTATTCTTAGAGTATTGTGGTTTGTTATACAATTTGAATTGTGTTGATATGTTTTTGATCTGTTACTAATGCGTTTCTCTTCTTTCTTAGTGCCTTTATTCTCTTGTCTCAGTTCAACATTGATTGATCGTCAAGCAAAATGCGGATGAATAAGTCACAGTTTGGTCACTGAGAAAAAGAATTCAAAAAGGACGAACTAAAGAGAGGGTGCTGGTGTGTATCTCTTTGCTTTGATTGTTGTGAGTCAGAGAGCGCAGTATACAAGGGCTAATTGCGACTGTGATAAAACGGAGCTTGCCGCAAAATGCCTAAAGAGTTGGCAGTGCAGTTGTGTTTTCACTTCGCTCTCACCAGCATATGCAAAGCAATCGCTTAAAATCGCGCAGTGGCTGACAAAAATGTGGTTAATGGTCTGACAACCGCTAATGAAAGAGTTGAAAATCCAATGTCGGCTCGAAAAACTAATGATAACTTGACATACAATATATGCGACTGTCCGTTCCGGCGATCTCAGCAGTCTTAAGAGCTACAAGACTGAAATTTCAGTCATCAGTTTCAGCTTCTCATTTATCTGTACACTGGTTCAGTTTGAGAAGAAGTAACTGCGTCGGAACGTACGTAGAGTACAATAGAAAAACAGCACGCCATGCCTTTCCGTTGTAATATTTTATATGATTCTAATAACTCTGAAAATGTGATTTTAATTTATTCGTTATTTAAGAAATAACAATGTGAATCACATGGCTGAAACGCATGCAATGTCTGGAAAAACGCAGGAACATGATCTCCCCGCCTCGGCGAAACTTGCGATATCTGTGCACTTCGCAGCATGTGGTCTATACAGATTCTCTCCCAAATCCTCTCCCCAAATAGTTCCTCTTTTCCTTTTTTCTCCCTGTAATCCGGGACAATAAATTAGTACGCGCTCTGCATCCTCAACAATGCCTGGGTAAATGCAACACCATGAAGCGTCGTCGTGACCAAACCGGTGGAGGAATGCCAGATCCATAGGCACTGAACAGTTACGACGAATTGCTTTGGCCTCTAGCAATTTAGCATTATCCGTGGTAGAACCACGCACGCCTTCTTAAGGAATGTGCGGAAAGAGAAAGAATTATGTGAAGCAAACAGACTAGACTTCCATTTGGAAAGTTTAAGAATAAAGATTATGTTAAAAGACCTTTATTTATAATTCATTCTGATGTTTGTGGTCCGATAACAACTACAAGTATTGAAGGAAGGAACTATTATGTAGTTTTTTTTTTTATCGATATACACATTATTATGCGATAACGCACAAATCTGAAGTTTTTTTTTCATTTTTTAAGACTATCGCAAAGAATGTAGCTCACTTCAACCTAAAGGTTGTGAATTTATATGTTGATAATGGAAGAGAATATTTATCTAATGGGATGCATGAGTTTTGTGTAGAAAAAGGCATCAGCTACCATTTAACAGTTCCATATACTCCACAACAGTATGGTGTGTCCGAACGAATGATTAGACCCATACTGAAAAGGCTGGAACTATAATTAGTGGAGCCAAGTTGGATACAAATTTTTTGAGTTTTATCAGCAACATTTTAATAAATCGGACTCCAGGTTGAGCGTTTCGTGACAACAAAACTCCATTTGAAATATGGCACAATAAGAAGCCTAATTTGAAATATTTAAAAGTATTTGGTTTAACAGAATACGTGCATAAGAAATGCTGAAAAAGGAAATTTGATGATAAGTAAAGGATATTACCCAAATGGTTATAAATTGTGGGATGTGGAATTACAATAAATGTGTGGTAACAAGAGACGGTGATGTGGGTGGGACCAATATGGTAAAATCTAGGAGTGTGGTAAACGGTTTGAAGTTCCACAATGAATGTTTGGAACAGGTAGAAAATATACAAAATGATAGTACGGATATTCTACAAGTCGAAAATATCAACAATGAAAGTATGGATTTCTTACAATATTTTTCGAATGTTTCTGAAAAAGAGCTGAGTCAAATTTTTAGATAAAAAATACGGAAAGGAAATCTGATATATAAGTACCAAATAAACAGCATGGTGATATAACAACTTATGAGAATGGCGATCTAATTTTTGAAATTGGAGAAAAATTGCCGAATCTGCAATTAAAAAAAGGAAATGAAAGTCAGATGAAGTAAAAGGTTGAAGGATAGACCACAGGGTAAAACATCTAAATAGCTATTGTATGAATGCGCACACCTTTTGTAATAACATTCCAAATAATTTTAGTGATAAAATTCACCGGGAATAAGCCATGAAGCAAAAAGAAAGATTCACCTTTTTCTTTGGTACAGCGACCAAAGGACAAAGTATAGTTGTCTGTATATGGGTTTTTACAATTAAAATTTATGAATATGGCAACCTAGTGACATACAAAGCTAGATTAGTTCCTCTTGGTTTTACACAAGAATATCTTATTGACTATGATGTGCCATTTGCTCCAGTTGCCAGAATATCTAGTTTTCGAATTATTCCATCTCTATCAAATCAATTTAGCTTAAAGGTTCACCATAATCATAGTAACTGAAAGAATAGAAACAATGTCTAATTTCAAAGCATATTTCAAAACATTTTCAAGTAAGCTTAATTATGACGCTTTGAATTCTTATAAAGAGTATGATGTCTCATGTCGAAGTCTAATTGGCTGTTTAATGTATATAATGTTATGTACACGATCTGACTTAAGTACAGCAATAAGTATTTTTAGCAGATATACGAATAAAACTAAAAAGAACTATGGAAGTGACTTAAAAGATTATTAAGGTATCTAAAAGATACTGTGGATAAAAAGTTAACTTTTGTTAAAAAGGAAAATTTTAAGAATACTGTTATTGGATATGTTTATTCTGATTGGGCTGGAAGTGAGAGTGATAGAAAGAGAAGGAATGGATATATATTTATACTCTTACTCTAGTAGAGTAAACGAGTATATTGTATTTGTGCAAATGTATATAACAGGCAGAAGGAAGCGTCTCCGACCCCACAAAGTATAAATATTCTTGATCAGCATCAACGATCTAGCCATGTCCGTCTGTCCGTCGTATGAACACCTAGATATCGGAGACTGTAAAAGCTAGAGAGACCTATTATGGTATGTAGACTCCCCTTATGAGGCGTCAGATCGAGTTTGTATTTTAATTTAGCCACGCCCACTCCCGCCCCCGCAAACCACAAAAGCTTATATCTTCCACAAATTGTATCGCATTTAGTTGAAACTCGGTTTATATATGCATAAGCACACAATCTACCTCCCATACAAAAAAAAAAAATTAAAAAGTGTTGCATACTTTCGAGTGTGTCGAATATAAAATAAATAAAGAGTACGAGTATCTTATAGTGGGAATATCGACTATAGCTATACTTGTTAAAAGCTGAAATCATTGATTACGAACATTAAGTTTGAAGTGATTGAGCCAATTAAAATATTAGAAGATAATCAACGTTGCATTAATATGCTAATATTACCACATGTCACAAAAGAACGAAACACATTGATATTAAGTATAATTTTCCAAGAGAACAAATGGGAAGAATCTAAATGTTGTTGAGTAAGTTTTAACAGTTCGCCAATTGGCTGATATTCTGACGAAGCAGGTAAATGCTGCCAGGTTTGTGAGGTCATATTTTTCTTCATCCTAGAACTGGTTCTGTAAAATATGTTATTTCCAGAAAAATGTGGATCATGTAAAATTTTTACTTTCTATTTTACTTTAGAGAATATAATTCAAAATTGTTTTATTAATATCGGAGCGAATATATACAATAAACGCCTTCAATTGCATCGATTCGTCCTTTAATGCGCAGTACCCCCAATTAGTCAAGGTAGGCAGATCATTTGAACAAAGCGCTTTTCCAGTCACTCACTTTGCCTCCAGCCTTGAGGCGATGGATTTCTTCAAAAAACTCCTCTTCTGATAAACGTGTATAAATACTGCGCTTGTTTCCTTGTTACGTCTGCTGTGGCTCTCCATACGGCTTCTTTATTACACCTCGCAAGTAGTCCAGTGCGTGACGCTATGCAGATCGCAACCGCTCTAGCATTCCATTTCATCCACATACAAGAAAGCGTGGCCGATTAAGCAACGTTGATCCATTGATTTCAGGTGGCCGATTCTCCATTGCGCCAAAACAATTTTTTAGAGCTTGACCTTCTGGGCACACACGGAGCTGATGGAACATCTCCCGCATGTCGCCTACTGTCGCCACAAAGTGTAAAGGTACGCCAGTGCAGCAGGTCTCCTCAGTTCGCGCATAATTCAGGTTGCAATCCATGCGTTTTCGCCTGATGTAGATCGTCAACATCGGTTTGCTCGAGGTCTACGTTATTTGTCAACTGCAACTCATTGGAATGCAGAAGTTGAGGCTCGATTGAATGGTTGATCTCGAAAGTCTTCGTCCTCTTGGTTGCCCTCTCAGCTCTCAGCTCAGGCAAGGCATCATGCCCTAGAGCACCTTTGACCAGCCGATTCTTCTTCTCGTTCGGCTTGTGTACTATGGAAATAGAAGCAAATATGAACCTCCAACGGCATTCCTTCGTTTCTGCAATGCATGTGGAGAATGTCACCGGGTCGACATTCCTCCAACTTAAGCCTCCGAACAAAGCTACACTGTGGAATTACAGCTTGCAGTTCCATCCAATTGCCCAGAGTGCTTATGCTTCTTTGACCGCAACGGCACGACGGATGCATTTACGCCGCTGGAATCCATCTAGTACGTCTTGCATCGGCTTATGTGCAACACTCTTGGCACCGGTAAGCTTTCAGCGTCGTGACGTCCATACACATCCAAGTCGGCTGAGCACCTCGAGGATGTTATCTCCATCCATCTCTCGCAGCTCCAGTGGAACGCCAACCTTGACCAATTAAGGCGTAAGTGTGCATATGCATGGATCACGATTGGGTCGTATCGAAACAAAGCCTTGGACACATCTTTGTCATGGAACAGAACTGGTAGATCATTGAGATAGTCGCTTAGGCCAATGGCTGCTATCGTGGCGCAATAGTTCTGAACGGCCAACGCTAGCCGGACAACTGGTTCCTTCCTCAAGGCACGCTGCAGGCTAGCGCTCACTGATTCCGGGCGTCCATACAGCATTCTCAGAATGCCCATCGCTTACGGCACAGTTGCAGGAACCATGAGCTTGCCCCGCACTGCGTCAAGTGCCAGACCTTGCAAGCAATTTTGTAGACGAATAAGGTTCTCCTCGTTACTGTACATACATCTCTGTGTAGACTGCCCGTAGTTGCTGATAAAGAGCAGCCACTCCTCAGGCTTGCTGGAGAATATAGGCAGATCCCTTGAGAGCAGCCACTTGAGCGGGGTTCAGTTTATCAGACCGCAAATCGGGTACAATTCTGCGATTGCGGTAGCGCGGTAAGAACTAGCATCGTACTGCTTGGACCTGGATATACGCCTATGCCGTGCGTTTCGTAGCAGCGGCTGAAAACTGCAGTATTGGTAAGAAACGGCAGACACGTGTTTTGTGATGTTAGTGGTATATATATGTGTCACCCATGTCCCTCTCTTGGCGCCTCATAGCTCTCTTCCCTTCCAAATTCTCACGCAGTGCAGAATCGTGCATAATTGGATATTGGCGAGAAAACTTTATGCTTTATTTAAACCGCAATACATGCCTTAGTTGCACAACATTCCACATGCTCCTATAAGTCGATGATGTCGATGCAGAATCCTGGATACATTTATTCTCTTTTTGATTTTGAGAGTAATAATGTATTCCCCACTCGGATCTTTGCGTGTTACCATTTTTGGGCTGCTTCAGTTTTATTTTCGGATAGTTCCATCTTTGTCACCCATATGTCGCTGGAGATCGACTTTGCTCATGTGCTTTGCTACTCTTATGGGACGGAGATACAGTTCAAAATTATACAGAAGAACACAAATATTCGAGAAAAGCATTACAAAGCATCTATAAAATGGAAAATCAGGAATGAGACAGGATTGTGTCGCTTGAGTCCAAATATTCTTGAGTGCTTTATAATGCACGATGAATATACTCAAGAGAGTAACACGACCCTTTATTATATATCCACTTTACCCGCCCGCCGTTGCATTTTAAAAGTGTACTTCACAAATGTAAAGTGTATACTGAATTTGTGTAGATGTAAGCAACAGGACAAAATTAAACGTCCATATATTTTTGATCAGCATTAACAGCCACGTTGAACGCTTAGGAGTATAGAGATACGCAAAATCATTCTCATATAAGCACGCGCGGGCCCCACTTGAGTGTTTCGATCGCGCTTTCCACTTCCACTCAGCCAAAATACAGACAATTATAACGCGCCTTTCTTTCTGGCGGCGGAAGCGACCAACTAACACTGCAACCAACACGGAACTGAACTTCAGCTTACTGAAGACTGGGCAGATCGGAGTGAAGAGAGCTTTCACTGCACCCGCACCAGCTTAAAACCGCATACTTTTAGGCGGAAATTGTAAACGACCCTTGCGAAATTAAAGAATTCGCATATACAGGACTTCCAGACTCCAGGGCAAAGGTAAAGGTAAAGCATGGCAACCAGGAGGGCGTCTAGGCGCCACCACGAGCCAGTCTACTGGTGGAACGAGGGCATTGCGGGTTCCTGCGAACTTGGCAGCTTCTTTACGAACTGCGTTCTCTTGTAGGACACCACTGACGGAACCAAGTCGCATAACCGCTACTGTGAACCGTTATTGTGGAACGCCATGTACGACGGGATCTTCCCGCTGGCACCAGAAGGTGCCCAGCTAATTCGTTTCGCTGACGACGTGGCAGGGATGACCGTGGGCAAAGAACTACACGAAATGGAGGATCTGTGCAATCAATCCATCGAGTTGTAGGGACAATGGCTCAGCTTTGTTGGCCTCGAGCTTGCTCCCCAGAACGCTAAGCAGTCCTAATAAGCAGCCGGAAGAAAGTGGAGAAAGCGCACGTTAGTGTATCGTGCCTGATAGTCCAGTCCAAAAGGGTTCTCAAGTACCTTGGCGTCATACTTGACACAAGGCTAAGCTTCCGACAGCACCAGGAAAACTTCGGCACAAAAGCATCAGCAACGAGAGGAGCTCAATACGAGAGGCCCAAAACAGTGGAGGAAGATCGTACTGTCCAGAGTGACAATGTCGACAATGCTATATGCGGCTCCAGTCTGGCTAAAAGCGCTCCAATCGACCAGCAATAGTCGTGGTATTTTCGGTATTGGGATCTGCAGCGCCTTCAGCACCGTATCGGACGACGTAGCCCACGTTATAGCTGGCGTTGCACCCATAGAGGAGATAGCGGCCGAACGAACTACCATATATCAGAAACTACAAGAAACTACACTTCGGCGTCCTTTAAAAAGGAGACACGCGAGGCAGCGAGAAGATAGACACAGCAGAGATGGCAGGAACGGTGGGATAAGTCTACCAAGGGCCGGTGGACATACCGTCTAATCCCCAATCTCCAAGCCTGGATTGGTAGAAAGCACGGCCAGGTAAACTACTACCTGACTCAACTCCTTAGCTGGCATGGCTGCTTTCGTAGTTACATGCACCGTTTTGGACACGAGCCATCAGAGGAATGCACATAGTGTAGCCGAGGAGTGGATGAAGATGCCGAACATGTAATGTTTAATTGCCCAAAATTCTCGTCCCAGCGACGAAAACTGCAACAGGAAGTGGGATCCGAGATCTCGGTGGCGAGCTTTATCCCGTCCATGCTGAGAGTGCGGAGCACTGGCAGGCCGCCAGCAACTATGCCAGGGACGTAATGGTTGACCTGCGAAGAGCTGAGCGCGAGCGGCGCTTTATTAGACGGCGCCGAATCTTCTGCGAAGCAATGTTTCGCGGCCGGTCCGCAGAAGGAAAGCCCCACTTTATCCAAATAATATATAAATACATAGCTTATAGTTTTTAATTGTCTATTGTACATATTCAAAATAAACGAATTAAAAAAAGAAATACATACATAGACACTCAAAATCTGAGCGGCATTTACAGGAAGCACTTGCTTTGCCGGCAACAACAAAAACAACACGCTCAGTATTGCTAGTATATTTGTGTACGATTCCTATTCTGCTTCTTCGTATATCAGCGGCTAAGTAATTTTGGTGTTGTTTTTCTTGCAAAAGCGTCTCTCATCTTATAACAATCTATGGGTCCAATAGTTTAGGCGCCAAGAAAAGAACAGTGAGTAGCTTGCCTTCACAACCTTTGACATTCATTTTGACCCACCTGCAGTCCCCCGGCATTACTATCGCTCGTTAGTGAGCGCCCGCATTCCATGAACTATACCTTGTATACAAATTTTAGCATCCCGCCTATTTCCGTTTGACGTGTACTTTGATAATAAGTCAGTCAGTCAGGACAAAGAGTTTCATATATATTCAATTAAGTAGTTGTGTTTGTAGTTGAGTTAGTAAGTTTTAATGTGTTTTTGTAGCTGTCTTGCTTTACGAACTAGCAGCAGTTTCTGTGGTATTTTACAAGTAGATGTGCTAATATATGGGTAAACATGCATCGATGTAAATATATTGACCTCTCAACATATGGATATAAATAATATATCAATAATCATTATTGTTGGAGCAGATTAATGTATTTTAATTTATGAAACGAAATCAATGAAATATATAAAACAGCAGAGTTCTTGTGTTGGCGACCTCTATATTCAATAGATGTATTTAGGCGGTTCAAGGTCAAATAAAACAAGTTTTTGTGTCCCAATATGACTTTCAAACTCCACGACAACCAGTACAGATGTTGTGGAACCAATCCCCTGATGACGAACTCTAAGGGAGATCGAAATACATTTGGACCCAAAAACAATTGTTTTATTTGACCTCGAGCCGGCTAAGTACATCTAAAATAACAGAGATAAAGGCAGCCGGAGGTGCTTAGTGAACCACTTATTTGATATTTTGTAACGTAGTATGTCTTACGATAAAGAGGTTAAGGCAATATATATTACTATTATGATAGAATATATTTCATTTGGCCACATGAGCTCAAAAGACAATGTCGTACCCAGTGATCCGCATTATTAAATAACAATGCGTGTTCAAACCGCAAAGCACTTCAACAAAGCAGAGAGTCGTATTCGATGCATCCAGCAAACCTCAACTCAATATTCGCTTAATGACGTTTTAAGGGTGGGGCCTTCCATTCAACCATATTTATTCCACATACGCACTTACTGCAGATATTGCTAAAATGTACCGTCAAATTGAGATTGACTAGGCTGTGCGGAATTTTCAATTGATAGTCTGGAGGGATTTCCAGGACGAACCCATTCAAATTTATCGATGAGATACTGTAACATACGGTACTGCTTCAGCGTCTTTCTGAGCAATAACGTGTCTGAAGTATTTAAGCGAATTACACATGAATTCGCATCTCATAGGAGCCAAGTCGTTGGCCAACGATTTATATATAGACGATCTTCTATTGCAGAGTTACGGAATGCTTCCATTTGCAACCAATTGATGCATCCATTAACATTGGGATTCAAGGTGACACTAAAACCTTGGGATTGACTCGGAGCACTTCGAACGATATCTTCAAAAGTCAATGCAAGATTTGTCACATAAAATTGTGCCTACAAGGCGATCTATTTTATCATTTATTTCCCGTTTATATGATTCATTGAACACAATCATAACATGTGCATAATTCTTCTACTTCCGACACATTTGAAGGAAAGGTTGGATTCGTTAAGGAATATTTTTTCACAAACCTATTCCATTTCTACATATATAATATTGGAGTTACAAAATCTGCCAAGTGTGAGATTATATTAAGCACGGATGAGCACGGGACGACAGTAAAGTTACTCACTGCAAAGTCGAAGTGTCATCGTTAAAGACAAAGTCTTTGCTCTGCTTGGAATTGTGCGCAGCACACCTTTAATGTAAATTGTGGGAAAATGTCAAAAACCTCACCCAGTCAAAAGAGTCGTTATTTGGACAGACTCCGAAATAGTCTTGCATTGGTTACAAACTCATCCAACAGACTTAAATACATTTGTTGCAAATCGAGTAGCTGACATTCAGGAATTGATTTCTGATATGTTGACCAAACAGAATCCCGCAGATATAGTATCTCGTGGATGCTCGACTGAAGATCTTATAACTTCATTTTGGATCACTGGGCCAGAATTCTTTCTGCAGGAGCATGATCACTGGCCAACATATTAACGCATCACTTTGTCGGACGCTGTAATATTGGAACGGCGGAAGGAAGCAATCGCGATGATTGCGGCCGATATATATAAAGGACCCATAATACAATATATATAAAAGGCTTGCTCTTACCTCAAGGTTTTTGAGAGTAATAGCTTCTATATTTCGAAAAGTTCATAGGAACGGATCAGACCACAAATTGTTGGTATTAACCGCATAGAAACTGGAATCTAAGACTTTCGCGTTGTGCAACATTTGGAGTTTGCAGAAGAAATAAGACAACTGCTCAAATCTATGGCAGTTAAGGCGTCATATCAGAAATTAAGCAAATTCTTACATTTGCATGAAGACGGCACGCACCAGTGGATGCTATTGAGTGTTGGTGTGAGATATACGCACTTATAGAATACATAGTGTACTCAGTGTATTTTAAATAACACACATGATAACACTTTGTTGTACATTCAAGTCACAAGCATATTTCAAGTGCTAAGTAATACGACCACACAAGCTGGCATTGACCTAAAAATATCCAGGGTCGGCATGTTTATGAACAGGCGGCACAATTAATATGATACTATAAATGTGCATATAGCATTCTCATTCATAAATAATGAACCAATACATAAAGAAGCCATAGCTCTGCCGGCGTCACCGACGGCGCAGTTGCGAGGCCCTAGAGTAAGTTAATTGACGTGCAATGCGCTGCACCTTCAAGTGGACACACGATACGCACGAAGTCCAGGCTAGAAGCTCCCACCTCCCGCCCAACCGGCAGAGGGGCGCAGTCGCATAACGAGCGACACAAATCGGGAAGATGGAAATAAACGTGGACTCGCTCACTCACTTTCAATGAAGGGAAAAAACTACAAGCCATAAACAATTTACGTTATATACGAGCTAGATATGGATATTTTGTTTGAGTTAAGGGAGTTATTAATAGAGATCAAGTTAAAGAGATTATTGTAGTTACAACAAAGGACACGAAAAGGTTTATCCAGGATATAGTTTAAATTACAGTGCTGAAGATAGATAGCAACATAATTTCTAGTGGTTCTACGAGGAACACAAAAACTAATTTGGCTAATTAAAGACGGCGAGTCAATATCACCATTAATCAGCTTATGTATAAAGAGAACATTAAGCGTATGTACATATATAAATTCATAATATTGCATATTTACATGACTCCAACCACAAGTACTTATATTATTATATTATTATTATTATATATTTATTATGATTTATATATTATATATTTATTATTATATTATTATTATGACTTTGTTGAACTCAACAATGTCAATAACATTTGCATAAGGCTTTGTGGCCCAAAATTGGTTCTCACGATAAGAGCCAAATAATGCTGACCGAGCAAGCTGACGCTAGCAAGCTCACGCCAGCGAGAAAGCTGACGCTAGGAACAAATAACATTAACAGAGTAATGCAATTCCTTGCAAGGCATACTTATGCATATGTACATAGCTGACCACCGTCTAAAATTAAGTATAAAAGGTATGCAATTATCAATAAAGAAGCTCAATTATTCCTATTACATGGTGACCCTGCCATCGTACCTGCGGCACTAACATTAACCTTGCCTGTGCTCTAGTAGCATCAGCGGCACAAACATCAACATGCTCCAGAAGCACTAGCGGCGCATAACAACACACTTGACAACCAAAATGCATGGTAGTAGCACGGCACCAAATTTTTAAACCGACTGCCTCAGCATTAGTCAACCCTTACATGGCACCCATGCCTGCGCGTCAGCTACACATTGACGAGAGAAGGACCAAGAAAAATGCGAGCGGCACTCTACCTGCAGCACCGAGCTATTTAACATCGGCTACTCCAAGCATACTTAAGCCAGGAACAATTATCAAATGCTGTTCCATCAACTTAAAGCTGTCTACCTCTAGCTGCTCCCAATTACCCAGTTCCAGCTACACCTGCCTATTCAGCATCTATGGCCCCAACCTGTGCAACACCAAAATGGTCTGCGTGAAAAGTAACGCATTTAATTTAATCTAATTAAAATTAAAAAAACAAGTAAGAATGCTACAGTGAAGCTTGCTCGACAGTAAAATACCCTGTTCCTAATAATCTGTTATATCATATAGCAGACCGATCTTGATTAAATTCGGGGTATGGACGTAAGTGAGAGAGAAAGAAACAGAGTAAGATTATACAAGGGTATAAATAGAGAGTTTGGAGTTTGTTTTAATTATGCATAATGGGTCTTTGCGACGCTCTAAAACCGGTCAATTTGGTTTCCGATTAAGAATATATATAGTTTATTTTTTTCTTGCTAAAGAATTTGTATATTTAATGTAGAACAAGTTTTCTGCTACCTTTAGTGGCAACTTTAATCTAGTTTTAAGAGTGTATAGTTTAATGGGTCGGAATCAGACTTAAATTTGGTCAACTGGCTTGGGGCCTTCTTAAATAGATAAAAACCAAATGTAGTTAGATATGGATGAAAAAAATTGGTTCTATGAGGGCTATATGATATTGTCCGAGCTGCATAAAATTATGCCTATGAATATGAAAAAAATAGATTAATATCAATTTCGGTTTGATTTTGATGAAAACCAAACTTTTGGCGTTCATTCAGAAAGAATTGGTTATATGTGGCCTATATGATTTAGTTCTTTGATCTAAATAAAGTTTTATCTGTGAATGTGGGGCCTCCTAAAATGGATACAAACCCAATTTGGCTCGATTTGGAGGGAAAACAACAGTTTAATTAAACTTGGCCGGTCCCGAATTAAAATTGGTCAGTTGATGCCTCTAGGACACATAATTCTTCAATTTGGTTCACTTTTAATGAAAAATAAAAAAGCTATGGCTAACACTAAAATTGGCGATAGTTTGTATGGGGGTCATCCTAAAAAGTGGGAATCTAAAAAAATAAAATAAGCTTGATCTGTGGGTACCTATTTATGGAAAATTAAAAAGCAAATTTTAAGTTTTTAAAAGTTTTTAAATTAAAATGCAAATTTTAGTTTGCAAGATCTAGATTTTCATACATTAGGACGGCCAAACGGACATGGCTAGATCGACTCGCCTTGTTGTGCTGAACCAAGAACATACTTTATGTGATTGGAAACTCTTCTTTCTGCCTGTTATATAAGTTAAATAAACTTAATATACCCTTAATATACACCTACTATAGGTGCAAGGTATAAAAATAATGACATATTAATAAAGAGGCAATTTCCAAACTACATAATCAAATAAATCTTGAGTGATTGCCCTTGGGCATACAGCACCAGTGCGTAAGCGGTGTTCCACGCACCGCAATAACATAAAACAAAAAAAAATTTGTTTGCGTTTAATAAAAAAGCCAAAAAGAAGAAAAAAAATTAAGAAAAAAAATATATTTCATTCAGTTTGCAGCTCGGATGTGCTCCATCCTGAACCACTACGAAGTTCCTGTCCTGGAGGAAACTCCACACAAGTGTATAGAGCTGTGGGTTCAGACGAGACTTCAGTTTACAGAGTAGCCCATCAAGCCACACACTATCAAACGCTTGCTGAATGTCCAGGATGGCAGCCACCACGTACTTCTTCCCATGGAAGCCTTCTAGGATGTGGTTGACGACTCCATGGAGTTGTTCCGGCGTGCCGTAGCCTAGCCTGAACCCAAATTTTAACCTTGGGCTTTACTGACGGCCTCAGACACCCGACATCCTGCGCAATAGGCATATTTCAAGAATCTTCCCGAGCACCGGAAGCAAGTTTATTGGCCTGTGGGGGGCCAGGTTATCAGGTGGCATGCCGGTCTTATGGAGCATGACGAATCGGTCAGCTTTCCACGAGTACGGGAGATTTTATATCCCACAGACACCTGAAATAATGCCAACGGTAAGCATTTGTTATACCATTCACAAACAAGAAGAGAATGCAAGCTTCACATAGTAAATATATAACAACGGTGTAATTTATTGTAATATTTCTTACACTTATTTCGGTAGTTCTTTGAAATTTGTATATCATTCACAAAAAATGTGAATGTATATAAATTTTTGATTGATCTGTACGACAAGGGGATGCGGTGTAGCTATGTCAGTCCGTCTGATCATCTCTCTGTTTGTTTCAACCCCGATATCCCAGAAGTCTTAAGAGCTGCAGAAATTTTTACCAAATGTACATTAGATCTGCAAGCTAATTCGAGCTAAAAATTCAACCGAATTCCAGAAGAGAAATAAAGCACTCCATGAAAAAGGCATTTATGTCAAATATATGTATTTTTGTAGAAATTACGCACAATATTATGAATTTAATAAAATGATTGGAAGCATATTCGACTATTCAACATTCTTTTGCAGCCAATACGTGAATACGTGAACAACGCGATCTTAATGCAAGAAATAACTATTGCAAAAAGCAATGTGGAACGGGATGATGAAATTGCAAAATATTGCTGCCCCTCCTATGTGGGGCTATCAACGAAATAAGTGCCAGAAATGTTAAGTTAAATAACACCGGTTGTTATATATTTACAATGTGAATGGTATGTAAGCTTCGGTTAAACGTTCACTGGTTAAATTTTATTAAAATCGGACTAACTTATTATTTAGCTCCCATAGAACCTATGCTTTTTTTTTATAAGGTCATAAGCAGTTAACTTGGTACTGGGTATTTAACAGTCGACCTTGAAATAGAGTTCTTTTTCTTTTCTTAGTCTCTTTTTCGTTTATTTGTGTCTAAGATGCTGCTCCATCCTGCTGAAATTTGAAATCTCCACAGTCTGCCAGTTATGGTACTGATAGCAGCAGACTTTCTACTTATATATTGATGTATTTGTCAGCGTTGACAATTCCAAGCTCCGTCAATTTGTTCTGCGACATCAAAGATGTGTATGACATAGCAATGTCATGATAGCTAATTCTGGAGATTGCTTCTTGATTGCTTCATGCAAGCGTTCGAATTGTGCTGCTCGAATCATTTGCTGGAGCTTTACTGAATCATCCAATAGTATGAATCTATCACCTCCACAAAGGAGCATCCTTATACTTAGCTCGTCTACATGCAGACTACCTTGTAAGGTATCGTTCAGATCTTCAATATAAAGCGCGAATAAAAGAGGCGAAAGCAAGCAGCCCTGACAGTTTTTTAGCCAGTCCATACTGCAGTGTACGTGTTTTTGTATATGCCCTCTATTACGCGAGCAATTTCGGTTGAGACTTCCATCGTATACAGTATCGAAGGGCGCACTGAAATCAACGAAGAAAGCATACACCTTTTTTTTTGCGATCTAGTTTCTCAGTTTTAAAGCTTTTGACTTAAGTCTTTCGCCATTTTCTTTCTAATGTAAGCTGCTCATATATAAAAATCGTCAAGATCGGCCCACTATATCACATAGCCCCATATAACCGGCCGATTTGGAATGTCTGTTTTAGATGTCTCTAAGTGTGTTGGCCAAAATTACTCTAGATCGGATCACTATTTCATATAGCTCCCACATAACTGACTGATTATATACCGGATTTTTTGTTTTGTTTTTTATCAGAATTTGTTATATATTTTCTTTTTAATTTCGCAAATTTTCTTATAGTTTCGCTGGGCTTCCAAAAAAAAATATTTTGTTGCTAATTGAAGTTGAGTTAGTTGGTTTTGGTAATTTCAAAATGAGTGACATCTCTTGGTCCTCTGCGATCGACTCTGCCGTCTTGATAACTTGAAGACAACACGAATTCATTGACGGCCTTATCACAATTTAATTCTTTAGCAAACTCATTGAATCGCCTGCTTGACTGGTTATTTGTTTCTGACCCTTCCATTACAGTTGTCTCAAGGATTAGTCGGCTTTTGCTTCTGAAGACCCATTTCATCCTTCATTTTACGTTACTATGAATATTCTTATTCCTGTACTACTTGCATCTTCTTACTTGTCGGCTAGAATATTTTTACTTAAAAATGCTGAATTCGTTAGCCTTAATGAAATCGACTCTACACACGGATCAGTTTTTGGTCCTTTGTTGTTTGTGTATGCTAATGATCTGCCAATTGTCTTTAATGTAAATTCTATATGTATGCTGACGATGTACAAATGTATGTGAGTCGTGCTCTGTCCCAAGTAAATGTGTGTATTGATGTTATAAATAGGGAACTAGAAAGTATATATAAAAGGGCTAAACATAGTGGACTGGAACTTAATCCCTCAAAATCAAAATGTCTAGTCATCTACAAAAAAACCCCTTAATACTGACACCCTTGAAAAACACCTGAACAGAAGTGAAATTGAATATGTTGAAAAGGCAACTAGCCTGGACATCGTACTCAATAAAACACTATTATGAAATGACCAGATAACGAAAGTGGTGGGAAAGATGTATAGACAATACTTAATATGACCTAAAATGTTCTACCTGAAAGGCTTCGTTTACACATAGCTAAGGCATTCTTAACACCCACGCTTTTTTATAGAGTCGAAATTTTTAGAAACTGCGATTCGAGGTCTAAACAGAAATTAAATGTTGCACACAATAATAAAGCTTGATCTATATTTTTATTAAAAAGGAGATATCACAAAAATTGCTAGGGAACAATATTTCTACAAAGAATAGTAAGGGAAGCTGAATCTGTCTGTTTGTAAAAATGAATTTTACTACTTCTAAACGTACCAATCATATAGTCTCCAAAAATTACAATCTATCATCTTCAGAGAGACACTTTTTTATTCATACAACTGGCCTGTGGAATCAACTGCCAGATTAAAATCGATAGCAGACGCGCCACCATTCCTTAAAATTATTACTAAAGCACCTTAAGAAGTAACACCTAATATAACTTATAAACAATAAATGTTAGAGAAAAACATTTAAAAAAAATTAATAAAAATAATAATAATAAGCAAAATTTAATAATAGTAATAATAATGAAATTTTAAAAAGTAATATTCAAAAATATAATAACAGATCTAATGTATAGTGACAATAATTAAATATGCATGACATATATATTCATTAGTATAGGATGTGAGAATTAAACATGTAACTAGAAATGTAAGAAATTTAAACCTAGAGAATTAGAAATGTGCAACATGATAGAGTGACTACCGCCCTAAAATTATAAGTTGCACTTGTAGCGCTAGGAATTCTACAACAACCAATATAAAAAATAAGAAATGTTCTTGTTGCCCTGATTCATAGCTAGCTGGCGGTACTGGTCCACCGTTTCTGTGTTGGATGATACTTCACGCATGTTTTCCACTTCTGCTGGTGTCGAGTCTTGGCGTAAGCTGTCTTCACTGCCGTCTCTAATCATAGTTCTTTAGTTGCCCATAATAGCTGAAGCGGACGAATTTCTATATTATCGCTGCTACAATTGATTGTATGTGCTGTATTCCGTATCAGTTATCCGTTTTGTAAATTGATTGGCACTTCCTTTTTGCTTTATTTTTACTCGGAATTGTCCTTTAAAAATATAGACAACAATTTTTCCTGAATTTTTTTTGACTATATATTTTGTTAGTCCCGACGGATCACTTCTTCTTTATACAGAAGCTGATTAAGGGGGAAGTGCACTTTTCGACTTTCATGAGCCAAATTGATTTTTCATTTCCTCGTAGAACTACTAGAAACTATATTCCAATCTATATTCAGCATTGTACCTCAAAGTATGCCTTTTTTTTTCTTTTTTTTTATATAGGTGGGTTTTTTATAATTCATTTGGAATGCCTTCTAGCACAAAATACAAGTACAAAAGGAAAAATATATTCAGAATGCAATCTCGCTTATAAATGAAATTAAGTAAAAAACAAACTAGTTATGCAGGCGAGTTGCACAATAATTAATGTAAAAACGTTAGATACGGTTCCCAGTTCCAGTAAGTAGAGAGTAAATTATAATATTTGCCAACTTATAACTTATTTGCACGTGGCTGTTGAATGTGATTATGAGGCTTCTGTGGCATGGACATGGTTTGGCTGAATGTGCCATCTGAGCGAAGGCCGGGGTAAAGTCTGTATTGCCCTTGACCGCAGCACCGCAAACAATGCTTGAAATCACATTGACAGGTTACGTCCGGCCAGTACAATATTCAGCATCCTTAGCTGGTTCTGAGGCTGGCGTTTTGTGCTGCACAATACTTATGACGACGGCTTTTAATACAGGTGGGTGTCCTGCTACCACATTTGGTTGTTCATCAGCAATTTTTGTAGAATTGGAAACGCTTTATTTCTGATAACTATTACAAAATGAGCTTTGCTGCGTTCTAAGTGTGATAAGAATGCCAATGCCTTGCATGAACCTTTCCGTGTTTTTTATTTTAAGTATAATAATCTTTTTGACTTTTTATCCATTAATAACTCTCTCAATACCTACAAAACATTTATACTATGAATTAGCTCTTCAATCTGGGATACATACAAAGCCTACACAATCAAATAATTTTAAATTGTTAGAAATTATTTGTTTTTATTTGAATGCGTTTTGTTTGTGTTTTATATTTTCACCAAGACAAATTTACTTATACAAAAGCAATATTTTTGTAATTCAGTAAATTGAAATTTAAGTCAAATAAATCTGCCTGCTTGATCTTTAGTGCCTCGGCTAGCTCCTGACAGCTTCATTGCAGGTCTTGCTCCACCCATATTCAACGAATTTCATAGCTGTTTTCACAAGTGCTTCTATATAATGAAAAATAGGTGTATATTCTTATTCTTCTTTTTAAAATGCCAGTACATATTCATCCTTATTCAAAACCTAATAAAGTCCTAAATAATCACTTAAATTAGTATTTTTTATAATGCCATAAGTTCTCTATATTCATTACGAAGTTCTAAACTAAGTTAGCGTTAGCTGCAAGTTGTACGTACCCTTGAAAGCTGCCGAATTTGTTTAGCTAATGATTCTATCTCCTCCTGTCCTGTTAGGAATATTAACACGTCGTAGCTGAAATAAAACATATTTAGAATTTGTATTGGAAAAACTTACAAGCAAAAATAGGGAACACTTGATCTATGATCAGTAATCAGACGTTGGTTATCAATTATATAGGTGTCCGATATTGTTCAAATTTGGTCAGCGGAAGTGGGCCCCCACAAAGGTTTGAATGAAAATAAAAAAATGTTCCCAAATAGTGTTCATTTTGAAGAAATCGGTTTGAATTAATTTGAATTAATTTTCGACAACGGCCGAGAGTTTCTAGAGAACTAGCTATATGATATAATTAGCAAGTTCACCCGACGTTGCCCGGTTTTTTTTAGCACTCTTCAAGATACGCTTAATGATTTTCCTATAGAAAAGACGTTACACCGTCCACATTCTTAAATTATTTTTCGGTCGTACTATACTTCAATTTTATGTCCCAAATCTACCTACATTTTTTGTTTCTTGAGATGGCATGCTCTTTTCGTTATCTTACTGCAGTACTTGATATAGTTGTCCGATTCAGAAATTTAAAAGCAACCAGCGTGCAGATATAAGAAAAATACAACAAAAAAATCACAATTTTCCTAATTACAAATTATTTAGCTGCGAAACTAAAGATTTAAATACCTTTTATTTTAGGAAGCTCGAGTTCAAGTGACGTCCCATCATCAGTAACCTTTTTAGCATACATTGACCTCTGTGCTTATATGACAACCGATAGCTGCAACTTAATAGTCTCTATTTAACTGCCGATACTCAGAAAAGGGAGTTGTGAATTACAAACGAGACTTGTCGTTGTCTTTTGTGCACATAGCGATATGTACATGCAATGTGACGTGGAAATAAATTTCTAAAGTTTTTGGTTTGTTTTAGCGACCTTTCTATTTGTAAATGTCAAAGGGTTGCTAAAAGAAACCAAAAACTGATGATTGAAATGTTAAAGTAGGTAAAAATATACAATACATAACAATGTCTAATATGGTCCACTCTAATATGTAAGCTTTCAGTATAAGCTTCAGTACGCACGTTAATGCAACTTACAATAAACGATTACCACTTTCTGTTCTGTATTAACCTCGAAAGCAACAGCTAAACATTTTAACCAACTCCCAGAGATTTTCGCGAATGCTTAAAAAGTGAAAAATAATGTAAGCTTTTTAACTTCTCTTGTTGAGATTATGCAACAATATTTAACAAGTTTCGGATATGTCGTAGACTAATTACAAGAGATTGGGATATTTTTTTCTATCCGTTTCCTGTGCGAAAAGCTATTCATAATAATGTTATTGTCAAGTCTGCCAAAATCGTTCGAAAATATCGTATTGGCATTAAAATCACGTGACGAACTTCAAACATTGATTTTTAAACTAAAATGGCTGGAAGAGAACGAACGGCGTAACTCCAAACTATGTATTTGTGACCAGAACAAATAATATTACACAGAGAATATCTAAAAAGGCAGATTCCACGAATGAGCAAAATAAAGGCCATCCTGATAAACGGTACATAACTAACCTAAAGTGTTATAGGTGTGGTCGAAAAGATCAATTTAGGAAAGACAAGGTTGCAGAGAAGAATGCAAAATCATTTTTGTAGTACAAGGGTATATTAAGTTTGTGAAATGTATGCAACAGGCAGAAAGAAGTACTTCCGACCACATAAAGAATATTCTTGATTAGCACGATCTATCCATATCCGTATATCCGTCAGTCCGAAAAAAATTTAAATTTGCATTTTAACTTTCTATAAATATGTACAGAGATCGATATTCTAACTTACTTTTGCCACGCCCACTTTTTAGGGTGACCCCCATACAAACTATCGACAATTTTATTGTTTTTATTTCATAGCTTTTTTGTTTTTCATCGGCATTAAATGAAATGTGGGGATTATTTGTTCTGAAGGTACATTAACCGACCAAATTCGGGCTACTTTATCATATAGCCTCACAAAATTGATTTTTTCAGAATAAATAAAACATTTCTGTTTTTCATAGGATCATCAGATCGGGCAACTACATCCTATAGCCTCCCATAGAACCGAATTTTTCTAAATGAACTTAAAATATTTGTTTTTCCTCCAAATCGACCAAAATTTTGTTTGTATCCATTTTAGGAGGCCTCACATTCACAGACAAAACTTTATTTAGATCAAAAATCTATATCATATAGGCCCTTATAACCAATTTTTATGAATGAACACCAAATGTTTGTTTTTCATCCAAATCAAATAAAATTTGGTTTTTATTTATTTAAGATGGTATGCTGACCAAATTTAGTTCTGATTCCGACCCCATTAACTATATATATTCTTAATCAGAAACCAAATTTGCCAATTTGCAAAGACCCATCATGCGGAATCAAAACAAACACCGAAACTCTCTCTCTCTCTGTTTATACCCTTGTATAGTCTTACTCTGTTATTTCTCTCTCATTTACATGACTGATATTGCTTGGTTGACTGGTATTGCAAGGTCAAGGTCAAATCGAAAATTGTGAGATAGGCATTATGCATGTGTATGTATGTATGTATGTAAAAATATCACATAATATGTAATGGTTATTTGAAAACAACGTAATTTTTGGCAAATGTTCCTATAATTTTTATTTATTCAGTTCAGTCTGTGTCTGACACTATGCACGATATACGACTACCGGTTGTGATTTTCCATCTTGTCATCTAGTTAGATTGTGAATAGTGTTAAATAATATACGAGTTCGCGAGTGCTTTTTTCGGAGACTCCGGTTTCGGTGTTCGTGTGTGTTGTTGCAGCTTCTGTCAGGAGTGCATAACTGTAAAATCTATCTTAAATACTTTTATTAAAATATTTGGATCTTAATTAGCAGCGTAAGCAACACCGTTACTCAAACGAATCAGATTCGGTCAGCTATATGATATAGCAGCTTACTAGGTACAGGGTATTTCATTGTCGAGCAAGCTCGATTGTAGCGGTCTTATTTGTTTTGTTTCTACAATTTGAGCAACAGTGTTTCTCCAACAACCAAAGTCGGGTCATTAAACAGCGGAGCAACAGCTCATATGTGCACGAAGTGAGAGTTGTTTGGTAGGTTCGAACAATTTTAATCGAAAGTAAGTCTAACTGATGATAAATTCATATAAGCGGTAATGTAAACATTAACATATCAAGCTCTGATTCAATATTGAAAAATGTACTTTATGTGCTACGCTGCAATGTAACTTTGAGTCTATCAGCAAAGTCATAAATAATGTACGAGCTTGATCAGATCAGGCCTGTGGACGTGAGGTCTCTTCAAATGGATACAAATCAAATTTGGTGTGATTTGGATGAAAAACAGAGAAGTCATGCTCCAAAGTGTTCATTCCGGAAAAATCGGTTATATGGGAGCTATATGATATAGTTTTCCGATTTGGATCAGATTAGGCCAGTGGACCTGGGGCCTCCTCAAATGGATACAAAAATAATTTGGTTTGTTTTGGATGAAAAACAGAAAAGTTATGCTCCTAAAACTTAATTTTTATGCAACACAAAGGAAAGCAATCAAAAGTTGTATTATGGTAACGGAATCATCAGGCAGCTTTCTACTCCCCATATTCCGGTGGTGTGGCCGAAAGAATGAATCGCACACTGGTGGAGATAATCTCGGCATGATATTAAATGCAGGTTTGGAAGAAAAAAAAAAAAGGGGGCCGAAGAGAGTGATGAAGGAAGCAGCTACGAAAGCAATGCAATACAAGACAAACGACGACCTAAGCTGATATGCTGGATTAAGAGGCAGTATAATTCGGTAAATTGTTATGCAGTGATCAGCAAGCACTATTAAGGAAGCACTGGAGAGCGACCACAGAAATGAGTGGTGGGCAGCTATGCAAGCGGAGTTCGACGCATTGATTAAAAATGGGACTTTGAGTACATACAACTTTCTTCTGATCAAAAAGCAATTGGATGTCATTGGGTGTATGCTATCAAAGAGGTCCCAACGGAGAAGTTGAGTGTTACAAAAGTAATCTTGTTGCGAAAGGATGCATTCAAGAGTATGGCTTTGCGGAGATCTACATGAAGCTGCTCGATAAGTTCAAGCAGCACGATGGTCAAGTGTTGAGACTCAAGAAATCCTTGTATGGGCTCAAGCGACCTGGACGGATGTGGAACCTCACTCTAGATGAAGTCGGCGAAGTGGTTTTATAGCATGTGCAAGTGAGCCATGTATATACACTCATCATAAAGGCACTAATATCAACATCGTAGCAGTATATGTTGATGACCTAATGATCTGCAGTTCAGATCATGGTGAGTTACATGTCATTAAACATGTAATTTCGAATGCATTTCAGGTAGCCGATAAAGGGCCGAGAAACCAACTCCTTGGCATGAGCATCGAGCGAGATAGACCAACTGACGCAATTACAGTTGATCAGAAGCAGCATCTGTTGCAGATTTTTGCAGGCTTTCAAGTCCAATGTGACAATCAGACATGTATTCCACTCATGTACGTTGCTATTTCGAAATGACCAGATATCCTACATTCTGTATGCAAGCTGTCGCAGCGAAACATCAACCCGCACAGTGAGCACTTAGCAGCAAAGCAGATTGTACTATACTTGCAGACAACTGTAGACCTGAAGACCAAGTACCAGAAAACCGATTGTGTGGTGATGCAACCGATCGCAAAACGTATGCGTTCATTCTGGGTGGCAGCGCATTTTCATGGGAAAGCAATAAAGTAAGTACAGAAGCCGAATATATGGCGTTATCTTTAGCATCAACCGAAGCCGTATATATAAGAAAAGTTTTGAATGAAATGAAATTGTATTTTAATGAGAAACATATTTTCATTTATGGAAATAACCTTAGTGCTATGAATTTAGTTAATAACCCGGTATAACATGATATCAGTAAACACAGATATTTGTTATCATTATGATCGCGAAATTTATAGCAACAATATAATAGATCTTAAATATTGTCTTCCTGAACATAATAGAGCAGACCTGTTAATAAAGACTGTATGTAAAGTCAAACACAATACTAGTGTACTTGATTTGAAATTGTTTGTATTGAGGGGGTGTTAGTGCGATTTCTTGCAATACAAAATAATGTCCACTCCAATATGTTGGTTTTCTATCTAATATGTAAGCCTTCAGTATAAGCTGACGATTACAACAAACGATTACCTCTTTCTGTTCTGAATTAACCTCGAAAGCAACATGTTTAGCTTTTAACCAGCGCACTATAATAATAAATTACAACAAAGTGAGTACAGCTGACTAATAGATATATTAATTAGTTTTTAAACGCCGTAAAGGGTTTTAAAATCGGCTTCGGCCTTTTCGAGTTACCAGATTTAATAGAAAATTTTTTATTGTTTTCATTGAGCAAACTGCAAGATCACCTCTGAGAAAACGTAAAAAATACGAGATGGTAAAACTCAGATGAAGAATGAGATTGTATCAATTGCACATAAGCAAGGTAATTTTCTGCTCTAAAGACACAAGATATAGTTGCCGTCTTATTTTATTTCACAATTGAAAGAGAAAGCAGTGCGCAGTTGGGCAGTTGTGTTAAGTGTATTATTGTTAATGACTTACACTGAGCCTCGACAATTCTTGTCACAGAAGTTTAAGCTACTACCATAATTTGTATATGAATAAATATAAAAATAACCGTGCTTGCACTGAAAGATGTTCATTCCTGTGCTATTTGCATTTACTGCCCTGATACTGCCCCGGTGATGTACAAAAGTTTCATAGAGTTTGAAATCTTGGAGGCCAGCTGTTTTTATCCCTACCATCGCTAAGGCAATGCTTAAACGTACTGCGCATTCTTCGTTAACGTCTCATTTAATACAAAAAACTGCATTTATTGGAAATAAGTTGATAATAATTCTGAATTGTAGATCGTCACGATGTAGGTTGAAGAGTTATTGGCTTAGATTATTGGTTATTGGCGCTTAGAGTCGCATATTTGCGTGAAATTAGAAGAGCTTGAAATGCAGAAAAATAATTATTTTTTGTTTTCCTTTTATTTCTTTTTGGGTTAATATTTCAAAAAAAATTACCATATTAGTCAAATATTTTGTTTAGTATTTAATTTCGTTAGATTAGCCAAATCTCCCACGGTGATATGAGGTATATATGATATGGGTGCCAGGTGGTCAATTGAAGTAGACACATAAGACACATAAGATAGAAATTTCGCAGATTCCCATAAAAACAAAAACGCTTTGACATAAAACACTAAAGTGGGTGTGGCAAAAAAAAAAACAAGTAAGAACGCTATAGTCGTTATTCCGACTATAAGATACTCGTACTCAGCATTTATTCAATATTCGACGCAAATCGGTAGATTATGTGCTTATACATATACAAACCGAGTTTTAACTAAATGCGTTAAGATTTGTGGAAGATATAAAGTTTACGGGAGCGGGAGGGGGCGTGGAAAATTAAAAAAAGCAAACTTTATCTAACGCCCCACAAGGGGAGTCTACGTACCAAATTGGATCTCCCTAGCTCTTACAGTCTCCGGAATCTAGGTGTTTATACGGACGGACAGACGGACCAGGCTAGATCAACTCGGCTATTAATGCTGATCAAGAATATACATAATTTAGGGGGTCTTAGACGCTTTCTTCTTCCTGGTACATACATTTGCATCAATACAATATACTCGTTTACTCTACTAGAGTACGAGTATAAAAATTTGAAAATAAAAATCCAGATTTTAAGTGTCCTTCTGGGTATTTTATCATGGGCACAATATCATATTTATTAGACAATGCGTTAAACAGATTAGATACTGATTCAGTGGTTGTAAATAACCCCAATTTGCTTCTTGCTCGCCATCTCTCTCTATAAAATTAAGGTTTCCCTGCTTATTGTCCCTTCGACAAGTATTTTTTTGTACAATTTAAGAATCATTGAGTAATCAGGTTGAAAATGAAATATTTGCTTTCATACGTACTTAATTGGCTCTTTCCGATGAAAGTCAAAGAGTGTCACCAGTACGGCATGTAAATAATCATCTTGCTGCTCCTTAGTATGCATTACCCGTACGGGATAAGTTCTACCCTCTAAATACATACCACGGCAATTAAAATATTTGCCAAGATGGTCTATGTCCATTGTGGCAGAGGTAATGACAACTTTAAGGGTAGGCAGATTTTTATTTTTCCTTTTTTTCTGCGCTTCCTTTACAATTCCAAACAGTACATCAGTATTAACAGTTCGTTCATGAGCTTCATCTAGCATAATAACAGAATATTTGAGTAACAAATTATCAGCAATAGCTTCGCGAACTAAAACTCCATCTGTGAGAAATCTTATTTTTGTGGCTTCCGAAGTTGTGTCCTCAAACCGAACTGCATAAGAGACAATATCACCAATAGTGCTTAGTAATTCTTGCGCCACTCTCTTGGCAATGGTTATTGCGGCTACTCGGCGGGGTTGTGTAATGCCAATCATCCCAGTAGCCAAATAACCAGCATTGTAAAGAATCTGTGGAATTTGTGTTGTTTTTCCTGAGCTAGTTTCTCCCATTATAAGTAATGTTTCGTTGGTTTCAAGCTCTCTTATTATTTTTTGTCGACATTTAAAAACTGGTAATGTTTTCTGCTGCTGGTCAAACGTTTTTTTACTGGGTATTGAATTGGTTATTACCAGTTGTTCTGTTGTTTTTTCATAAACTGTTTTTTTTGGTGCTTGCGTTCGTTGGTTCGGAGTATCCATTTTACGCTTTACGGCAAACGTTGAGGCTAACCCAAAGTCAATTCTGCCTTTGCTTGTTACCAAATATTTTGAATCCATAATGTTGTTATTTCCTATTAACGAAAAAGAGTATACATATATGAGTGCAAATGGGTAATGGATAGTAGTCAAGAACACTCTACATTTAAATATCCTGTAAAATTTAAAAATTTAACATATATGGCGGTGTCATGGAAACCTCTTACATCCTAATTCCGTATCTCGGATTCATGGACATCTATTCGGTTCGTTTAAGACATGAAGTATTTTCCTTAGCGATTTGGTTAAAGCACAAAATCACATTTGCTTTTGCATGTGTGCGAAGAAACAGATACTTCGGGTGACATTTTGCATGCTTGCTCATTGCGAAGCCAAACGAAGAGCAATAACAAATTGTGACAAAAGAGCCCTGGCCGCAACGGAGAAGACTGATCGTCGCCAATGTGTAAGAAATGTGGCATCTCAGTGGTTCAAGAAATTTTGAAAAAATGTTAAACGTCTGCAATTGCATGTGTCACGATTAGTTAATAAGTCATAAAAAAGTCTCCGCAGTTTTAGTTACTAAATGGTATTGGTGCTGAAACACTAATCTGATTGTGTTTTATTTAAGGTAGCACTTTAGGCTACATTTTTTTGTGAAGACAGCTGTGTAGTTCGTTTCGTTTTGGTAAAGGAGAAGGACATCTGCATTTTATTGGCGGGATTGTCAACGCTGACAAATACATTAATATATTAGAAGAAAGTCTGCTGATATGAATACCAAAACTGGCAGACTGTGGTAAGTTCAAATTTCAGCAGGATTGAGCAGCATCTTACACACAAATGAACGAAAAAGAGACCTCGAACTCTATTTCAAGCTTGCTCGACTATGAAATATCATGTGCTAAGTTAACTGTTTGTGGCCTCATAAAATAAAAACATAGGTCTTATGGGAGCTATATAATAAGATTTTTTTCGATTTTAATCAAATTTAACTGGCTTTCAAATTAAGTTCAGTTTGATTGAAAAGCAAGAAAGTAAGGTTAACTTCGGCTTGCCGATTTTTCCGATTTTAATCAAATTTAACCAGTATGGCTTTCAAATTAAGTTCAGTTTGATTGAAAACCAAGAAAGTAAGGTTAGCTTCGGCTTGCCGAAGCTGATATACAATTCACATTGTAAATATATAACAAGTTTCGTGCACTTATTTCGTTCATAGCTTCACTGAGAGACACGATATTTAGGACTCATTCGGCAAGAAGAATGGGCGGCAGTATTTCGCAATTTACTTCTTTAATTCTCGCACAAGCGACTATAGTTGGCCATATTTATCATGATTGTAAAAGAATGTTGAATGGTTGAATGGTATGCTTTCAATTTGGTTTTCAAATTCATGATATTTTTCGTGTTTTTCAAAATATGTTTATATGTTTGAAGTAAATTTTCTTTTGAAAAAATTCGTGATTGTACAAACTGAATCCAATCCAATCCTGATGATTTTTAATCACCTGAGTATTGAAAATTTCAATCATGTAGCTCTAAAGGTTTATTGTAGCGTACTCATGCTCATGTATATATATCTTTATTTAAAATCAAGAAAGGAAGGCTAACTTCGGGTAACTGAAGCTTACATACTCTTGCAGAATCGGTTGAAATTCGGTCAGCATATGTGGAGACTTCTAAGACTGACACGTGCCAAATTTGGTCGAATTCGGATAAAAAATAACTAAATCCGTTACATAAGAGTTCATTCCGAATCGGTCAGTTATATGGGAGCTATATGAAGTAGTCATCCGATCTGGATTTTGGTCCGCAGACGTTAAGGCTTCTTAACAAATTTGGTTCAATTTGAATAAAAAACAACCAATTTTGCTGTACTAAGAGTTCATTCCGTATCAGTCGGGTATATACCCATATGGGAGCTATATGATATAGTAATCCGATCCGAATGACATTTTTCAGCACACGTGGAGACTGAAAAAAACACCAAAAAAAACACGATTTCCCTAATTCAAATTTACATAGCTGCGAAACTATTGTTTTAAATGATTAGTGATTATAGATATATTAATTAGTTTTTAAACCCCGTAAAGATTTTGAAGGTCGCCTCTAAAAACTGCAAGGTCTCGCCTTTAAACACAAAGTTTCAATATAGAAAACCGATGCCTAATTGATGCTTGCACTTGGGCATACGGCATCAGTGCGGAAGCGGCGTTCCACGACACGCAATAGCAAAAACAATTTAATTTAATTTGTAGACAAAAATTTGTTTAAAGCAAAATATAAGCCAAATAGAAAACAAAAACTTCTATTACTAGAAACAAATTTTATAAAATTTTTACATTAATAAAACAACAAAAAAAAAATAAAACTAAAAATTGTTATTAAAAAAAAATTTATTATCACTGGAAAAATTGTAAAACTGTCAAAAAAATACTAAATGATTATATATACATATATTTTCACACATTTTGACACATTTACAAAAAAAAAAATTTTTTGTTGTAACGAACAAAAGAACAAAACATTTTTAAATACATTTTTAGAAAAAAAAGTTTTCCATTGTTAAAACATTACCAACAAGTAGTAGCAAAAATGCAATCGTGGTGGCCAGGTCAGGTTACTAAATCCCAACTGGTCTAAATGCAAAACGATACAAACTACTGTAAACTTCTTTGGTCTGACCTATTTTGGAGTACGCATAGTGGAGTACGCACAATACAGGAATTGCCAGGACCGCATTGAGCCTGTTCAAAAGCTAGTTTTACTGTTTGCTCTCCATGGGACCCCAATAGCTTTCCTTCATATTCAAGTAGGCTTCTGCTAATAAACTTTCCATATCTTGAAAATCGTAGAATTATGCTTAATCCCTAAGCTGATTAATGGTGAAATTGACTCGCCGACTTTAATTAGCCGAATCCGTCGTAGAAACTACGTTCCTACCTATCTTCAGCACTGTAATTTAAACTATCTCCTGTCCTGTGTTCTAACTACAACAATCTCTTTAACTTATCAATAACTATCTCTATCAATAACTCTTTTAACTAAAATAAAACATCTATACTAACGCATCTAGCTAGATAATGTAAATCGTTTATGCTTATCCTTTTATTTTATCCTTTTATTTTAGTTTTTTCCGTCTTCGCGATTCGTGTCGCTCGTTATGCGGCTGCGCCCCTTGGCCGGTTAGGCAGGAGGTGGGAGCTTCTAGCCTGAGCTTCGCGTGTAACAAGCCCGGTTGCTTGGTGTCGTGTGAGTCCACTTCAACGTGCAGCGCATTGTACATCACCGTCGCGATATATATAGATGGCTATCGATAAACATGATTTGGACGAATGGTTAAAACACTTTATATATTACTATGACACAACACCATCATTGGTATTGCCCATTCCAGCCCCTTTTTTCCAAAATACCAGCCAAGAGATTTAGTATTAGTTGACAACAAATAAGAAAGTTATGTCGATTTGCTCGACAGTTAGAACCGCAACAAAATTTAGCAAACCCCTCCTGATCAACTTCGGGCTTTGGGCCTAATAAAATGGATAAATTTGGCTCAATTTGGATAAAAAACAAACATTTGGCGTTCACTCCCAAAAAATCGGTTATATGGCGACTATATGATATAGTTGTTCGATCTGAAAAAAATTTGATCAACAGACGTAAGGCATCCTTAAATAAATAAAAACCGAAATTGGTTCGATTTTGTTGGAAAACATAAATGTTTTCTTTATTCCGAAAAAATCAAACCGATGTGGGTTATATGACATAGTTGCCCGATCCGGATCAAATTTGGTCAGTTGATGTAGATGTCTCTAGGACACACAATCCCTAAATGTAGCTCAATTCCAATTAAAAAGACAAGAGCTATGAAATAAAAAAAAAATAGGCGGTGGATTGTATGGGGGCTACCATAAACAGTGGGCGAGTCAAAACAAAAAATTTGAAGTCTCTATCTAAGGTCTAGATTTTAAAACATCCGGACGGACAGACGCACATACATATATCGACTCGGCTTGTCTTGCTGCTGAAGAATATTTATTTTGTGGGATCGGAAACGCTTCTTGCTGCCTGTTACATACATTTCACAAACTTAGTATACCCGTGTACCATAGGCACAGGTTATATGAAACTAGACGTAAATTAGATAATAATTATAAACGACCATTTAGAGTATTTAGTATAGATGATAATAAGTAATTAATTAGTAATTTATTAGTCAAGAAGAAGAAGATTAAAGTACATAGAGTTGGTTAAAGTTAAACCCATATTTTAATACAATAAACAAAACTCAACGTTGAAAAAAAGAAAAAGCTAACAATGAAAACAAAAAATAATAAAATGTTACAACACAATCTTATAATACTTAATAGCCAAACACTTGAATTGTTAATTTTAAATAACTTCATATTATAACATTATGTTATTTTTGTAAAAGGAAAGGTGTAGTGGGCCATGTGCATATATTAATTCATAATATTGAATATTATGACATTTGATACCAGCCACAAGTGCTTATACGTCGAGTTTGTTTAACTCAACAATGTCAATAACGTTTGCAAAATAATCCTGACTAAGCAAGCTCAAGGAACTTGAACGTCAAATTTTCGAACTTTAACCCATGGGTGAAATTCGGTTCTAACCTGGGACCAGGAGTCTCCGAAAAAATGTTATTGGGCTTGTAGCCCTGATATAAACACTAATGCACTAATGCATCCCTCTTCATAAAAAAGGGAGCAAGACCTAACCGATGCTCAAACTGTTCGCTACTCCTAAGTTCTCTGAAAAAACGTCATAAAAAATCGTATCTCATCATTCTTGTTATTCTCTAATTTCATCTTCTCAGCATGGGTCACAAAAGGATTTAAGAATAAAATGCAAACTGATGTCATTTACACTGACTTTAGGAAAGCGTTTGACTCTGTAAATAACTGTTAGCTTATACATAAGTTGGATCTCCTTGGCTTCCTATCCTATCTTTTTAATTAAATTTCGAAATACCTAAATCTCAGAACTCAAAAAGTTCATTTTCAAAATTCATTTTCTAAGCCCCATATATTTACATCAGGGGTACCTCATGGTAGCCACCTTGGTATCCTTCTCTTCACCTTTTCATCAAGGAACTGCCTCAGGTACTATCCCATTCGCGTGTATTCTGATGCTTTCCAATGGTGGTGTGAGGTAAACTTATTAAATCTTAACTTTTTCAATGCAAAGTCATGTCGTATTGTCACAGCATATCGCTTCAGATATCGTACCTTATTAACGATAGGCCCCTTGATCGCATCGAAACAATAGACGACTTCGGTGTTCTTTAGACCCCAAATTAAAATTCGATTAACACAGTTCTTTTTTTTAAGCGATGGTCCAAGAAATTCGATGACCCTTGCACAACTAAATTACTGTGAGCATCGTGGAGCATACAGGAATCACCAGGACCGCATTGAGTCTGTTCAAAACAAATTTTTGCTGTTTGCACTCCCAGGGTTAGACTGGGACCCCAATAACCATCTCCCTTCATAATCAAGTAGGTGTCGTAGGTAAAATGTACTATTAAATTACAAAATTCCCGTCGTACAATAAACGCGCATGAAGACGACGATGTGCTCGATTGTGTGGCTTTTATTTGATATAAAAATGTATAAACATGTATATCTATACAAATATACACTTAGCCTATAGCTTAAGGGGTGAACCAGTCAGCGACGCGCTTACCGTCCCTTTATATATTTATTATATATTCGCTGCTTTAGCGTATAGCAGTATGTGTATATAATTTAGCTTTGGGCATTGTGGCGCAATGCTAGGCGTGCAGACCTGCTGATATTGCAGTAACCACGCCGGGAGCGCTTTGCTTGTGTGTGCGATCATATTACCTTTGCACTTGAAAACCGCTTGGGCAATTGTGTACTTACATATACATTGCAACTAAGGGTTACAGTGTGTACTCAGTATATGCACATACTACATAACCCCTTTTAAAAGAATATTATGAAGTGATATTATGAAGTTATTCAATTTAAGGTTTCTTATCTCATTTACAAAATGGTAATTAATTTTTTTAGGAAGTGTGCAACGCATTCTTTATCAGCACGACAAGGGGAATCGATTAAACCATACCCGTCTGTCCGTCTGTTTAAACACAAAGATCTCAAAATTTTTACCATATGCTTCTTTTGTGTGCACGCAAGTTCGAGTTTCATCAAGATCGGAAAACTATATCATGTGGCTCCCATATAACCGATTGTTCCAGAATGAACACTTAAGAGCATAGCTTTTCTGTTTTTCGTCCAAATCAAACCAAAGTCGGTATCCATTTGAGAAGGCCCTACGTCCGCCGATCAGATTTGATGTAGATCAGTTATACATTTACAATATAAATGGTATATAAGTTTTGACAATTTTTGTTTAATCAATTTTTTTTTTATTTTACCGATTTATATTGTTTTTTCTTTTTGTTAATAATAATATTAGCATTTTTGCGAAAATTATTAGATTAAGAATAACATTTTCTTTTATTTAAAAAAATTTCTTCCTTTTTTTATGCCTCATTATTATGAATTAAACATTTTTAATCTATCCTTTTGCTTTCTTTAATTAAAATATTTTCTCTATGTAGAAGATATTACTAAATAGGGGCCTAAATAGACAGGTTCCAATTTATGGCCACTTTAGTTTCTTACTAAAACCGTATCTCCTATTTTCAATCTAAAGTTAATTTCTTTTCTATAGCAATATTAATTATTTTAGCTTTATGCTGTTGTAGCATTATTCTTGCTCTCTTATAAGCTTGTTCTAACCTAAATTTAGCTTCTTTAGCGTAATCGTCTATGTTATATAAAGGATTGTTCTCATCTATTTTATTCAAATATATTTTCAAATTACTTTGTTTGCCGATAACTAACTCATATGTGCCATAGAGGGGGTCGTGTCGAAACAGTAGACAAAATATTGAAGCAATATATCCTAGTCTGTCTTATCAACAGATATGACGTCTTTCACTGTTCCAACTGTCCAATAGTGGTGTTCTGTAGACGTTATATTGCCTATATGCACAGGTCGCTAATTATGGAATTTGTATATTCACTTCCCATGTCCGAAATGAACGTCTTCATATAACCGAACTTTAGTATAAAAGATTCGAATATTTCTTTGGCGATGGTATTTGCACTTTTATTTGCAACTGGAATGGCACCTAAGTATTTAGTTAAATCACATTTTGAAAACCGAATTGAAGCAAAATGGGAAGTCAGTTTTAGTTTGCCTCCACGTTTGCTGACCAAATTTCAATAAGCACGGATTTCATATAGCTCTCATGTAACTGAGTGATTTAGAATGAATTTTTTTTTGCTTTTACTCAAATTAAACCAAATCTACTTAGACTGACCGAATTTCAGCCTAATCTGCAAGGGTATGTAAGCTTCGGTTATCCGAAGTTACGCTTCCTTTCTTGTTTCTTTTGTTATTGATGCCATTTACTTTTAGTGTACAGAGTTTAAAAGCTATTTCGGTCATATTTGGAAGACGATGCAGTTCCAATATAGGTTCGAAAAAATAGAGAATGTCAGTTGACCGTTAGGCTCAACTTAGCAGTAACCGGGATAGATTGAGGTCACAGGTTGATAGAGAATCCTTTGTTGAACGACGCTCACCCTCGACCCTAACAAACATGATTTACACTACTTAAAACTCATAATGAATAAGTTACCAAACCTACTTTTCTGGTACATATGGTTCCCCAGATAAGGAAAAAAAACACTAAAAATTGCTCTATATTTATTCTATGGTTTTAGTCTAGACTTTTTTTTTTAGATTTTTATCGAGATGGTGGCACACTGCAATTCTGCTTAATTTTTCTAACGTAATTTAATTCATAGGTACTAAAGTATCTCTTAAATGTTTTTTTGTCTTCCTCCACGTTCCGATATTTCTGTTTACTGGAATTTTATCAATGCTATTCATTCGATCGCGTCAATGCTTTCTGTTACTGATCAATTGTTGGTTTATGGTGATTTCAACATCAGTGATCTCTCGTGGCCTTCTGTGATCAACTCAGCCGGTTTCACACCTTTAAGGCAACACGAATTTATTGACGGCCTACTTGAATTGTCTTTATCCCAAGTTAATTTTGTAAGAATCGCCAACTTGATTTTATATTTGCTCTGACCCTCCCATTTCAGTGGTCTCTGGAGTCAGTCCGCTTTTGCTTCCTGAAGACCCGTTTCTTCCATCATTACTCGTTACTATGCATATTCCTATTCCTGCGGTATCCAACTTATCAGCTGGAACATATTCATTTAGAAAGGCTGATTTCGTTAGCCTTATCGACAAAATTCTTTATTCAATTTTCAAAACTAGGCTCTTTAAGAAGTTCAAGATCTCGGGAAGGTTCTCGGACTATTCGCTTTATATTGCTGCTCGTTCAAGGTTCACTGTCATTAATTCCGATTGCCATAACGCATGTTTGGATCGCTGTAGGGTTCAATTTTCTAAGGACCCAAAACACTTTTATAATTTCGTTAATACAACACGAAAACAAGTAAGAAAACTATAGTCGATTTGCCAACTATAAGATACTCGTACTCTGCATTTGTTCAATATTTGGCACACTTAATGAACGAACATATATATATATATATATATATATATATATATTTATATATATATTTATTTTTTTTTGGGTGGGATGCTCTTATACAATGCTCTTTACTATTTTGTCTACCATTTTTATCTGATCTTAAAAAAATTCGGAAAATCGTTAGATTATGCTTATATGTACATATAAAAACCGAGTTTCAACTAAATGCGTTGAAATTGTGGAAGATATAAGGTTTTATCGATTTGCGGGGCAGGAGGGCCAGGGTCAAATTTATAAAATAAACATACCAAATTTGGTTACTCTAGCTCTTATAGTCTCCGAGATCTAGGTGTTCATACGGACTGACATGGCTATATCAACTCGGCTGTTGATGCTGATCAAGAATATATATACTTTATGGAGTCAGGGACGCTTCCTTTTGTCTGTTACATACATTTGCACGAATACAATATACTCGTATACTCTACGAGTACAAATATAAACATCTGTCCTACCTTCTTCATTATACTCGTACTCTAGTAGAGTAAATGAGTGTATTGTATTCGTGCAAATGTATGTAAGAGGTAGAAGGAAGCGCCTAAGACCCCATAAAGAATATATATTCCTGATCAGCATAAACAGCCGAATTGATCTAGGCATGTCCGTCTATCCATCCGTCCGTCCGTATAAACACCTAAAGAACTAGAGAAACCTAGACTCCCCTTGCGGGGCGTCAGATCGTTTGTTTTTAAATTTTGCCACGCCCCCTCCCGCACCCGCAAACAGAAAAACTTTATATCTTTAGTTGAAACTCGGTTTGTATATGTATAAGCACATAATCTACCGATTTGCCGATTTGTTTAGCCACTCCCCATCCCGCCCGTAAACCGCAAAAGTTTATATCTTCCACACATTTTAAGGCGTTTAGTTGAATCTCGGTTTGTATATGTATAAGCACATAATCTACCGATTCGCAGAGTTTTGTTAAGATCGGGTAATAACTGTAGACAAAATCGTTAAAAAAACATTTTGTATGAGAACACACCACCAAGAAGAAAAAAAAATTGCATTCTTTTGAGTGTGGCGAATATTGAGTAAATGCTGAGTACAAGTATCTTATTCTTACTTGTTATAAACACTAAAGCAAATACAGATCAAGGCATTGCCATTTTGTTGGCAGAGCTTTTTCAAACAACTTATTTCTTTCTTAAGTATTGGTCCGATCAGATATAACTTTATGCTTACACAGGTCTAATAATATCCCACCTCCACTAAGTACTGAAAGCTTTTTTCATGGTCCTGATGGCGTTGCGTTCTATATTCTCAGATTCTACGCTGATACGCTTTGTAAGCCGATTTGGAAGCATTTTGATCTCTCTCGTTTATTATTCCTTTACATAAAAAGGGGAATAAGATTGATGCCCAAACTACAGAGGCATATCAAAACTGTCTGCTATTCCTAAGCTTTTTGAAAATATAGTAACTTCAAGTTACAACTTGTGGGTGCTCAGCATGGGTTTATGAAGCGTAGGTCTACCACCACTAATTTACTAGAATTTTCTTCATTTGTAACACAAGGATTTAAGAATAAAATGCAAGCTGACGTCATTTACACTGACTCCAGCAAAGCATAAGACTCGGTAAATCACTGTTTACTTATTCATAAGTTGGATCTTCTTAGCTTCCCATCCCATCTCCTTAAGTGGATTTGGGCCTACCTTAATCTCAGAAAGTTCTTTTTAATGACTCTTTCTTTAAGGCCCTTAGGGTTAGATCAGGGGTACCATGGTATTTATCAATGAGCTGCCTCAGGTACTATCCCATTCTCGTGTACTAATGTACGCCGACGACTTTGCTTGTCAACGAGTCTTCCTCCCAATTTAGGTTACATGATGACCTTGATTCTTTCCAATCGTGGTGTCAGGTCACCTTACTAAATCTCAACTGTTTTAGATGCAAAACGACATAACACACCGATTCTGACATCGGACCTTCTAAACAATATGCCCCTTGTTGGGTTTTCTTTGAACCCCTAAATTGAAATTCGATTTGCACATTTAAATTGCCGTCAATAATGCTGTGGGTGTTCTGGATTTTATTAGGCTACAGTCGAAGACATTCGATGATCCTTATAGAACTAAATTACTGTATACTTCATTGGTCGGACCAATTTTAGAGTACTCATCATGTGTTTGGTTTCCACAATACAGGAATCACCAAGACAGCATTGAGTCTGTTCAAACAAAATGTTTACTGTTTGCTCTCAGTAGTTTGAATTGGGACCCCAGTAGCCCCCATATTCAAGCAAGCTTCTGCTAACAAATCTTCAATTTCCTGAAAATCGTAGAATTATGCTTAATCTAATCTTTATCGATAAGCTGATTAATGGTGAAATTGACTCGCCGAGTTTAATTAGTCAAATTAGTTTTTGTGTCCCTCGTAGAACTACTAGAAATTATGTTCCTATCTATCTTCAGCATTGTAATTTAAACACTCTCCTGCATGAACCTTTTCGTTTTACAATAATAACTTTAGCTAGATAATGTAAATCGTTTATGATTGTAGTTTTTTTTTTCCTTTCATTAAAAGTGAAAGACTTGCGTTTTCTTTTTCGTCTTCACGATTCGTGTCGCTCGTTATGCGGCTGCGCACCTCGGCCAGTTAGGCGGGAGGTGGGAGCTTCTAGCTTGGATTTCGCGCGTAATAAGCCCCGCGGCTTCATGTCGTGTGGGTATCTTAATGTATGGAAAAGTAATTGCAAAATGCTGCTGACCAGTTTTCCCTTTGAATGAGTCCTTCATATGGTGTTGTGGGCGAAGTATATTGCAAAATACTGCTGCCAATTCTTCACGCCGAATGAGCCCTATCAGTTGCTACGTGAAGCTATAAGCGAGATAAGTCCTAGAAATGTTAAGTTAAATGACACCGTTGTTATATATTTACAATGTGAATTGTTTCTTGTTTTTTGTTTACATCAGTTCTAGATTATGAATTATGTGGAGTTTATTAATAAGAGAGGCACGCTAACCCGAACCTTTTATACCCTTGCCAAACTATAAAAAGGAAAAAATAAGATTAGTAGTCTAAAAGGTATGCCCTTCAGGTGTAGCAATAGAATTTTGTTAGGGCCCGTTTTCATTTATATGGCTTCATATGAGAGCTATGTTTTAGTGGTCCGATCTTCATAAGAGTAGTTCGCATAGAAACAGACGGGAAGACCGACGGAAATGGCTATATCGAGTCGTCTTCTCATGCTAATCAAGAATATATGTACTTTATGGGGTCAGAGGTGCAATTAATATTCATTCACATTTTTTATGAGTGGAATAAAAATGTTGATGACATATTCTGCGTATTAAAAGCATCGAACAAGAGCAACAACTACAAACTTAATTAATATTAATATTATATGATTTTCTACTCTTTTTGAATGAAAAAGTGGTACTCAGAATATGCCAGTCGCGTTATATGTGTTCCTCCATAGTCTGAATAACTTAGCGGTTTCGTTTACCCTGTTCTTCATTTATGTATTTTCCGGAAAATTATCTAAATGGCTGTGAAGGAAGTGTATTTTAATGCTCATGTTGCATCTAAATTGCTACAAGTTAGACCCAGGAAAGTTTGAAAACCCCAAGCAAAAGAATCCCATGCATTCTTCCCAATTTCTGAATTGAAATTTATTCAATTACCAATTTTCGGATTTGTGGGCTGCCTAATATGCCTGCTTTTGAATTTTCTGCTATTCCATATAAATATAAAATAAGTTTCACATATGTTACTGACAGACATATATTATTATATGTCAATTATATGTAATAAATAACTTTTTATTCATAAGAATATTTTAATTGTGACACACTGACATTTAAATACTTACAAATAGAATCGCTCATAAAATTCTTGGAGCTTATTTCCAATAATATAAGTGATGCATGTGTGAATAAAAATATACATACATATTGTAAACAACATGTGGAGCCAGTAGTGGTGGTGAAAACATCGGTGTTATGTCGATACATCGATATTGTTCAAATTGCTGAAACATCGATTCTTTTTCCGAAGTTTCCAATGTTCGATGTTCTTTAACATATGATTTAGCATCACTGACAGACAAAAAAGCGAGAAATAAAAGTGCATAGGGTAAGATAAAGTGGAATACTTTTCAAATATTAGTAAATAAATGAAAATATATTGATTTTTTAGAACGATATTGGTGTTGCCAGAGCGTGGAAATAGAGAAGTTTTTGAAGGATTGTGTTGCAGTCCTTGTTGGGTGGCTATGAATGTGTATTTTCATCATTTATAATGCATTTGTATGAGTTTATATGCAGTTTGGAATAATGCGAACTCGAGTGAGATGGACATGAAGAGCAAATCCGAAGAAGAACACTTTGTTAAGCAAAGTGTTGAAAATCATCACTCAGGAATTTATTTAAAAGGTCTAATAATGTCAAAACATCAAAATGCTTGAAATGTGGAAATACCAAACTAGTGGCAATATCACCAATTTGTCTGGTCATCTAAAGCGGATGCTGTCATTCATAGACCAAAAATACATGGCATCGTCCAGTAAGAAAGCTAGTATTGACAAGGAACTGGCTTATTATATCAGCTCAGACCTGCGGCCGTTCTCAGTTGTTGAAAAGAAAGGATTTCGTAACTTAGTGAAAGTACTTGATCCTCACTATAAGTTACATGGCAAGTCTATTTAATGATATGAAATCAAAACTGAGCGACATTCTAGAAACCGTTTAGTATTATGTACAAAAATATTTATGCGTTGTTGCAACATCCACCGAAAGGGAGCGCATGTTCAGCAAAGCTGTACTAAGAGTCAGCGAAAAGAGGAGTTCGTTTAAATTGAAGCATGTAGACATGCTAAAAATATAATAAAAAAGAATGGATAACAAATTTATATATATATATTTGTGTTGTTGTGACGACCTCTATTTACAATAGATGTAGTTCAACAATTTTCTTTTTTATTTGACCTTGCGCCCACTAACTATTTACTATCCACTGTTTTATAAGAAAACAAATTAATAATATCCTTATTAATATTTGAAATTGAAATTTTCGACGTATCTTTTACATTATAAGCATTCCTTGCAAATTTGAAAAAGTGCGCCAATGTATCGGAGTTGAGACACCAAAAAATCGATGTGGAGAATCAGAACTATCGATTATTGGTAGTATAAGTTATATTAATAAAATATTAGAAGCACCGACTTAAGAACATATGAAGATTTTTATAATGAATTGAGTACTAAAGAAAACTCATTTAGGCTACTCAAATATGTCGGACGTCAAAAAAGCAGAATATTTTCATTTATTCACTGCAATTGAAATTTTATTGCATTTTTGCACTGTTACTTTCTGCTTTTTTGTCTGTCTGTGTTGGTAAATCATATTTTTCCCGAACATCGGGAAAAAAGAATCGATGTTTGAAAAAATTTGACCGACACCGACGTTTAATAACTGGCTATCTACATAGTCAGCGCTCAAAAATAATTTTATGCGTACATATTTTCATTATAATATTTGTTAGCGACCTGCCAACTTACTTTACCGAATTGCTCTCAAAATACTTGCGACAAAGCCAGACTGAAATACATTTAAATAAAACTTTAGATATGTCCACGTTATTGATATATTTTGTACTTCAACGTAAACCAAATAGTAATAAACTATTAAATGAAACAAAATCTTACAATTATTTCGAATTCACAAGATAAGTCAGCAACTCAATTGCTCGTTTAGTTTGGCTTGTCAGTTGCCACGGATTGAGAAGGTAGTTTTTTACTAAAGACTTACTAAAATGCTAAGATAAATATTTTTTTATTTAGCAAGCTCGAAGTCAAGTGGATGAGAACGTTTTTTGTTAATTCTTTTTTATTTAAAAGCAATTGGTATATAACAGAAGTTTTTCTTCAGATTTTAGACTTTTTGTCAGGTCATACAAAGGCCTGTGTTTCTGGGTAGCCACACTTCCCTCATCATTGACCCTTTTAGCACATATGACAACTGTTCGTATAGCTGACAATTATGCAGCTATCAATAGCCTGTGAATATCCCCCTATATACAGAAAAAAAAGATTTGTTATATATAATTTCGTGTAATTGCGAAAAAAAACTGGCATATTATATTCATTGAGCGTAGCTGGTAGTTGACAGAATTAAGAATTAATGTACCGTTTTGTTTGCCCTTTTTGCAACTTGTTTTTATGCTATTCACAAAAACCTGTAATAGTATATTAATTTCCTCAAGAAATTTGCAAAGCATTGCAGGAAGTGTTTCTTCATCAGGATTCCAAGGGGAATCGATATAACCGTGTCCGTCTGTTTCAACACAAAGATCTCAGAAGCCTTAAAAGCTACAGACGCTTCTTTTGGATGCACGCAAGTTCGAATTTCATCAAGATCGGACTATACATTATAGCTCCCATATAACCGATTGTTTCGGAATAAACACATAGGATCATAACTTTTCTGTTTTTGTTCCAAATCAAACCAAATTATGTTTGTAACCCCTGTAGCTACACATAACGTGCTACACTTAACGCGTAACGGAAAATAACAAGTACACAAAATGAGAGATGAAAAAGAAGACGAAAACGCAGACTTGCTCGCTTACTTTCAATGAAAGGAAAGAAAAAAAATAAACGAATAAAATTATCTACTCGTTAGGTGGGTTAGTATAGATGTTTTATTTGACTTAAGATGGTTGTTAATGGAGATAAAGTGAAGGAGACTGTTATGGGGTTTTTTTTTTGTTTAATTGCTGCAAAGAAAAACATTTATTAATAAACACAATCGGGGATTATATATAGGATTAAAGCGACTAGTTCTAAGTGGATAACATTTGATTATGATGAAATCTTACGAAAGCTTCGATTCGACAAAATTAAAAGTCCAGTCTTTAAATGATTCGTTAACTGATATAAACGTTCAGTTTATACCAGGGATACTATTTATAGCTATAATAAAGTTTGAAATTTTGTAGCATAAACTCACAACGTTTTGATGTACAGGTCTTGCTGAAGATCTTATTGTCCATTTGTCTGTTAAACCAGCTGGATATCATATTCAGTATGCTATATCATAGATAGACTACAAAAGTAGATAGCCAACTAGGAGAGGAGTTGCTTAAATGTGGGCACCTTTGCTTTTTTTTCGCACTTACTGACAGACCAATGGTGATGTCTCATATAAACATGTTCAGAGAGGCAAAGTGCCCACGGAATGTCCAGGAGCATTTGAATAAGAAACAGAGTTGACGGTCTATCAGTTTGTCTATGGTAAAGACGTGCAGCGCTAAGAAAATGCGTTCAATGACAAGGAAATGCAAAAACGACACGAAGACGAAATACATTTATATTCAATTATCAATTCTATTTGAATTTGTAATCACTTAAATAAACAGTTAAGTAAATAGGGAAAGCCGGGACTTGCCATTTGTATCAGTTTGTCTATGGTAAAGACGTGCAGCGCTAAGAAAAGACGATCAATGCCAAGGCAATGCAATGCAGTTTGTCTATGGGAGAATGCTCAGCTGTGTGTCCAGCTGTTGACCTGCTCCGTACGCAAGTTGCTTAGCATAATCAAGTATCTTGGCTCCTTGGGAGTTCAAATGCTCTCAAGGTTCCTATAAATCTTAGCAAACTTGGCTTTTTTTTTTAATCTCAGCGCATTTATCCAGTGGTAATTCGTGCTTGCCAATTTAATAATGCCAATTTAATAATTTAATAAAAGGTAAGATTGTGCTAGTGGATCAGCAGTATTGTCAGCTTCTGTACTGGTGTTACGGTAAGGGGATGGAGGCGTTTTCCTTCGTTCTCCGGTTTCACTTGACTTAGTATGCTGTCAAAGGCGTCATTTTGTTCCTCTTGACTGGGCTGCGCCCTCAGAAGAGTATTATTTTCAATATATTTTCATGATGTTCATATTTCGCTGCCATTTTTTTCTTCTAAATTTACAGTTCTAACTTTCAATACCTAAAAACATATTCGACAGCAATGGCACAGCTATTCAGATGCTGTGGGTGGAGAAGTATCGTCCTAACTGCCTGGACGTTTAATATCTCACAAGGAAACCATTTCAACCCTAAATTGCTTCATTGATCATTGAACATTGAGCTCACTTGCTCTTCTACGCCCCCCGGCATTGAAAAGACTAGCACTATACTGCCTTGTTCAAGGCAGTTTTATTTAGCTGCTCAGTTTAAGTCTTTGGTATTAGAGCTTAATGCATCAGATGATACTTAACTTTGCCTCAACAAGAACAATATTCTGAAGCCATCATTAATGATGCTCAGATCCCACTGCATCGCATAACTGCGTCATCTACAATTATTAAAGCAATATAGTTCCTGCTTTGCAATCACGCTGTAAGCGATTTGTTACAGAGTGGCACCTATTTGTTATGAGACTTAAGTTGCCCATGACGGTTATGAATAAATTGATTGTCACATTAGCTGAAATCGAGGAGCGTTAATTAATCCTTTAATCGTTCTTTAATAGTGAGTCTAATAAATATTAATATACATGTGAAAAGTTCACTTTGGTCTGCATAAGAGTATTGCAGCCACTACTAAAATGTATCTGATATGAAAATGATAAAAAAAATCCGCATTCAGCGTAGTAGCTTACAAGTCGCAGAAACGATGGCGTTTGTCGAATAGCTGCAAATTCAAAGAGCACCTTTGCTGCTTTGGAACGGTTCGCCCGGTCTATTGGCGTTAATGATTTCCGCTTTCTTTTGGTAGTTTCTTTTGGGTCTGCTTAGAACAGGAAAATGTTAATGCAAGAAACAGTTTGAGTTGCAATGCTAAAGATAGATAGGAGCGTAGTTTCCAGTAGGGAGGGACAGAAAAATTACTTTGGCTCATCAAAGTCACAGAGTCTGTTTCACCATTAATCAGCTTATGTATGAATATGACATTAAGCATGATTCTACGGTTTTCTAAAGATGGAAGGCTGATTAAAAAAGGCTTACGTTAATATGAAGGCAGGTGGCTATTTGGATCCGAGTTTGAGCCGCGGAGAGCAAAAACCAAAAATTTGATTTGAACAGAGTCAATGCGGTCCTGATGATTTCTGTATTGAGTACACCAGACACAGGATGCGAACTCTAAAATAGGTCGGACCAGAGAAGTGAACATATCTTTTTTTTACAAGTTTTTTTATTATACAAACGAGTAAAACACGTTTCTTCAAATTTATTTCATGTTAATTTCTTTCTTGCCATAGATATAGTTATATAGGTAGCCATCGGCTATAGTAAGATCTATAGAATGAGTTTAATGTGCGCATCAGCCTAAGAAAGGCCAACAGTAAGCTGCCAACTTAGTTTATCCAAGTGGTTTAGGAATTCTTCTGGGGGCCCCTGACAATGACTCTCTTATCCTCCGTGTTCTTGGGCAGAGCGTATTCGCCATTCTTACGACCATGAGCGCACATCTTGTGGCCGCCAAAGGGTGCCTGGGATGCGAGAGCATTGTAGGTGTTCACCCAGATGGTGCCGGCGTGTAGGATGCCAACAATGTAGTTAGCCTTGTCGAGGTCCTTCGAAAAGACAGCAGCGACCAGACCGTATTTGGAGTTGTTTGTTTCTTGAAGCGGATCAGCTGTAGATGTTCTTCACGTGCACTACCGGCCACCAGCTTGGCACCCTGCTTCTTTCCGCTCTCAATAAGTCCCAGGATCTTGTTCACCTGCTCCTTATCGATCTGTGATCCCTGTGCGGAATTCAGATCGAAGGGGTTGTCCAGCGCTGCGCTCGACGAACTCATCGTAGATCTAGTCCTCCACAAAGGTGTAAGAGCTGGCACAGCAGCACTGACCCATGTTGAAGAAGAGACCAAAGTGGGATGCCTCCACGGTATAATCCAGATCGGAGTCGGGCAGCACAATGTTGGGCGATTTGCCACCCACCTTAAGAATAACGCGCTTCAAATTGGTGTTGTCCGACGCCTGAGTTTGCTCACTTCCGTGGTGTCGGTGAAGGCGCCAGGGGAAGCCAAGATTGCAGCCTTAACGGCAATATCCTTGTTTCTAGCCTGAACTTCGGCAATCACTTCTTCTGTGATGGGATTGATAAAACCAAATTCACTTTTGTGCCATTTAATGTTAATAAAAAGCCCTGTGTAGTCTGTGGTCTGTGCCTGTGGTCTGTGGCTGCGGCAAAGCCGAATAGCGGCAAAATTCTCGGTCTGGGCGAGCAACAATGCGCTGTTCTTTAAAAAGCGCAGCATTTTGAAAAGGAATTAGAAATAAACGAGCATCAAAGCAGAAACGAGAATGCGTGTTAATTGGTCCACCGTCGACGGTCAGCTGTATAAGGGTCATCGATTATTTTTTAATCAATGCTTAATAAAACCTAGAACACACACGGCCTTATTGATGGTAATCGAGATGTGACGATAAAATTTCAATTCAGGGTAAAAAAGAACTCCCAAGTCCTCTATAGTACCGATCAGATCAAGGGGCATACCGTTAAGAAGGTACTATGTCTGAAGCGGTATGCTACGACGAAACAACATTACTTTGCATTTAGAATAGGTGTGATTTATTAAGCTGATCAGATACAACGATTGGAAAGCATCAAGCTTAACGTCGTCGGCGTACATTAGTACACGAGAATGGGATAGTAGCTGAGGTAGCTCGATGATAAATAGGGTGAAGAGAATGGGATCGAGGTGGTGTAACCCTAAGGCAGTTAGAGTGAGAGTCATTAAAAAGAACTTTCTGAGTTCTGTAATTAAGGTAGTCGGAAAAATACTTACGGAGATGGAACAGAATTTGAATTAACAAAACTATCAAATTGTTTTGGGTCCTGAGCAAGCAGGACCGTACAGCGATGCAGGTTGACTCTAAAGCACTCCGAATTAAATACAGTGAACCTTAAAGGAGCAGGAATATAGCACGAGTTGTCCGAGGGCCTTCCAGAGTTTTGTAACCTCCTAAAGAGTCTAAATTTAATATCTTTTAAGTTATACAACCGTGGAATAAACCAAGGTGGCTTATTAGGAATAACTGGACCACTGAGCGGAACAAAATTAAAGGAAATCAGAATTTTTAAATTAATTTTCATATTGTAGCCAAAATGCAGGTACTGCTGTAATAGGAATATCAATAGTGATGTGTAATGATTAATGAAACGGGTCTTAGGAGTCTTAAGTTTTAAAAGCAACAGAGCTTTTTTTTGCATGCTTTATAAAAGCATAATCTACAGTTTTTTCAGAGTTTTGTTAAGATCGGATAATATTCGTAGACAAAATCGTAAAAGAGCATTTTGGTTGAGAACACCCCCGCCACAAAAAAAAAAATTTTTTTTTCATACTTTTGAGTATGCCGAATATTGAATACTGATTACGAGTATAGTCGGAATATTGACTATAGTGTCCTTACATTTTTTTTTAAAATTTCTTCGTTATTTGCTTTTGTCATATACTCTTTGCTAACTCTCGCGAATTCTATGTATTCTTAATTTATTTATACTTATTTATTCTTAATAATTTATACTATACTGCTGCTCACAAAAAGTAAAATTACTCCTGGCCAAACGTGAACTTACCGGCGGTGTACCAACATAAATCCTGCGATGCATTTGCCAATAACGCTGTTTGCGTGTCTAACCTGATACTGGCAAATATTGGCCTGAAGTGAACATGCTGGATCTGTAGAACTGTTAATAGGAACATGAGAGCTTTTATGAGACCGACTAATATGCTATTTCAATCAGTATCTGCGGGCTTCATGAAACCGATGGTCGTGATCTAAAGTATCACTCAAAGTAACGGATTACCTGTAGGATTACGCTAATGCTAACCACAAATTTCTAACTAATAATGAATCCAACGTTTGAGATTCCCAGGCGGAAGTGAATCAGCATAGTGCCCGCTCATCTTCCTATTCATGATGCTGGGAAACCGTCATTTCACTCATATGCGAGAAAGCGTTGTTCTCAGAATACCTCAGTCATGAGTGTCAAAAACTAATTGACTCCCTAACAATTATCTATCAAAATGTTCAAAGCCTTCTAGGACATACTAAGCTGAGTAGACTATACGTTAGTAGCTTTACTTTTTCTGTCATAGCCTCTCTGAGGTTAACATCTTCAGCTTGTAGCTCTTAAATTCTGGTCTACAGATATGTGAATATATGGGGTGGAAGGTGCTTATATCTGTCTCCTCGCACTCAGTAACCCACTTATCTTAGACAATTTGTTGTATGTCTGAATAAAAGATGCCCCATCGGGCCGGATTTTCAAACATTGCATAATTTCAATGTATTAATCTTCATATGTCCTCTTTTACTTTAGCTTTTAATATTGACAAATCATTGATGATAATAATATAAATAAATAAATAAATATTAATCTAAATCAAACCAAATTCGGTTAGTATACATTTAAAAGATAATACTTTTATTTGATAGTCATAATTTATCAATAAGGAAGAAATGGTTGATGTGATATGTGATGTGGTCATTACACAGAGATAAGAAAAAAATCAATCTTACAATATGACAATTTATGAGTTTGTTTTTTGACAAGATAAATATATGTTGTATGAACATGTATGGAAAATTTTTATAACGTCCGCTTGGATTGGAAGCTAAACAGTTGAGAGTTTATACAAGGTATGTATGATACGACTTAGAGCTTTTCAGAATTCCAAACAAAACACCATCGTTAATATGCTAGCCCAGGAAAGACGCATATTGAATTCGATGGATCCTCGTATGTGGCATGGCGTCAATGATGTCAGCAAAGAAACTAAACAATTTCTAACGGAACTATTGGATGCCAAAAATTAATACCCGAATCAAAAATTGCATAAATCGATGTTTGTGGCGCAAAAAGACAAAAATTAAGCCAATGCAACCAAAAATGGGATGGTTGCCAAAAGACAAATTTACCATAATTCAGAAAACGTTCTCATCTGCTGTGGTACATTTCCCAGCCAAAGAAATGGACTGGAAGACTAGTTGGCTGCGTCAAAGGATCTCCGGAATTGGTATTCGTAATTAACACCAACCCTTCGGACGAAACTCTGCACACAGTATTTTGCAAAGCAGAACATTTGGTCTACAGTCGATCATATCTAATGGAATCGGATGACCCTGACGATGGAATCGTATTGTGCCCAAACGACATTCCCATCCAGCAAAGCATTAGATTCTTGCTCTTGAGAGCAATACAAAAGCAGATCGAATGCTTCTGGAAGCGATTCCTAAAGAAATACTTGCCAACCCTTGTCAAGTTGTAGTAAAAGGCCCAATGCCGAGAGGAGGCTGGCCCTTGGAAATTGTGCTGAAAACCTTTTCAGGAGAGGACAACGTGGTCCGTGTAGAAGAGCGAAAAACATTGAACAACATCTACCGCCAACCAGTCAGCCGTCATTGCAGACTGCAGATTTCTGCCACCGACAAAAAGGATCGTATTGAGACCCAGACTCAAAACTAGGGGGAGTTTATGTTGTTACATTTAATATTATCATCAGTTAATTATCCTTAATATAAAATATTATATAAATATCGCACATATCAAATGTAACACATATCGTATGAGCAAGTATCGATTATTATGTGCAAGTATCGATTTAGTTAGTGTTATCGAGGAGAAGATAGAAGAATGTAAAAAAATTGCTGGAAGCGAAAAAAAAGTAAAAAAAAAATATTTCTACAAAACCACCACAACATCCGCATTAATTCTGCATTGTATAAACCCTTCAAATCTATTTAGAAACGGCGGAAATTAATAATTTAGAAAATCTGCCCAATTTTTAAAAGTTTTACGCTTATTTAAAGCCAATGATAGGCAGGACACTGCGCATGAACATGCGAATTGTGCTGCGTTGGCAGGACACTGCGCATGAGCATGCGAATTATGCTGCGTTGGCAGGACACTGCGCATGAGCATGCGAATTATGCTGCGTTCGCATATTCACTGGCTCGTGAATATTTGAACGCAGCATAATTCGCATGCTGGCGGTGGTTTAATGTAACTAACGGATCAAATTACCGTGTAACCATAATTCTGCATACCTGAAGCATTTGGGTTTTGGTGTATGTATTGCCTGAAATATATATGTATGCAACTATGTATCCCATGTGAGTACTAATTTATAATTGAATAAAGTACGCCACATGATTGCATGAATACGCTACAAGATACTAGTTAACCAGCAGAGCGTCGCTAGGCCCCTATTTTTGTGTGTTATATTCTGTAACCTATTCCTGATCATTATTTAAGCATGGTTAAATTTCAATCATTTACAATGGCACAAACAACCATAATTTTTTGTATGTATAGAAAATCAAGTCTGGCATATCGTTGCACAACTGTTTCAGCTGGACGTCCTTAACAGGTAGCTTCACAATTGGTTTGTAGCCTAGCAGCTCGTTGCTCAACTGTTACATATGCCCGAACTTGTGAGGTAGCTATTCGAAAAACTTCTACTCTGTACTCTCGTTGTGGAATTGTTTTTAAAGCCTAAACACCTGTTTTTGAGCTTCTCGTGCAAGAGCAAGTATCTTTTCATACAGTGTACCAATGCTACAAGTGTATATTAAAGTTGTTGCAATGTATGCAACAGGCAGAAGGAGCGCTTCCGACTCCATAAGCATGAATATAACAATCGAAATAATTTAAAACTGCCTCTGTAAGGGTATGCTTGAAATTAAAATGGCATGCAAAAAATGCGCTGGTGGCATTTGTATGATAACTATTCCGCGGGATAGACTTTTTAAAAGCAGGCTGTGTTTCTCACATGAACAACTTTAAGTGGCATACTTTTGGGTTGAAAACCCGTTTGATTTGTTCGTGTACGTGCCGGAAGGAAAAACAAAAAACCTTGTATACCTTAAAGCTCTTCAATAAAAAAGAGGTTCGTTATTGTTTTCTGTAGCGGCTACAAAATATTTAGAGTATATATTTAAAGGTCAACGGTTAGGCAGAGTTTTGAGTTTTTTTTGCTTTTTGGGTGGATTTGATTTTTTGAAGTTACCTTAGAAACGTGGTCATTTCGATCGAAATAAGCAGCTGTTCTTGGTTATGTTTCTATGTATGTATAACAATAGAAATTCTGCAAATAATTACTTCGAGTAAATAAATACCAAAATACAAATGATATTGATAATTTAATGTGGTAAGGAAAAAAAATAAAGCACAACATTTAAGTCATCTAAACAATTCTTGTTAACGTACCAAGGAAGAACTCGAATTTTAAATTTTCTCTTGTTCATACCTGTGCATGTAAGCATGGTACGAATGAAATTTATAGCGTTGAAAATTCGAATCTGATTCCATGAGTTTGAAAACAACCAATCCAAATTTCGTTGTCACACAGATATTTTCGGAGCAACTGAGATATCTGATATATAATAGCAAGCATAACAGAGGCATCAGATGCTGAGCATCATTCTTATCTGTGTTGATGCTTGTGTTGATACAGTACACAGACCAAATCGGAAAAGGACACAGCGGCCAAATAAATGGGGATAAGCCCGAATCCAATACGAAGTCAACACCCAAAACAAATTTGGCAGTTATGCCATAGCACGCAAATACATTGCAAATTTCTAATTTATATCGGCGCCTTAAAAGAAAAATATTCAACGATTATATGCCTACCGCGTTCCTAACTCTAAGCTGGATTCATATGAATGGCTTTTTGGTTTCCGTGGCATCTCCGAATTCATTTATTAACATATAATAGGAGTCTGGACTGTTCTCTTAATTTTCGGTATGTTAATGTTCGGCTGCTATCTTAGCCAATTTATATCATTGTATTTCCCAATAAGTTATCTAAATAACCTATTTTAGTACCTGCCAAAGCTAGCATGTTATATGTAAGTAAAGCCGTCATATATGTGTTACAGTTGGAATTCTCAGAAATATGTGTCTTACACCACTTTTGTAGTTTAATTGAAAACTGACATAATGCCCATGTGCGAGAGCGAAGTGGCTACCGTAATACATACATCAAAATAATCATATCTAAGTACATCAGTTACAGAAGTGTGCGTAGCAGTACAATATCTTCGTTTTACCGTGTATCTATGGTACAAGGGTATAGGTATATAGTAGTTGTGTTGTATGTAATAGAGCCCTGCAATTACTACATTCACTGTCGGCCAATCTTGATTGCACCAATTAGTATACTCGTACAAATGATTACTTGGCCGAGTTAAATTCACATGATGTAATTTTCTTCCGGAACGATTGGTGTAATTGGTTATTCAGTTCGAAGTTTTATCCGACTCGTCTTCGGTTATCTAACGCATGTATGGCACGTCTCCTGACCCAAATAAAGAAATCGAAGTCATACAAAGAAAGAGATAGCCTGCTTGTCAACCTCCTCTCCTATCTTGTCATCATACAGTGGTCTATTTAGCCCGGCGTTGTCCGGGTCAACTCATAATTTTAAGATGCAGATTTTTATAGATCCGGACGGATGGACTCGACTCGGCTTGACTCGGATTGTCATGCTGATTAAGAATATGCATATTTACATCATTGTATTCAAAGAATCGTAAAGGAATCATTTATCAGAAATCAGATGGTCGTTCATACTGTAATCATTCCAAAACAAACCAATACTTCTACTATTCGAAATAAAAAGTATTTGCACCATATTCATGCATATACAATTAGTGCATTTCGGATATGGTATGCAAACGGATACAAATGCTCTAGAGTTGAATCGAAAACACATTTAAAATTCCTTTCGAGACTCGAGTGTGGACAGAAAGAGAGCCATCTTGCATGCTCTCGTAGTGCACGTCGTTACTCACGATTAGCGTTCGTCAACCGTAGACCCCAGGGTTCGAACAGTTTCGGCTTTCTGAGCTGTTGTGGTCTTGTGCGTATACGAATATTCTCAATAGGCTCTTTGACTGCCAAACGAGACTGTTCAAAGGCGCATTTCGTTGCGAATTTTTCTGAGCACTGAGCGAAATTACTTGACTATGTGGAACCCGAAATGGAAAACTGAATTTGATTTTGCAATTAATTTTGCTAATTTACGGAGTGTTTGAATTGAAATAGCGTACATGTAAGAAATTTATCAAATTTGTGTATGACGGAGGAGATGTATAAAGTATTTTTGAATAACAGTCACCTTGAAGAATATGAATACGCTGTCTCTTTTATGCGAAATATACATAAGATTTAAAGATTGCAAACAAACAGTCTATACAAATTCTCTTGAAGTTCCAATGGATAGCCTTCTAGACGAACGAATGAAAAATTAAATAAATCTTATAGTTTTGTATATTTTTAGCATCGTGGGCAGAATTGTATAGTATAAGGATTCATTTTTTCATACAATTTCCAACATCAGTAGTAATTTCGCTGTACATTCAGATACATTCGAAATGCAATAGGCCTTTGAACAGTCTCGTCGTTATGCGAATCAGCTCAGAAATCGGCATGCTTCGGGTCTCACACGTGTCCACAAGTGTCGCATGTCCATTCGTCCGGATCTATAAAAATCTGCATCTTGAAAATTATAAGAGACTAACCACTTGACCCGGCGTTGTGCGGGTTCACTTTTTGTTTCTTTTCCAAATGTACTTCGCATATGTAGTGTATATTGAAATTGTGTATATGTATAAAGCAGGGCGTAATTAAACATATATATTATTGATCAGCATCGAACATATGAACACCTAGACACTTATAAAGATCCAAGATCAGAACAGACGAACAAATATATACAAATATAGCGAAATGTGGCAGGAAAAGGAGAATCGCAAAAACGCAATCATACACACATGCATATGCATATATACAGTGTCGAAAAGAATCATGAAGTAGATATATGAAATAGTGCTCTTTTCAATGCGTAGCCGCCAGCGGTTAATCTATTCTTAGGTTTTTGTTTATCTTGCAAGAGAGCGCGTAGCTAAAAACAACCTGATAACGATATAAATCGATTATTTTCGGTTTTGCAAGGAGATATAACTCCTAATTAGTAAATTTTAAAAATTATTTTACGCCAATATATATCGATAATTATCGATAAATCAGGTATTTAACACTACTACATAACTCTTGTTCTTGCACTATCCGATATTAGTATACTAAAAATGATTAAAATACAATAATCGATATGTAAATCGATTCATTTGCTTCCAAACGATCTAAGGGTATTTCCAGAATGGCGTTACTTTATGTTTGTACGACAAAATATGAGAAAAAACAAAAACGAAGTAAAATTTTTGAAAAAGTCTGTCTAAAATCGTGCCTTCTAGCACATTAAAGAACGTGGATGGATGCATTTGAGCCGCTTCTTGGATGTCCTGCGTGATTCCTTCAATAGATGTCTCACTTTCCGCTTCGCGGCGGCTCAGACATGCATTTAGCTTCTTCTTATATGCTTGCACGCGTGATTCATTCCATTATAATATGGGGAGGAATTGTTTCTGAATCTTTTGAGTGTGCGCTTTGCCCCTTTTTCTTATAGTTACACAAAGTGGCATGTGATCTATGAATTTTCCGCACACACTGTTACATCGGTGACTATTTCTTGCCAAAAACCTCTAATAGCGCAATAGTCTGTGATGGACCATATTTGCCCTCGCACAAAACTGAAGTTTCCATTTCGGTTGCCATTCTTTTATTCCGTTAAGTATATTTAAGTCATTTGATTCACAAACCTCTCTTAGCTTCAGGCCATTTGCATCAACCATTTTGTCTGCCGCTAACGTGCTCCTCATCGTACTCTAGTAGCGAGTTATACAGATCCTCATACTCATGAGTCCAGTTAGAGCAATTCAAGTGCGTGGTCAGTATGAAAAGCCTGTTTTGGCCTAAGATTGGCTCAATTGTATGAACATTTGGCTGACTATAGAGCTAACAAGCTAGCCTAGTTTTAAACATCTTGCAGATTCCAAGTAGCTGACCTCTAGTGGCCCGTCCTGGTTTTATTTGTTATATCGTCCCGGAGAGCTCATAATATGCCAAAACGCCGCCTCTTAGTTCTTCAATTTTGCAGGAAAATCAGGAGCGTCCTTCGTACACAACCAGTATGTATATAAAACTCTTTTTTTCTGACTGACTGCCTTAGGATCATCGCACAGGTTAAAAGGAAATAGGTAGGATACTGACATTTGTATACAAGGTATAGTTCATGGCATAGGCGCGCACTAAGAAACCATTTTGTTGCAATAGTCCAACTGCAAGTCAATATAAATCAAGGAAAGTGGTGCACTGATCATCCATTCTATATATCGGATAAGATAAACCGATATACATAGACACAAACACATACTGTCGTTTGCTAAGAGAGAAAATTATAAATAATCTGTGTAAATATGTATATGTATGTATGTACATAAATATATATATCTATTTCAGCAGCAAGTAAACTAGATATGTGCGTATGTTGGTTTTTTGGACATGTGTGTATGCATGTGAGTGAGCGTGTTTTCGCTTCCCCGTTTTGCTCCCGCCGGCTTTAGCTATATTTATATATATCTGTACGTATGCTCTGTTCTTTGATCTTCGTTCGCGTCTAGGTGTACATATAGATAGTCGGACGAAAAGACAGACAGATTCGAAACGATGCTCTTGAAAAATATGTGGACGTTTAATTATGCCCTGTTACATACATCTACACATAATCAATATAATTTTTACTTTCGTGAAGTTTATTTGGAAAAAACAAAAACTGCAAAAACAACCAATGTATGTATCAGGCAGAACGAAGTGTTTCCGACCCCATAAAGTATATATATACTCTTGATCAGCACAACAAGCCGCGTCGATCTATCCATGTTCGTCTGCCCATCCACCTATATGAAAATGTAGATCTTGGAAATTATAAGAGATAAGGACTTCAAATTTGGACTTTTACTTTCTATAAATAAGTACGCAGATAAAGATAATTTTTATTTTGGCCCCCATACCAAACCACCGCCCACTTAAACCTTTTTATTTCATTGCTCTTTTGTTATACCATTCACAAAATAATATATTCATTTTGTCAGGAAGCTTGCAAGGCATAGAAGGAAGCGTTTCCGACTATATAAAAAAAATATATATTCTTGATCAGCATGACAAGGGGAATCGATATATCCATGTCCGCCTGTCCGTTTTATCGGACTCATACAGGCCAATAAGCTTGCTTCCCGCCTTTGGCAAGATACTTGAGCGATGCATTCTGCGCAGAATGTTGGCCACTCAGGCCGTCAATATCCCAATTTAGTTTCAGTCTAGTTCACGGCACCCCTTAGCAACTCCATGCAGTCGTCAACCCCATCCTAGAAGGCTTCCATGGGAAGAAGTACGTGATGGCTGCCATCCTGGACATCCTGCAAGCGTTTGATTGTGTGTAGCTTGATGGCTTCTCTGCAAACTTAAGTCTCGCCTGAACCCGCAGCTCTATACACTGGTGTGGAGTTTCCTCCAGGACAGGAACTTCGTAGTGGTTCAGGATGGAGCACATCCGAGCTGCAAACTGAATGAAATATATTTTTGTTCTTAATTTTTTTTCTTCTTTTTGGCTTTTTCATTATACGCAAACAAAAAATTTTTTTTGTTTTATGTTATTGCGGTGCGTGGAACACCGCTTACGCACTCGTGCTGTATGCCCAAGGGCAATCACTCAAGATTTATTTGATTATGTATTTTGGCAATTGCCTCTTTATTAATATGTCATTATTTTTATACCTTGTACCTATAGTACAAGGGTATATTAAGTTTTTGAAATGTATGCAACAGGCAGAAACAAGCGTTTCCGACCACACATCAACTATATATATTCTTGATCAGCATGACAAGAGGAAACGATACAACCATGTCCGCCTGTCTGTCTCTGCATCTGTTTCACCACAAAGATCTCAGAAGTCTTAAAAGCTGCAGAGCTTGCCTGATCTGATCAAGGGCGCACAATCATATCATATAGCTACCATATAATTGATTGTTCCGGAATGAACACTTAGGAACATAACTTTTCTGTTTTTCATCCAAATCGAACTAAATTGGGTTTGTATCCAATTGAGGAGGCCCACGTCCGCTGGTCTGATTTGGTCAAGATCGGACAACTATATCATATAGCTACCATATAATGGATTGGTTCGGAGTTTCGGAGCCCACCAAGTAGATTTTATCTAAATCGGTTATATATTTACAATGTGAATAGTATATTAGCTTTGGCAAGTCCAAGTTAGCCTTCCTTTCTTGTTTTTGATTGGAATAGAATTGGGGCTTATGTGACCTAACGGCATTTTCCTCAACTGACCAAAAGTGATCCTGATCGGCCCCTATAGAATGGACTATTTCGGAATAAATAAAGAATGTTTGTTTTTCATCCAAATCGAACGAAATTTGGGTTGAATTCATTTCAGGAGGCTTCACGCCTGTTGACCAAATTTTATTCAAATCGAACATTTATATCAGATAACCCCGTAGAACCTAATTTTAAAAAGGTTTATTAGATATATCGTAATTAACTGTCGAGCAAGTTGACTGTTGCATTATTACTTGTTATACCCTTGCAGAGGGTATTATATTTTGTGACGATATTTGTAACGCAAGAAGGAAGTATCTCTGCGACATAAAAGATTTATATTCTTGATCAGCATGACAAGCCGAGTAATTTGTATTATTCGCCATAGGCTTCTATCTGCTGTAAGCTGCTCATATATAAAAATTGTCAACATCGGAGCACAATATCACATAGCCCCCATATAACCGACCAATTCGCAATGAACTCTTAGTACAGCAAATTGAATCAAATTTGGTAAATGTCAGTTTTAGAAGCTCCTACATCTGCTGACTAAAGTTGATCCATAACGGATCACTATTTCATATAGCTCCCATATAAATTACAGATTCTGAGTGAATTCTTATATACCGGATTTTGTATATACCGAATTACACCAAATTTGGAACGTATCCGTCTTAGAAGCCTCCACTTATGCTCACCGAATTCCAGGCAAATCTGAAGCTTCGCTTACCCGAAGTTATCCTTCCTTTTTTATTTTTACATATTGTTTTCACGCTTCTGAAGAGCTAAGAATTCCTCATCTGGTTTAAGCTACTGAAGTATAGAAACGATTGTCAGCCGGCTAATCCTAAAAAATTAAAAATATTAAAAGATAAAATATATAAAACAGATAATTTAAATACTCTGGACAAGGTAGAGCTACATGTTTGACAGAACAGCATAGTGAGAAGGTGAGTAAATCATGAAGTCCTAATAAAATTTCAAAGGCTATGGGAAACAATCTCCATTTTCCGCTCACGAATGACCGACCTCGAGCCTGCTAACCCTAAAAAGTTAAAAATATGTAGGTCGCCAAAGCAAATAAATTAAATTTTTTTTGTTCCGGCCGAGTGGAGTGCGTAATAAGGCATCATCAATTTGTTGTAGAGAACCTTATTCAAAGTAGCTTGTAACTTTTGAATGGGAACTTGTGTTCCGCAATTCGAAGTTCATTTGAATGTGCCATGGCAATAATTAACCAAAAGTCAATGCACCAACAAAAGGTACAAGAAATTGTGCACACCTGCACTACAAGGTGAATGAGGCCAGAATCGAAATCAACAGAAATAAGGCAACAACCGATTAAACTAAAGGAATGCTATATATATGTATGCAGTATATAAATGCAATATACAATGTCAAATATTTATGATAATGCTGCACAATAATTGTTTGCCTTTACTATAAAACGCACTACGAAGAGCCAATAAAAGTGCGCTTTGGTATCTCTATTTACGAATAAAACTAAATGTGAATTGTAATTGTCCCGTTTGCAAAGTTGACAAATTTAAAGTTTATAAAACTCGTTGTCCTGATTACTGCCTTAGGATCATTACACTGGTCAATCGGAACTAGGCGCTGATATTTTGACACATGGTAAATATTTCATCGCCTTATTCGCGCACTGAGAAACCATTTAGCAATAGTAAACTGCAAGCGGCTCAAAATGGAAGATGTATGGAGGCAAGTGGATCGAACGCCATTTTTTACAGTATACTAAAAGCGGATATGGGAAGATTAATGGATATATATCGGAATAGAAAAACCGATGCATCATTAATTATCGATATACATGTTTTATAAAAATTTAATTGAATTGCCAGGGCCAATAAAAGGTCGAGAGCTATGTACCGGTATTTCAATAATTATCGATATAAATCGTTTTTAAGAATAAGAGCTATATATCGATTTATAGAGATGCCAATTATCAATATATATCACTTGGAAACTAATTTATTTAATTATATATCGATACATTGTTTTGGAATAATTGTTCAGTCTTCTAATGTTATTCAAAAGAGCTGTGTCGGTATTAAAAATCCGATTTATTTTTATCCGATTTCAATATTTATATATGGGCTTGCAATACTTTGAACAATGTACTAATAACGCCCATCAGAAGGTCAAGTGCTATATATCGGTATGGCATAAATGATATGTCGATAAATATAGAAATTGTAGCGGTAGCTCCAAACAGCTATTAGGGTAATCGATAGTCGATAGGATGCGATGGCTACTTGCGGTCACGATATGCGCGACGATCTTAGCTACTATCGGTTGGCACGATAGTTTCGAGCCAACAAGAATCGTACGCAATATTTGTAGCACCCCCATTTGTATTCCCGCTTTTTAGTTAGCTTTTTATTCATCAGCAGCAGCGGCCGGCAGAAATTTTCGTCGCGGCGACACTTTCAATAATAAAACACCATATAACCTAAAAATAACCTAAAATATCTTAATTCCACTAATATTGGTGTCAGAGTGCGCGTGTCGTTTCCACAATGCCGAAGTATAGTCGTCATAACAAACATCAACAGTCGCCAGGCAAGCTGCCTCAGGATGGCATATTTGCTATAGATATATGGCATATCTGCTAACTAAAGCGATAGCTGACTCATGAAAACTAACAACGCAGCAATTGTAATTGGAGCAACGTCAGCAGCCACCAGCCACTGGCCAAGCAGAACAGGAAGGTACCCATTGATCATAAGTGGGAGTTAACAGAGTTAACAGTCATAGTCAAAGCAGCCAAAACGGCACAAACAGAGCCCGTCCATGGCGCCGAACGATAGCCAAGACACGCAGTCGGCGTGCTCCACACCTTGTCTTTTGCCTGCTCTCAGGCGCTGGAAATGCTCACAGGTTACGCCCTCCATCTACTTACAGACTCAAACTATGCTTGCATATTGTCCATGCAGCCAAAACTCGATGTATACTTGTTTCACCCTAAATATAACAAAGGTACTTTTGAATCCATCGGCGCATGCTCTCGGTCCACCAAGGCTGGCTATGGTAATGCACAACGCAGAGAATGTGGATAGTCCTACCCAAAGTGCCTCAGCCACCACGGCAAACAAATTCCTTGCAGGCCCATCGCAATCGACATAATCGTTAAACAACGAAGACGTCCGCCAAGCAACCTATCGCTAGCTATATGGGTCAGAGAATGGACTTCAAAGACGCGGAGCCGGCACTCACTTTCGATGGCACCAAGTCCTGGGATGAGTTTCATAGGCTGTTGGAGGACATGGTATGTCAATGGTCGGAGCGCATGAAACTGCGCAAGTTGTACCTGAGCTTGCGATGCGCGACCAATTCAATGAACAGCGGCTACATATGGCATTTAACAGTGGTATGCAGCGTTCCAAAGAGACGCTCGCCAAGGCGCGTTGAATGGACTGTCTCCAGACCGATACCACAGCATCATCATTCAACGTTTTGTGGATGCCATAACGAACACAATCTGGCACAAGAAATGTGCCAAGAAGTCCAAGACAACCAGCAGTACTTGACAGCTCTCCGGGGCGACAGTTGGTCATAAGTCCACACGCCCCAAATAAGCCCAAAGTCAACGCCGCTGGACATAATGAGGCCATGCAGCCGACCAACAGCGCCCACTCGGCCTCTACCCTTCTCACGCTTCTACAAGGTCACGATGACAGCGCACGCACTATTGCAGCCAATAATAATAACCAACGGACTTTGTGAGTATACCTTAGCAGAGCCGGAAACTGATGACCAGCCAGGTTTCTCAGCCTCGCACCTTGCGAAGCAGCCCATAATGCCAAACCCCAAATTGTCTGAAGCAAATGTTTCCTCGATATCTCCAGTATCGTGGCACACTATTGACAAGACTGTCAACGAGACAGCGTTTTCTTGCCTACATGGTTGGCCCTGGATCACGGAGATGTTATCAGCAGCTATCGATTATCCCGGCGAATGCGTATTGGCCTCGTTGCCTAATAACGACGCTTTCTTAGAGGTAAATACGCTGGCCCGGCTTTTTGATGACACAGTACTTGACCAGGGCCACAGTACCCGTCGGCGGCAAACATTGCCCAGCTGTCCACTCACCCACAAATTCCTTCTGGTGGATGGGAACTGGGTCTGGATTTTATCTTGGGACGTTGACGTACAATGCGCTGCATGTTCAAGTGGATCCACGATACCAAGCCACGGGGCTTGCTACGCGCGAAGGCTAGAAGTTACCACCTCCCGCCCAGCAGGCCGAGGGGCGTAGCCGCATAACGAGCGACACGAATCGCGATGACGAAGAAAAAACGCGGACTCGCCCGCTCATTTTCAATGAAAAAAAATACAAGCCATAAACGATTTACCTGAATACGTTAGTATATACGTTTTATTTGAGTTAAGGGAGTTATTAATAGAGATATAGTTAAAGCGATTTTTGTAGTTAGAACACAGTTTCAATCAGGAGATACTTTGAATTATAGTGCTGAAGATAGATACGAACATAATTTCTAGTAGTTCTGCGAGGAACACAAAAACTGATTTGGCTAATTAAAGCCGGCGAGTCAATATCACCAAATATGTATAAAGATAACATTAAGCATAATTCAACGATTTTCAAGAGATGGAAGGTTTATTAGCAGGAGCCTTCTTGAATATGAAGGAATATGAAGGGGGTTATTGGTGTCCCAATTCATCCCACGGCAAAAAGTAAAAATTTCTTTGAACAGACTCATGGACTCATATTGTGGACACCAGACACACGATGCGTACTCTAAAATAGGTCGGACAAGAGAAGTATACAGTAGTGTGGTTATATAAGGATCATTAAATTCCTTCGACCATCGCCTGATAAAACCCAGAACACCTACAGCCTTATTGACGGTAATTGAAATGTGTAAGTCTAATTTTAATTTAGGCTCTAAAAGAATACCCAACTCAACAACTGAGTCGATACGATCAAGGGGCATACCCTTGAGAAGGTACGATGTCTGAAGCGGCATGCTACGACAAAGCGACATAACTTTGCATTTAGAACAGTTGAGATTTAATAAGTTGAATTGGAAAGAATCACCACAATTGGAAAGAATCAAGAAGATGGGATGGGAAGCCAAGGAGATCTAACTAATGAATAAGCAAACAGTGATATACCGAGTCATATGCTTTGCTGAAGTCAGTGTAAATGACGTCAGTTTGCATTTTATTCTTAAATACTTGTACTACGCCACAAGGTCGTTGCCGATATGGAGGCGCTAAAAAGGCGTTTTAGGGTACTATCCTGTTGGATGCGCCCGAATCTGAGCCACCGCATTTGGTGTACTCTACTGTGCCCATAATAGGACACGTATATGCGAATTGGATATGCGGCGCCGTCAGTACCGGGCCTTACACTTTTGGAACGGGGACGTCATTCGCCTCTATCTGCAGATGTGGTGGTAGGTATCACTCTCGTTGACGCCACCAGCGAAGTGGCCACTATTCGGCCCGGGATGCCATCATGCGGGACGACCAGCAGCTGCCCCCGCCTGCGGCAGTTGTTGGACAGCTACCGTGTAAACCCGAATTCAATCAGTGCTTAAGGATATGCAAAATCGGGGAGTGGTTAGGCCGTCCATCAGTCCGTGGGCCCCGCCAGTAGTGTTAGTACGCAAGAAGGATGGCTCAACTCGTTTTTATAGGCGACTAAAGCCTATTCCATTGCCCCGGATTCCTATCCATTGCCCCCGATGGATGACATTCGAAATGGTTTTCCACACTGGAATTGCAGATTAGGTACACGCAAGTGGAAATGGGCGAAGCGTCCCGCCCAAAGACGGCGATCGCTTGTGATGCCATGCTTTTTGAATTCAACGTCATGGCTTTTGGCCTCACGAATGTACCGGCCACTTTTGAGAGACTTATGGATGGCACCACGGAAGAATACCTAACGCACCTACAAGAAATTTTCTCCCGTATGGCCAAAGCTGTCCTAAAACTGAGCCCACGAAAGTGTAATTTTTTCGTAAGGAAGTCAACTAGCTAGGCCATGTGGTGGGTCCCGCGGGTGTCTGGCCCGACAAGATCGACCATGTTGCGAACTGGCCACAGCCACTTAGTCAGAAAGATGTCCGCTCCATCATGATATTATGTTCTTACTACCGCAAGTTCATCCCGAATTCTGGAATACTAATATAAAAAACTCCTGCGTCACCCGCAGGAAATTATTGGCGGTCGTGCGGCCACAAAACATTTTCATCATTACCTATATGGCCGCCAATTCTTACTGCGCACCAACCATGCGTCACTAAACCATTCCTATACCATTTTAAAAAACCAGAAGGACAGATCGAACGCCTACAACAATATCACATGAACATCCAGCACAAAAGTTGCAAACAGCACTGCAATGCAGATGGCCTATCTCACCGACCCTGTGGGGCATGCCGACATTGCGAGAAGGTGGAGCAGTGAGACGGGCAAGAAATCAGATTCATCCAAATCCAGCCTTAGAACTATGCCCAGCACCAGAAGAAGGATCCTTTGTTGGCAACCGTGATGAATTAACTAGAGCACGGTGACCGCCCCTCAAAACATACAGTCATGGGCGAATGCCCCGATACCAAAGCCTATTGCCGTTAAACGGATCGTTTACAGCTGGACCAGGGTGTTCTGATGATTCGCGACAAAGAAGGTAAAATAGTGACAATCGTTCCCTGTACTTTACACGCGGAGGCTTTACAACAGGCTCATAACGCTCCCACGGGAGGCCACTTCGGCGTAGAAAAGACTTTGGAGAAGATTAAGCAGTGATATTACAGGATTGGGCAGAGCGCCGATGTAGTACGCTCGGCGCACCTGGGGCCTACGGTATCGCGGTAGTTATGTGCGTCTTCACCAAATAGCCGGAATGCATCGCTCTCCCAAATCAAACAGCTAAGACGGTGACCCAGGTACTAATCCAAGAAGTCGTTTTGGGGTGCCCTTCTTATTGCATTCAGATCAGGAACGAAACTTTGAATGGGAAGTTTTTCAAAGTTGTACGAAACTTATGAATGTTGAGAAGACCCGCACGACCAGTCTTCATCCCCAGTCAGACGGTATGGTCGAGCAATTTAACCGAACGTTACTCGACAATCTGGCTAAATTCGTCGCCACTGATCAACGGGGCTCTTCGCTCTATGGGCTTATCGTTCATCGCCACACGAAGCCACTGGTTTCTCACCAGCTCAGCTTATGTTTGGCCGCAACCTCCGCCTACTTAGAGTGCTGTTGTATGGGTGTCCATCGCCAGACCCCTAGAGCTATCCTGCTTTCACGTAGAGGATCCAGGAGCGTATCCGTGTTACCCACCAAACTGCGATTCAGTCGGCGATTCAGTATGGATCTTCGGGCCGACTCGCAAGGTGGGCCGCTGCCCAAAACTTCAAAGAGACGCTCCACTAAGGTCATCCACGTCAATTGGCTGGTGCCCTATAAGGCCGTCACGAATCTACTTGGCCAGGAGACTCGAGTTTGAAAGGGGGGTAATGTAGCGATAACTCCCAACAGCTATTAGGGTAATCGATAGTCGTTACGATGCAATGCCTATTTGCGGTAATTTTTATCCACCCTAAAAAGAATGATTCCTTTGCAAAGTGCATTGTTTAAGCGTGTCTAGAGAAAGAAAAGAATTTCTTTTTTTTTGAGGGGGCGGGGGGGGGGGGGGGGGGAAGGGCGCTGGGGTATTTTCATACAAAATGTTGCTTTACGATTATTATCCGATCTTAACAAATCGACAAATCGGTAGTATATAACTTATAGATATACTTATACATATACGTGGCAAAATTTGATCTGACGCCCCACAAGGGGAGTCTACATACCAAATTGGATCCCTCTAGCTCTTACAGTCTCCGAGATCTAGCTGCTCATATATAAAAATCGACAAGATCGGACCACTATATCATATAGCGCCCATATAGCTAGCCGATACACAACAAAATCTGTTAGTACACAAAACTTTGTTGTTTTTTTTTTATCAGAATTGAACCAAATTTGGTACATTTTTTATCCGGATCGGACAACTACATCCTATACCCTACATATAAATTGCCAGCATCTCAATACAATAGTATTTTTCACATTACGATGTGTGTGTAAACGAATTCGTTTACAGTCAAAATAGCAAACAGCAATGAGCTACTGAGCTTTTTCAGCAACGAATTAATTTTAGTTATGTGTTTTTATTTACTTATTTGGCAATGATGCAAAAGTTTGGCAAAGAATATTAAAGGCAATTAACTCCAGAGCCACAGCGCAGCCATAGCCAAAGGGCTGCTGTTGGTCCATACGCTGATAAGCTACAAGCGATAAATACAATAAGCTTAAGAAATTGAGAGATGCAGTACTAAAAGTAAATACGATAACGATAAGCGTATGTTCACAAATTAAGAGCATTATAGTAGCAACAAAATCTATGCATTTGATTTAATTTACAGCTGCACTGCCTCGTAGGACTAGCTTATAAAATATGTCGCGTCAGATCAAGTTGGTTTTAAATTTTTACCATACTCACTCCCATCCGCAAATATCGTCAAAACCGAAGTTTCATATCGATCGAATAATATTTGTAGACAAAATCCCACAAAAACATATTGTATAGAAATATCCCAAAAAAAGAAAAAATCAAAAAGTTTTGCAAAGTTTTGCAAAAATCAAAAGTGTGAGTATCTTATAGTCGGAGTTTTGATTATAGAGTTCTTACTTGCATTTACATTTTATTTATTGCATTTTACAAATGAATTTATGCTCTTATATAAAAATAATTATATTAATTATGTAATTATTTTTATCCATAATGCACAGAAGGAAGTTTCCGACCATATACTCTGATCAGCATGCCAATGGAAGGCGGTATAGCTTTGGCCATCCGTCCATTTCATCACAAACATCTCAGAGGCCTTATGAACTGTAGGGCTCCAGATGCTTTTTATATCTGCACGCTAAGTTTAAATTTTATCCGACTATATGATATAGCTGCCATAAAACTCTTAGTAGGAAACCTTCAGTTCTTACTTGTTTTATAATAAACACTATTAATGAAATCAATTTGATCCGGATCAGGCTACCATTGATATACTAATATTTATAATGTTTCTAAGCTTCGGCAAGCCGAAGCAAGCTTTCTGTACTTGTTTTTGTATTTATAAATATTATTATTATTTATTTCTTCTTTAGATGATATGACATTGAGCGAACTTATTTCCAATTTGTCAACGAATCCATACTTTGGAGCCGGTTTTGGTTTGTTTGGAGTAGGCGCTACTGCAGCAATCTTAAGAAAAGGGCTCCAAGGTGGCTTAATTCTTTTCCGTCGTCACTTAATGATTACTCTCGAGGTTCCATGTAGAGATAAATCATATCAATGGCTTTTAAAGTGGATAACCATCAAAGGCGCTCGGAAAACACAGCACTTAAGTGTAGAAACTTCCTTTTTACAAAATGACAATGGACAAATTAAAACTAGTTACAACTTCATTCCAAGTATTGGAAAACACATTTTAATATACAAAGGAAATTGGATTCAAGTCGAACGGACCAGGGAACAGCAAACATTAGACTTACATATGGGCGTTCCTTGGGAATCAGTGACACTAACTGCATTTGGAAATAACAAACAAATCTATTTTGATATCTTGGAAGAAGCGCGACAACTTGCATTACAAGCTACCGAAGGAAAGACTCTCATGTATACAGCAATGGGCGCAGAATGGAGGCCGTTTGGGCATCCTCGACGACGCCGCCCTACATCTTCCGTAGTATTAGATCAGGGAATTTCTGAAAGGATAATTTCTGATTGCAATGATTTCATTCGAAATTCTCTTTGGTACACTCAGCGTGGAATCCCTTATCGAAGAGGTTATTTATTGTATGGACCACCAGGTTGCGGAAAATCAAGCTTTATAACTGCATTGGCAGGCCAATTAGAATATGGTATTTGTCTCCTAAATTTATCCGAAAGAGGTCTAACTGATGATCGACTAAATCATCTTTTAAATGTTGCCCCAGAACAAACAATAATTTTACTTGAAGACATTGATGCTGCGTTTGCTTCTCGAGAAACGACACTAACACAAAAATCAGCATATGATGGATTAAACAGGATTACATTTAGTGGATTACTAAATTGCCTAGATGGTGTTGCTTCCACTGAAGCTCGAATTGTGTTTATGACAACTAATTATGTTAACCGATTGGATCCCGCCTTAATTCGACCTGGAAGAATCGATGTAAAAGAGTATATAGGCTATTGTAGTCAATATCAACTTATAGAAATGTTTAAAAACTTTTTTGGTAATTCAGAAATTTTAAAAGCTACAGAATTTGCTCAGCGCATTGGAGGTTATTCTCGATCGGTTAGCCCAGCTCAAATACAAGGTTTTCTAATGAGACACAAAACGTCATCACCACAAACTGTTATTGATTGTTGTGATCAGATATGGGAAAACTAAAAATCAAAATAAATTTTATTCCGAGGATTGATGAGGCCGTTTTTATACTCGTACTCTAGTAGAGTAAACGAGTATATTGTATTCGTGCAAATGTATGTAACAGGCAGAACGAAGCGTCTAAGACCCCATAAGATATATATATTCCTGATCAGCATTAACAGCCGAGTCGATCTAGATATGTCCGTCTGTCCGTCTGTAAGAGCTAGAGAGACCCAGTTTGGTATGTAGACTCCCCTTGTGTGCGTCAGATCAAGTTTGTTTTCAAATTTTGTCACACCCTTTGTCACCCTCGAAAACCGAAAATCTATATCTTCTACAAATTTTAAAGCATTTAGTTGAAACTCGGTTTATATATGTATAAGCTGACAACCTTAAGATTTTGTTAAGATCGGATAATAATTGCAAACAAAATCGTAAGAAAACATTTTGTATGAGAACACCACATTCAAAAAAAAATAAATAAAAATTGTTTTCTCATACTTATACGAGTATCTTATAGTCGCAATATCGACTTTAGCGTTCTTACTTGTTGTTCATTTTTAATAGTGAACAAAAGCGCCCTAATCAACCCGCAGAATGAACATTATAGAATTGGCCCAACAAACAATACAAAAATAAATATGTATGCGAATAATTTCTCACTTGTTTATAATTCGCAATTGAAAAACAGTCAGGTAAAACAATCAGGAAAATTTTGCCTGATTTTACTTAATTTACTTATACTCCTTCTTATACCATTCGGGAAATAATGTAAATGTACATTCCTTTTGTTATGAAGTTTGTAACGCAAAAAAAGGAAGCGTTTTGCGTTTGCAACGCAAATGAAGCGTTTTCTATATACACATATATATTTATATATGTCAACTCCCGTGTCAGCATGGCAAGGAGTCGATATAATATATAATGCTTAAATTTGAAACAGGAGCTTCCTCACAGCTTCACTCGCAGCAACATAACGAGCGACACAAATCGCGAAGACGGAAAAGCAACGCGGACTCGCTCGCTCACTTTCAATGAAAGGAAAACTACAAGCCATAAACAATTTACATTACCTACTAGCTGATGAGTTGGTATAGATATTTTGGTTGAGATGAGGGAGATTAATAATGATAGAGTTAAAGAGATTGTTGTAGTTACAACAAAGGACGCGATAAAGTTCATTCAGGAGATAGTTTATATTACAGTGCTGAAGATAGATAGGAACATAATATATAGTGGCTCTACAAAAACTGATAAGACCCAGAGCACCCACAGCCTTATTGACGATAATTTGAATTCAGGGTCTAAAATAACACACAAGTCATCAACTGAGTCGATCCGATCAAGGAGTATATCGATAAGAAGGTACGATGGCTGAAGCGGTGTTCTACTACAAAACGACTGAACTTTGCATTTAGAACAGTTGAGATTTAGTAAGTTTACTTGGCATTGCGATTGCCGCATAAAGTGGGAGGAAGAGTCGTTGAAGGACAAATACTGCCTAACGTCGTCGGCGTACATAACTACAAAAGAATGGGATTGAACCTAAGGCTAAGGATAAGGATAAATAAGGTGAAAAGAAGGAGACTGAGGTGGCTACCCTACGGTACCCCTGATGTAACCGTAAGCGGCTTAGAGTAAGAGCCATTCAAAAGAACTTTCTGAGTTCTGAGATACAGGTAGTCGGAAATCCACTTAAGAAGATGGAATGGGAAGCCAAGAAGATATAACTTATGAATAAGTAACCAGTGATTTACCGAGTGAAATGCTTTGCTGAAGTCAGTGCCAATGACGTCAGTTTGCATTTTATTCTTAAGTCCTTGTATTACAAAAGAAGAAAATTCTACTAAATTACGCTTCATAAACCCATGCCAAGAGTGTTGTAACTGTGAAGTGAATATATTTCAAAAAGCTTAGGAATAGCAGACAGTTTTGATATGCCTCTGTAGTTTTGGGCATCAGTCTTATTCCCCTCTTATGAAGAGGAATAATAAACGACGCCTTCCAGAAAGAAGGGAAAGACGAAGAAGTCAAAGATAGATCAAAAAGCTTCCAAATCGGCTTACAAAGCGCGTCAGCCGCAGCAATGGGTATTCTGCTGTTGGACAAAGTCAACAATACTGAGTACACGACAGTGGAAAGTTCGACAGGGGGAGCAGCTTTCAACCTTTGCTCAGACCTTCACCTTTTTATACTCTTTTTTGTACTCTTTTTGTACTATCCAACCTCTCCAGATTGGCCGGAGGGCCCATCCCCATTAAAGGGTCCGCATTAGGCAGTCGCTGTACGGGCTGGGGACTGTCAAGGGGAGAAGCAGTACCAAAGAGTAGTTGGCTCAATAACGACAGGGTCAGTAGAGTTGTTATGCAATCCAGATCTACCCAGATCATAAGCTTTCTTGCGCTTAAGGGACTCAATTTTTAAAGATTTGAAATTTGCTGCAATCGTCAAGAATTACGTATTTAACTCCTTAAGAACGAACGCAATTCGGCTTCACCAGGACGACACAACTCACAAGTAAATTTCAAACTGAGTTTTTGTAAAATAATTGCTTACACGGACACTGATTTTGGCGCATTTGAAATTAATGGTGTTACGACAAAGCCAACCAAAAAAGCATAGGCTCGGAAGAATCAGCCTTGAAAAGGCAACTTTTTTGTAGCAGTCAGCCATCGAGATTGAGGGCACTATATTATTTAGCAATAGGAATGATAAAATTTCTCACTCGGTAGCTGGGAGCAGTATAACTGTTTTGAAACGAGAGAACGCAAACGCAATCAGCGAATAACTAAAACCCAATTTGACAAATATGGCAAGCAATCAGAGTGTCTAAAAATAGGATAAGCTTACAAGCAGACCGCAAGCAACAACAACATACAGCGGGTTGTGGTTTTGTTTATTACTTTACAAAAATATATAGCTTACTGTTACTAATTTTAACAACTTATACTATAGGATATTTAATTTTCAACAACATGTATATATGTATATACTTAAACCTAGATGATAGGGTAACTGGATAACAACATACAGCAAAAAGAAAATATAAGATTGATTGCATGCTTATAGCTCAGCTTTTGGTTTTATTTGCACAATTAAAAAAAACATTTAGATCAGTTTTATTAAGTGCACTAGAAGTTTTTTTTCAAAAACCGAAACCGAAATTAAGCACTAAAGAAGAAAACTCGAACACAACTTAGCAAGAAATACACGAATCAAAAATTTGCACAAAACTGGGGATTACAAAAAAAGAGCAACCGTCTTGAGAAAAAGTCAGAGAGCGTTCTGGCGTTATCAGTTGCAATGGTCGTCACTTTGTCGAGCAACGAGCTGGATATATTCTCTGACGAATATTTCTTTTCAATGAGCAATTTTATTTGTACACAACACTGCTGTGTGTAACTGGTAGGGTTCCGTAATGGAAAGGCAAGTGTCCGTCAGATAACTATCGTTGGCTCTTGACTTCCAGAATCTGTTGTCACAGTTCAATACTTATGGGCTTCCAGAATGTCGCTCAGTTTTGACCTCATATCGTTGAATAGATTTGCCATGTGTACATCTTGCAATTTTTGTACGAGATGGTAACTCATAGTGACGATCAAGTACTTTCACCAAATATCGAAATCCTTTCTTTTCAACAACTAAGCTGATACAATAAGCCTGTACCTTGTCAATACCTAATTTTGTACTGGACGATGCCACGTATTTTTGGTCTATAAATTACTTAACAGAGCCTGAGGCTTTTGGTAGATCCTTTACTGTCAAATTGGGATGCATCCGCTTTAGATAACCACACAAATTGGTGGCATTGCCACTAATTTGGTAAGTGTTTCCACATTTCAAGGTCCAAGAGGTAAGGTCAACATCAATATATTCTTTAGCGATTCTTAGCTTATATTGGAAACGCCCTTGCCCCCTCATTTATTCGACATGGAAAATTCGTCATATCTACAACGATTTTCATATTCATATCGACATATTGATATATTGAGTTATCGACATTGGAGTGGCCATTGGAAAATCTGTCCACGCCAAAAGGCCAGTGATAAAAAAGCTGACTACGATACCGTAGCTGCGGCAGAGGCAGAGAGCGATTTTATCAAAGTTTTATGGGTCGGTCCCAGCTTTCGTTCATAGAACGGACACTAGCAGGAAAGACGCTAAGATTTGTAGTCAACACTGGGGCAACCAAAAGTTACATCAAGCCCGTAAAGCAGCTGAAGTGTATAATGCCGCTGAAATCTTTTTTTCTGTGAGTTCCACTAACTGCTCAAACATGCAAGTACACAAGTAAGAACGCAGAAGTCGAGGTTGCTCCACAGATAAATAAATTGTACCAAATAAGCCGCTATAAAATATAACAAGCCGCTACTAATCAACATCGGCCAAATTTGGGTTTGGTGCCTGGATGGATACAAACCAAATTTGACTCGATTTGGATTAAAAACAAGCACTTTGTGTTCTTAATGGGATCCTAATGGGACGTTGATGTACAATGCGCACCACGTTCACCCAGTCATAAAGCATTGAGGGTCGCTTCCACATAACGTGATACAAGAAACGCGGAACTTGAGAAAAACGCGTACACAAAAAGAGAGCAGAAACAAGAAAAAAATGCGGGCTCTCGCGCTTACTTTCAATGCAAGGAGGGGCGAACAATAAACGACTAACATTATCTACTTGCTAGGTGCTTTAGAATAGATGTTTTATTTGAATTAAGAGAGTTGTTAATGGAGATAAAGAGATTGTTATAGTTAAAACACAGAAAACGGAAAGGTGTATGCAAGACGTGACATCACAGATGTTGAAATCATTAAAAGCCAACAATTGCACAGTATCAAAAAGCATTGACGAAGTCAATTAAATAGCATTAAGATGATCCAAGTAAACAGAAATATGAGATCGTGGAGGAATTTAAGAGGCAGTGATAAAGACAAAAACATTTAAGAGACACTTTAGTACTTATATATTAAATTACGATAGAAAAATGAAGCAGAATTGGTTCCGAGAGAAAGCCGGAATCAACAGCAATCAGTACGCCACCACCCTGGCGGGAGGGGCTATCAAATCCATAGGCGATAGGTGCTCAGATCAGAAACTTGTTTCAAAACGTCGTGCGAAATACCTATCTTGAAGGAAGCTATATTGCGCGTAACATTATACCTCAACTTTTCTACCTTAATCCTCGAACTATGTAACCTAGTTTTGACCTGTACATAGCTGGAAACATCTCCTGATGTAGAATCTACAGCTAGTCTAGAAATAAAGACCATCTACATCTTTGGAAACACAATGGGAGGTCTAGGCAGAGCAGCCAAAGTAGTCGATATGCTGCTGTCGGAAATAGTCAATGATACCGAGCGCGAGCACTTTTTGATCTTTGTCCAGACGAAGATCCATCAATTTCTAAGCTTTCCACTTTCCCCACATAGACCGGACTAACCTAATAGGAGTTCGAAAGACCTGATCTACCCAGATTATTTACTTTCTTACGGTTAAGAAACTAAATATTTAACGATGTGAAACTAGATGCTTAAAGAAAACGTGGAGAGCATTAAAGCCTGCCTTTGCGTTCCTTAAAAACGAACGCAGTTCGTCTTCAGCAGAACGACACAACCTATATGTAAATTTCAAACCATGATTATTTGTAAAATATTTGCTTACATGGATTGCAATGATGCAATGGTGTAACCACAAAGCCAAAAAAAAAGCATAACCTCGGTAGAATTAGTCTTGAGAGGAAAACTTTTTTTGTAGCAGTCAGACATTAAAATTGAGAGAAAAAAATAATTTAGCAATAGGAATGATATAATTTTTCACTGGATGGCTGGTAGCAGAATAAAAGATTTGTAACGACACAACAACAAGCAAACGCAATATAGCGATAGCTAAAAAGAGCACGATCTATGCTTGTGCTTATGGGTTAGCTTTTAGTTTAATTTGCAAAATAAAAATTAATTTAAAGCAGTTTTATTAAGTGCACTATAAGTCTCGCATTGAAACCGAAACAAAATTAAGCACAAAAAAGAAAACTCGGACGCAACTTAACAATTGATACTCGAACGAAAATATTTGTTCAATACGGGAAATTTAAAAAAAGCAGCCGTCTTGAGCGAAAGTACAGAAAACATAATTGTTTTTTTTTTTTCAAATTGAAGCAATTTTAGTAAGTGTTAATTTGAGAAGCCTCTACTGACTGAGCAAAGTTGATCCGGCTCGGACCACTTTATCATATTGCTACAATTTAACCGAAGGATTCGGAATGAACTCTTATTACTGGAAACTTGTTTTTTATACTCGTACTCTTATGGGATCCTAATAGGACGTTGCCGTACAATACGCAGTACGTTCAAAAACAATAAACTACTAATATTATCTACTTGCTAGGTGCGTTAGTACAGATGTTTTATATGAATTACGAGAGTTGTTATTGGAGTTAAATTTAAAGACATTGTTATAGTTAGAACACAGAATACGAAAAGGTGTGTGCAAGATATAGTTTGTGTTCTACGAGGGGCTGAAAAATTAATTTGGCTCATCACATTCGGAGAGTCCAATTCACCATTTATCAGCTTATGTATAAAGATATCATTAAGCATGATTCTACGGTTTTGTTGGAACGGAAGGTTGATTAAAAGAAGCCTACTTGAATATGAAGGCAGGTGCCTATTTGGATCCGAGTTTATGATACGGAGAGCAAATTTCAAGCAAGAATTTCTTTTGAAGAGACTCAATGCTGTCCTGATTATTAATGTGTTGAGGACACTAGACACACGATGCGTGCTCTAAAATAAGTTACACCAGAGTAGTGTACAGAACTTTAATTTGAGAAGGGTCGTCAAATTCTTTTGACCAACGCATAATAAATCCCAGAGCAGACACGGCCTTATGACGATCAAATTTTAATTTATGGTCAAAAAGAACACCCAAGTCATTTACGGTATAGATCCGATCAAGGAGCCAATCAATAAAAAGGTACGATGTCTGATGCGGTGTGCTACGACAAAACCACATAACTTTGCAATTAGAACACTTGAGATTTACTAAGTTCACCTGACACCACGAGGACAAGCAAAGTTTAACGTCGTCGGCGTACATAAGTAGACGAGAGTGGGATAGAACCTGAGGCAGTTCGTTGATAAATAAAGTGAAGAGAAGGGGACCAAGGTGCTTGACCTGCTGTACCCCTGATGTAAACCTAAGGGGCTTAGAAACAAACAACTTATGATTAAGTAAACGGTGATTTACCGAGTCATATGCTTTGCTGACGTCAGCTTAGATAGAATTTTTAAACCGTTGTGTTACAAATGAAGAAAATTACAGTAAATGAGTGGTTTTATACCTAAGCCTCATAAACCAATGTTGAGCAGATGAAATTATAGAACCACAATAGTGTTGTAACTGTAAAAATAATATATTTTCACAAAGCTTGGGAATAGCAGACAGACCTGTGTAAGCTATAAGGATATATCTGATCGGTCAGATACACAAGAGGGGAATAAGTTATTTGAAATAACTCTGCAAACAAATTGGCAATGCCTTAGTATTTATATAAAACAATGAAGAAGTTAGGACAGATGTTTTTATGTTGAAATAACAAAGTTGAAAAATTTGTTTGCCCTGCAGTAATGCAAATATTCTTTAATGCACTTTTAATTAGTGACAGTGAGTCTTGAACGAGCAGCAATATAACGCGAATAGTCGGAGTACCTTGAACCTCTTAAAGAGTCTAGATTTGATATTCTTAAATTAGGCAACTGTGGAGTAAGCCCCGCAGGCTTATTAAGCCTAAAACTACTGAACGGAACAAAATCCTTAAATTTGGAATAAAGAATTTTGTAGAATAAGTCAACCGCCCTGTCCATTACTGTACAAGTGTACAGGTATGACCAGTTTGATTGAAGGATGGCATCGTTAGGGCTAGCGAAATTAGCCTTTCTAAATTAATATGTTATAGCTGACAAGTTGAAAGATACAGATACCGCAGCAATTGGAATATCCATAGTAACGTGTAATGATGGGTGAAACTTGCGTTCAGGAATCAAAAGCGGACTAGCTCTTGAGACCACTGAAATTTAAAGGTGAGAAACAAACATCATGTCAAGTAGGCGATCCAATGAGGTTACTACAAAATTAACTTGTGATAAAAACAATTCAAGTAGGCCGTCAATAAAATCGTGTTGCCTTGAAGGTATCAGATCGGCAGAGCCAATCGCAGACGATCACGAGACATCAGTAATGTTGAAATCACCGTTGCTGTGAGCATGTTATGTTTTGTGACTTCTGCAGGTTCTGCCATTGTGCCCTGCTGATGCACGGAGTCCACGCTGGGGAGGCATAGTCAATAAGGGGACGACCAATGGCTTTGTAAGTAGTTACAATCGTCTCCTAATCTCCTTACCAGGTGCTCCCGGCCAAAGCTTTTAGCACCTTTTTTCTGTCTCTTACTCGTTTAGCTACTTCTTCAGGGTGCTTCGCAAAACCGAAATTGTTGTTTTGTTTACCGGCGACAACACTGCGATGAGCGTAAAAGCACTGAAAGCTATTTCACCCGGTAACGTACCACGTTAAAACAAACAAAATACACAAGCTATGCTTTCTATATATTATATGCTTATGCTTTGCGAATCTGTATTTAATAAAAAATTAAGAATTTAAAAGAAAGCACGTAAATATATATTGAACCGAACCGAGGTCAAACACAATTAAAACAAGTAAGAGCGCTATAGTCGATATTTCGACCATAAGGTACTCGTACTCAGCATTTATTCAATATCCAACACACTCAAAAGTGTGCAATTTTTTATTTTTTTTTATGTGTATGTATTCTCATATAAAATGATTTTTAAAGATTTAGTCTGCAATTATAATCCGATCTTAATGAAATTTGGCAAATCGGTAGATCGGTGTGATTCTACATATATAAAGCCAGTATTAACTAAATATGTTAGATATCGTGGGATATGCATGAATTCATCGATTTATGTGGGCGGGAGGGAGCGTGGAAAAATATTAAAACAAACTTTATCCGGCGCCCCACGACTGGAGTCTACATACCAAATTTGGGAACCCTAGCTATTATAGTCTTCGAAATCTAGGTGTTCATGCAGACAGACGGACAGACGGACATGGCTAGACTGATTCGGCTGTTGATGTTGATCAAGAATATATATACTTTATGGTGTCTAAGACGCTTCCATCAGCCTATTACATACATTTGCACGAATACAATATATTCCTTTACTCTACTAGAGTACTAGCATAAAAACCAGAACACTAACTTGGGAAATTAATTTAAAACGTTGAAAATCGACGGTAAAATTACTTAACTAAAATTAATTAATAAAAACATGGGAGCGTAAAATCAAAGCGTCCGACTTAGGCAAGAGTAAGCTTAAAACTCATACTATTCCCAATAATTATCTTTTGCTATTGGCTTAGCGCATTTAGCTATCTTTTTTATGATCTTGAAATCATTGTGATGGACTTGCACGGCACCAGCCCCAATTATGTAAGCGGGGGCTTCTAGAAGTCAATCTATGTAAAAATGGCATCTTCCGAGGCCAGGATGTCTCTTGAGTGGATTATACGGCTACTTTCTTGGATTTATGCTTACTCACAGATCTGTTTTTGCCTTTAGAATGTTTGTAACTAGACAAGCGATTGAAGCGAAATCCTTTACGAAACATCTATAGTAGCTGCCAGCCCTAGGAAGGATCTGAGAGCAAACAGGTTTGTTGGTTCAACTTTTTTGTGGACTGCTCTGACATTCTTAGTGTCTAACATAAAAATTAATTAGACATATATATATACTCAGTACTTATGGTTCAATTGTATATTAAGTTTGTGAAATGTATTTAACATTCAGAAAGCATCATTTCCGACCCTATAAAGTATATATATTCTTGGTCAGCATCAATAGCCGAGTCGATCTAGCCGTGTTCGTCTGTTTATCTGTATCTCGGAGACTATAATCTGATCTAGCTTTAGAAGTGGAGGAAGTGGAGATGCTTTCCGTGCGTGAGCACTGTGAGATGTTGACCAAACAGTTCCTCCTTGCGTGCCAGCTACCCACTCACTCCTATCACTTAACCACCAGACCACCAATGTCAGCTGGGACCGACTTGGTCAGACCTGACCTCAGGATAACGACGGTGTCCATCAGGCACGCCACTCCTGGGAACATCAAGGCTGACCACACCGAGTCAGTGGCAGAGGCACTACACAGAGAGGCAGCCCATACCAACAACAATAACAACAGCAGCAACAACGGCAGCAGCAAGCAACTACAAGAACAACAACCACAGTCGACTATTTAATAGTGAGTAAAGAATTTGCATTTTCGCCGTTGGCCGCGGACATCAGCAGCAGTTTACGAAAGTGTAAGAGGCAGTCCGCCCTTGCAACAACGATGGAAGTGAAACCGAGGATAACAACAGATGAGCAACGTTGGACTGAAAGAGGCTGCTCCTATTGAGCACCCAGCCTGCAGGAGGCCTTAGAGGCATATCCAACCGATGCTCATGCCAACTCATAATAGCTGAGTATTTCGCACTGGTGTGAAGTAACGCGGATAACACGGATATGCAGACGACCATAATTGCAGGGCACCGGCTGGCAAAGACCAACAAAAGTGGCACTACGAGCACCACCGAATACTGGCTTCTTACCGAATTAAAGGCGAGCACCAGCAGACAGGGCAACACATGTCCACGGACGCGCGAATATAGGAACAGAGCCCGCATTTGATTGCTAAACACTGTGGAGGTCAGGCCTATGCATTTCATCACTTAGGGGATTGAACAGACACGCCATTAGTATGGCACTCCAGCTCCTTCGCAGAGATAGAACATTATGTACAGCAATGGTAGCAACTGGGCATAGTTTACAATGATCAGGGATAGCGCCTTCAAAACGATCGGCGATTAATGCACCACTTCACCGCGATATGGGTCTATTTTATGCTGTAGCAGAAAGATACCTTCTTGCACGCGCTTGAAGGAGTTCAGAGGCGTTGCAAATTCCACGCGATTCCCAATCATCATTGACAGCGGCGTCCGGCTGAAGTAGAGGACAGGCCCTACTCAGGAGAAGTAGCCTCAGGGATTTTGTGTCCATTATATATGTAAAAGTTAATCTTTTCTAGAGTTACTATTGGTTTGCTAGTTAAATACAAAAAAAACAATAAAACATAATTTTTTCCACCAGCAAATGTACAGAGAGAGCAGCATAGGTGTTGGTGAGGCGCCTGCCCCGCAAGCATCTGTTTGATATGGCTGCTATTGTTTTATATAGAGCCCAAAAGTTTAAGCCAGTCATATGTATTCTAACAAAAATCATTTTTACATTCAAAAGTTTAGAAAACTGGATCTGGAAATAATTATGGTAATGGGATTTCGAAAACGGATACCCCATTAATTGTTAATAACGAGCTATCCATTATCTTTGACTATAGTTCAAAAGTGGCGGATTCAACCGCAAATGTCATAAATACAATCCAGGTTTCACAACCCGAGTTGAATCTAATAACCATATTGCTGATAATTATTGTAGTATAAGTTGCATAATAGTCACCTTAAAAAGAAATATACAATTAGGGCAAACGATCTTGAGGGGATAGGCAATTAGATTTCCATTATGGAATGGAAAGAAATCCGCACCATTTTATTGAAATCAAAATAAATTTGATAAATCTTACATGTCACTAACACAAAATAGAGTCATTCCAGAGATTACAGTTATTAAGCACGCAAAAATATTAGTAGAATGCTTTAATGATATATATATGATGATGTATACTAATACATTACAATAATGAAAAGTTAAACCCTAAACACTGGTCAAAGATTTCGATCATACTTGATACCAATAAAAGGGAAATACAATTTGGATTTAGAAATTCCAACAGTTTTAAATACACCTTTAACAATCGAAACAGGTGAAAACCCTGAATCGACAGACCAGTAAAAACTTGAATTGACAGAGCAGGAAGAGATTGAATCGGTAAATAATTCAGATCAAACGATCTTACAATTCCAGCTGTCCTAACAGTAGCTGAGTTTTCAAATCAAGAATTTGATTCAAATTCCTGCGTAGTATATCAAAAATGTATTACAATGGCAGACGAATCAGCTACCCAAAGTGCATATATAAAAGAAATTTCATATGCAGTTCCAGAAGTTGATGGAAAAAAAAATAACTGCAACGATTTATTACAGCAAGCAAATTGGCCAACCTGACAAAGGATTATTGAAGTAATAAAAGTAGTTGAAGTAATTGGCTCCACCCTCTGCAAAAAGAGACTAAGATCGCAGACAAAGATATCGCAAGATAAAATTGTCGGTGAAACATCTGAAGTAAAGGCAAAAATGGCAAAAGTATACCAAAAAGGAAAAACAGCCACACAATTTACGAATCAAATAGACAATTTCCGCAAATTGTTAGAAGCATCGTATGTTGATGAAGGATTAGGTGCTGAACATGCTGACATCTTCAGTACCAAAGACCATAACCACCATAGCAAAAAATTGTGAAAATGGAAAGCTCAAGACAATTCTTGAGGTAGGCTCATTCAAAACAGTGAATGAAGCAATAGCCAATTACGTTCACTCTAGTACTGAGATGACTGGTAATATGAATTCCATTCATTTCACAAGAAGGCGTTAAAGCCACCAAAGTAATACCAATAGTAGTAATCACAGAGGCAGTTGAAACGGCTCATATGGAAACAACTCATATGGCCGTAGCTACTACCATGGTGGTAATAACAACTACGGTAGTAACTATAATAATAACAGAGGTCATGGAGGATTTATATTAAATAATCGTAATAATGGTAATTCCTACAACAACCAAAGAACTGACAATCAAGGAAACTCACACAGACGGGGAAACAATGTTAGATTGTCCCAAAATAACTTGGGAAGCCAACAAGTTCCTTCAGATACATAGATTCAAAAAGAGCTCATCCAATAAACTTCAATCTGAATATTTTTGTTTCATTTTCAAGTGTAGAATGAGGAAAGAAACTGATATTTTTACTAGATACATGTGCAAATATCTCATAATAAGATCCCGATGTCTCGGGAAGCAGAAAAATAAAGTTATATATGATAAGAAAATAAATGACAGAATTAAAAATTTGAAGTAAATCTTAATTAAGAAATGAAACAGGGCATAAGCTAGATATTAAACAAGTATAACCATATAAGGTAGAAAAGATAGAAGATAAAGATAAAATCATAATAGCTGCCCTTAAAAACATAAAACACAAAGTAAATAAGGATAGACTAAAAACTTATATTTCATAGTGATTTAGTGTGGCCATACTTTCTCTCTTTTTCTCGCTCAAGACGGTTACTTTTTTTCATTCTCCCGTATGGTGCTAATTTAATGCGTTCTTGCATAAAATTTTAGTTGTATCCAAGTTTTTTGTTGTTGTGCTTAATGCCTAATTTTAACGCAAACCTTTAAGTGCACTTGATAAACTTCTTTAAATTGTTCTTTTTATTGTGTAAATTAAGCCAAAAAAGCCAAATTAAGCTATAATCATAAAGATACAAGGGCAGCAGTTCTAGTATTGTTTTTGTGCTGTATGTTGTTTTTGTTTGTTTTTCTTGCGTGTCTGCTTGTAAGCTTATGCTATTTTTAGAACTTTTAGCTTACTTGTTTCATAGTTTGTTGTTGCTTTTGCATTCGCGTTGTGTCGTTTTAAGTTCGTTATATTCCTGCCAGCTACTCACACAGTGAGAAATTTTATAGTTTGCTTGTTGTTGTGTCGTCAGCAACCCAGTGAGAAATTTCAAAAATTTTTATCATTCCTATTATGCTTTCAATTTCAATGATTAACTGCTACAGAAAGTTGCCCTTTCAAGGCTGATTCTTTCGAGATTAAGCTCTTTGTTGGCTCTGTCCTAACACCTCTCATTTTAAATGTGCCAAAATTCGGTTCGTGTAGGCAATTATTTTACGGTAATCACGGTTTGAAATTTACATGCGAGTTGTGTCGCCGTGCTGTAGCCAAATTCCGTTCGTTCTTAAGGAACGCAAAGGAAGGCTAATGCTCTCCACGTTGGCTTTAAGCAATTAAATACGTCATTCTCGACGCACGTGTAAAATTTCACATCTTTTAATGTGGAGTCTCTTAAGCGCGAGAAAGTAAATTAATTAGGTAGATCTGGTCTGCATAAAGGCTCTATCGACCATGTCATTGTACAGCCGAAAACCTCTGATCCATGTTCTCAATATTCTATCTTTATTACTCCTAATCCTAGCGGCTGCATAATACTAAAACTTAAAATCCGATATTTTATACTCTGCAATCTTTCGTATAAATTTGATCGTCCCTCCCGCCAGGGTGGTGGAGTATTAATTGCTGTTGATTCCATCCTTCTGTCGGAACCACTTCTCTTTAATTTTCCTCACGTAACTGAATTTATAAGTACTAAAGTATCTCTTAAATGTTTTTCTGTCTTTATAACTGCCCCTTACATTCCTCCCCGATCCGATATTACTGTTTACTATGATAATCTTAAAGCTATTCAATCGATCGCGTCAATGCTTTCTGAAACTTATCAATTTGTTTTTGTTGGTTTCAACATCAGTGACGTCTCGTGGTCCTCTGTGACCGACCCACCCGGTTTGATACCTTCATGGCAACACGAATTTGTTGACGGCCTACTTGAATTGTCTTTATCTCAAGTTCATTTTGTAACACGATCATCAAATCGCCATCTGGATTTGATATTCGCTTGTGACCTTTCAATTTTAGTGGATATGGATACGATTGTCTACATTAAAGAATATCAAATCAAGACTCTTTAAGAAGGAAGGGAAGGTCTTCGGACTATTCGCGTTATATTGCTGCCCATTGAACATTGAACTGTCAATTATTCCAAGTGCTATAAAGCATATTTGTATTATCTTCTTCATAATTTTATATAAGAACTAAAGCAACTGCAAGTACATATCAAGGCATTACCAATTTGTTTGCAGAGTTTCTTCAAGCAACTTATTCCTCTCGTAAGTATAAGTCCGTATAGCTTACCGACTAACTTAAAACTAGCTTAAGACTAACTTTTCCCCGGCTCCGATGGCGTTCCACGGTGAATCCTCAGATGCTGCGCTGATGCGCTTTCTAAGCCGATTTGGAAGTATTTTGATCTATCTCCATTTAAAGGGGAACAAGACTGATGCCCAAAACTGCAGAGACATATCAAAACTGTATGATTTTCCTAAACTTTTTGAAAAAATATTAACTTCACAGTTACAACATTCTTGTGGTTCTATAATTTCTTCTGCTCAGCATGGGCTTATGAAGCGTAGGGGAACCACGACTAATTTACTAGAATTTTCCTCATTTGTAATACAAGGATTTAACAATAAAATGCGAACTGACGTCATTTACACTGACGTCAGCAAATCAATTGACTCGGTAAACCACTGTTTACTTATTCATAAGTTGGATCTTCTTGGCTTCCCGTCCCATCCTCTTAAGTGGATTTCTGACACCTTATTCTAAGAACTCAGAAAGTTCTTTTTAAAAACTCTTACTCTCAGATCCTTAGGGTTACATCAGGGGTACCGCAGGGTAGCCTTCTCTTCACCTTATTTATCAACAAACTGTCTCTGGTACTTTCCCATTCAGACGTTAAGCTTTGCGTGTCCTTCAACGAATCTTCCTCCCACTTTAGGCTGACCTTGATTCTTTTCATCAGACATCTTACCTTCTTAACGATATGCTCGGCTGATGACTTGAGTGTTCTTTTAGACCCTAAATTAAAATTCGACTTACACATTTCCATTACAGTCAATAAGACTGTGGATGTTCTGGGGCTTATTAAGCGATGATCAAAGGAATTCGATGATCCTTATACAACGAAATGACTGTATACTTCTCTGGTCCATATCTTGAAAATCTCAGAATTATTATTAGTGCTATCTTTATACATAAGGTGATTATTGGTGAAATTGACTCTCCGACTTTGAGCAAAATTAGTTTTTCAGTCCCTCATAGAACCACTAGATATTATGTTCCTAACTATCTCAGCACTGTAATTCAAACTATCTGCATGAACCATTTCATATCCTGTGTTCTAACTACAATAATCTCTTTAACAATATCTCTTAATTCAAATAAAACATCTATAATAACGCATTTAGCTAGAAGCCAATGTAAATCTTTTATGGCTCGTTCGCGAGTTCGCGCTTTTTCCGTCTTTGCGATTCGTGTCGCTCGTTATGCGAGTGCGCCCCTTGGCCAATTGGGCAGCAGGTGGGCCCTTCTAGCCTAGAAGCCGCGCGCTTTGGTGTCGTGTGTCCGCTTGAACGTGCTGCGCATTGTACGTCAACGTCCCGACATGATATGTCGGCTCATGTCATGCAAATTTTCGGATGTTTTGGGCATGTCAGCGAAGTTTCTCCATAACTTCTGAATTTTGATCAGAGAAACCGTCGCATGATCAGAATGTGTCTATACGATTTTGTCTTCAATTATTATCCGATCTTAACAAAACTCGGCAAATCGGCATATATACAAACCGAGTTTCCACTAAATGCGTTAAAATTTGTGGAAGATATAAAGTTTTGTGATTCGCGGTGGCGGGAGGGGGCGGCCCCACTAGGGGCTCTAGCACTTAGCTCTCTAGCTCTTCGCTCTTACAATCACCGAGATGTCGCCCGAGATATCCTCTCCTGGAGCCTTGTAGTGTAAGCTTAGTCAATAAAAATACAGAAAACTAAGCCGGCAGGGCTAAATACCATTACACTACTACAATATTTTTTATTTTATTTTCATGTTTTCATTCTTACCTGCTTATTAGTGCTAAAAGTATGGACTTATACTTTGAGAGGGACTAGTTCCTAATACATTTTAAATATTATTCAATTTATAACTCCGAAAATTCCGAAATTTATTTATTTATTTATTAGTATGTCATTTATATATTTATTTATTAAGATCAAGTTAATTAATTTTTTGTATATTGATATGTTTATAGAATATTTATTTCTTTTAGCATTTATGTTTCTAGGCTAGGAAAAAACACAAGAAAGGAAGTCTAACTTTCGGGTAACCGAAGCTTACATACCTTTGAAGATTCGGTTGAAATTCCAGCATATGTGGATGCATCTAAGACTTACACGTTCCCAATTTGGTTTAATTCGGAAAAAAAGAACAGCTTTGTAACTGAGAGACTAGTTAGCATAGAAACATACAGACAGAAGGACAGACGGACATGGCTATATAGACTCGTCTTGTCACTCTGATCAAGAATACACTGCCCGACAACCGATTAGCACACCGTCTAACCTATCTGTTTAAAGGCAAATAACTGTCATGCCCTTTTTTTTTGTCTCTTTTATTCTTCATCATTTTTACTCATTCTGAGAGTAACTTTGAGTTCCGGAAGTGCACCGTTATTTGGTTTTGCTATTTTCTTGGAAGTGCGACAAAAATGCATACCTTGTTTTGCGACAGCCGATTAGCACATTTTTGCTTAGTATAAATTTTTGCGTGTAAAAGCCGTATGAATGCCATTGCATACAAAGAAGAACTGAAAACGGCTTTTCCTGCAATCAATGATATATTTGGGGCCTTGGAATGGAAGTTCCAGCAGGATAACGCACCAATTCACACATCCAGGATCGTAAAGTGCTGGATTGAGGGTCAGAACGTTAAATTGCTGACTTGGCCGCCTCACCCGACCTGAACATTATAGAAAATGTTAGGGGATGGTTAGCACGCAAAGTGTACGAGTCCGACAGACAATAGTCAACTGAAGCTCAACTCATTCAAGGAATAAAGAGGTCCTGGGAGGCTATTTCACTCAATTAATAAAAATAATTATATGACTCCTTACCCAAGCAGATGTACGAAGTCATACTTAACCGTGGAGGCTCAACACATTATTAAATTTTGTTAAAAAAAAAAAATATTGAAATTAATGTTAAAAAATAATTTGAATAAAATATGAATCCATTTTTTTTTGTTAATTAAAGTTTTCAAATAATCAAATGTCGCAAAAATTAAAGTTAATTTTTTATGTTAAGTTCGTTTAAATTAAATTAAAATGTTATTAATAAAGTTAATATGTTATCTATTATTAAATCTCGTGTAGAATTTAATATTTTTTAAATGACAAAAAATTCATCTCAAAAGCTTTATTCGTTTTCCTGATATTAAGTTCCTAAGACGCGGAGCCTAGGGTGTGCTAAACGGCTGTCGGGCAGTGTATGTAAGGTGTTTAGCATGTTAGTCGAGGAGAAACACAATTGAAAAATAGAGAGAGACTTCTAAGTAAGCAGGTCCCGCCGAGGAAGTCAGCTGCCTCGACTTAATTGGTCTACAGGGCTTCCGGTGTGAGGTGGGTCCGGTGGAGGGCGCACCTAAAGAGGTGCGCGGTAGTGTGGGGTTCGCTCATGCATACGGGGCAGAGGGCCGCAACACCGGGGCTTACTCTGGCTAGGTAACTGTTAAGATCGCCTAGAGTACTCTGATCTCAGCCGGGCCGAAGTGACTCAGTTGTGTCTCGGGAGTGTGGCTTCCACCTTATTTAGGGGCGGTGGTCTGCTTCCAAGCATAATATTGGCTACAGCTCTGCGGAGTGCCTCTGCCACGGACACGGTTTGGACCGATTTTAAGCCAGCTCTGATGTTCCCAAGAATGGCGTGACCCAACAGGTGCCTGATGGACCCCACCATTATCCTGAGGACAGGTCTGACTGTGTGGGCCCTTGCCAACATTGGTGGTCTGGTGGTTAAGTGATTGGAGTGAGTGGGTAGCTGGCACGCAAGGAGGAACTGTTTGGTCAGCCTCTCACAGTGCTCACGCACAGTAAGCATCTCAATTTCTTGGTAGAGATGGTCAACTGGGGCCATAACATGGCATCCCGTTGCTGTGCGAAGAGCTATGTTTTGTGACCTCTGCAGTTTCTTCCACAGTAACGCTGATGCACGGAGTCCAAGCTGGGGAGGCGTAGTCGATACGTTACGTCGTTACGCCTGGTGTCGCTGCTTCTACCATCTTACTCACGGCAGTTGAGCCTGCTGTGCTAGCAGCCATTCCTTCCAGGTAATCTATAGCTGTGTCCCGAATAACTGCAAATGTAACCGTAAATGTAAATGTTAGAGTCGACATCTGTCGGGCCCTGAATCATAAATATATAAATTGAACGTCAAGCACGCGTGAGCGATTGCTACCCTTTTTGAACAAGCTCTTCAATCCTCAAATTGACCTCCGCACTCAGTAGTGCATGAATTTACTCCAAAAACAAAAGCGTTCTTTTCAGAATAGAGTAAATAAGTTGCCCCCAGTTTAAAATTTTTAATTGACTCACTAACAATTTCCTTGCAAAATGTTCAAAGTCTTTTAGGACATACTAAGCTGAGTAGACTATATATTATTATTATAAGAGTATACCTTTTCTCAAAGCCTCTCTGAGGCGAACATCTTCAGTTTGTAGCTTTTAAATTCTGGTCGACAGATGAGTGACCTATAGGCTTGATGGAAGTAACCCTAATCTTTCTCGTGGTGGTGGTGGAGTGATTATATCTGTGTCCCCACATGTAATGTTTGATCTTAGTGTTTCAGGTACTAGGATGTTAATCACAAAGCCATGTTAAACTTCAATTGTATACCTGAATCGCTGGTTACTGGATCGATGTGAGTTGAACCATAGCATTAACAAGTAGCCCCGCCTACCACTGCATCAAGCTTTATATGCCCTAGTACATCCTTTAGTCTTTAAAATTGGCAGATCATTGTTGATAACACCAAGTAACGCGAAAAAGTATCAGTCACCAAACCAACTTTGGTACATATGGGGCCCCAAATGACGTAAATCAAAAAATTGTCTATGGTAAGACTATATTTTAAACAATTTTTTTAAATCTATCCTATTTTTTTTTATAAGTAAGTTTGCCGCTTTAATTATTACTAGATAATGTCAACCAATTTTCAAAAGCTTTACACTTCCTTAAATATAATAATAATAGATATGTCTATTATTTAGCTATACACTTACATTTATATCATTCGTGTTGAGGGTATACATATTTTAATTAAGAAAATCGTGATTTCTTGGTGAGGTATATTTTAATTTTAAGTAAACTTAAATACTTTAAATTTCAAGGAAAATTGGAATAAACATCTCTTTACTTTCCAAACCAGTAAACTTTCAATATTGAAAATTATAGAAAAATCGTATGCGGCTTTAAAATGATATTTCTCTTCCTCTTCGTCGATTTTAATGGTGAATATCTTAACCGACGCCACATGCAACGCACAGAAGAACGCATTTCCGTCCATATAAAGTATACATATTCTCGATCAGCAAGACGAGAGGATTCCATATAGCTGTCCGTCCGCCTGTGTATTTCAACCCGGAAATCTCATGTCTTAAGAACTACATAGCTGCTCCTAATATCTGCACGCCAGATCGAAAAACTATATCATATAGCTCCCATATAACCAATTTTTCCGGAATGAACTTTTAGGAGCATAACTTCATATTCATAAGCTTTTGAGGATCATAAAGCTTTCCAAAGATACGGGCCGCACCTCTACAAAAACTATTAAAAAAATACCAGAATTTAAAAATCTTTTACGAAAAAAATTTGATCAGAGCAAAAACTGTAAGGCTGTTCTTTGTCATGTGGGGCCCTATTTTTATCAGAGAAGGTTGGATTGGTGACTGATTCAGTATGTATGTTACCTAGTGCTACCAATATCAACAAAAGCTTGACAAGCTTTAAAATGTTGTTATCAAAAGTTTTATCATAGAAAAATTTTAAAGTGGTTTTTTGTCATGTGGGCCCCCCATTTGTATCAGAGAAAGTTGGAATGGTGACTATGGCAATATGGCAATATGTATGTTACCTAGTGTTATCTATATCGACAAAAGCTTGACTAGCTTTAAAATGTTGTTAATTCGGCGCCTCGCGATTTTAATGATTTTTAAGTCAAACGAGGTCCAATTAATGCGGATATGTCAGTGCGCTGGTTTGGAAAGTGATATAGTGTTTTCTCCAATTTTACCTGAACTTTAATCAAAAAATCAAATACAGACAGCGCACAAAAAAACGCGATTTTCTTAATCCAAAAATGTATATAGTCAAAACTAATGCTATAAATGTAAAAGTGTGTATGGATTAAAAATATTTATATTCATTGTCTTTAAGAAAGCTTTTGAAGCTTTTGAAAATTGGTTGTCACATTCTCTAGTAATGATCAAAACTGCAAAATCACCTCTGAATGAAATTTTTTACCTAATGTAATTAATTAAATAAATAAATATTTCAATCAAGAGTACAAAAGTTAAATAAATAGACATAAAATATCGTGACAAAATTATAATACTCTCTAGGTACGGCACTCGCATATATAAGACATCTTATGCATAAACCATAAACCAGTAAAAAGCAGAACATAGTACCAAAAATTTTACCACTTTTTTACTTGCTGCAAAACGCCAGAATTCGCGATTGGTATCAGCTTTGCTTCAAAACGCTTCTGAAGATGTATTAGAAAATTAAAGGTCACTAAAAATCTATCAAATTCGTATATTTTTTTGTACTTAAGTTTATTTTATACATGAATTTTATATATTATTATTTAGCCTACATATATACAAATTCGAATACATTATGAATATAACCTAAACTATAAATTTCATTTACTGAAAATCACCAAGAGTTGAAGGTCCATAATACATATTGATTAAAGGTATGTTGATTCACCTGCAAATAAAGTATTATTTATATTTATCTATTATTTTTTATATTAAAACAAATAAATCTATCTTCAGTTTTACCGAAGCTTATACACCATTCACTTTGTCACTGCAATATGAGTATGCCACAATGAGCCAAATTTGGTGAGTGGATGCAAATGTGCTGCAAGTGTATTCCAGTGTATACTATATTTGGTTATATATCGATGAAAAATATAACGATTTCCAGATATATGATGATATATGATAGTCCAAAATGGATCGGAGATGGAGATTTACTGAATTTGACTCCTTGTCGATAAAAAAGAACTAGTAGAGAAATGTAGCTTAGTCGTTGCAGAAACTTATATACCATTTATTTATATTCTACATTTATTAAAAATAACAAAATTTATTCAGATGTACTAAATCGCTCAAAATTACCGACTTAATAAAATCAAATCACAATATATAATGTGAATGTCACAAGTGTCATGGCTTCCTCTTTTCTATTTTCATTACTCTAAAAAAATTGGTTCTTTAGCTATACGATATAGTAGTCTAATTTGGATCGTATTTTCTCAACTGGTGTGGAATCAATAATCTATGATATATAATGTATGCCAGAGACTTGCAACGGCTACCTAATTTTTATGCACACGCAATCATATACTCGGATTTTGTAAGATTGGATACCCATAAAAAAGTAAGTCTCATCAAATATACAATTATAGTATTGCCTAGTGTAATCAGTGGTAAACTTTTCACGTTTTTCAGGGAACCTGACCAAAACAATAATTAACCTATTTTTATGAGAGCATATCGAAAAAGCCCAAGTTCGAAATAAATGGGAAAATAGGTCAGAGGCTAAAGGGATCAGCTCAGTAAGCCAGAAGAATACCAAGTTACTGCATCATGGTGGAGTGCAACTCTAAAACGGCAGCGTTCTCTTTGCCGGGTCAGTACTGGAGTTTGCTGAAAAGCAAAAAAAAGATGTTTTCTCTATATTGGCTAACAAGCTAACAAAGCCCCTCTCCCCGAAACAAAATTCTACTGTTTAGAGGCTTATGAGTCATGGACATTCAAGCATTTTTACCATAATTTGTGCACTAAATTTGTATATTTGGCAAAGCGCGCATGGATCTTTTTAAGCTGAGCTCAGGCCCGTATAATCTATCAGAACACGTAGCATGCCCTCTATGGAATACAGGTAAAACCGATAACCTTTGGCATTTATTGGGAAGATGTCCAATTGTATAAGAGCTAAGAGTGCCATACTTCGGAAAGCAAACAGACCGGCATGAAAATTTCTGGGAGAGCCTGGTTATTTTTCTGAAAAAAATAGCTATCCTATAGGGCATGTATGAACACACTCACCGATGGTGTAGTAGGTCAGTGTAGTCCAGGACGACCTGCACATGGACGACTATGGATCTATATCGTTTAATTAACACTTGTCAATATCGAAAGTTAGTAGTAGCAACACACTCTAACAGTTTCTCTAACGCTTTCTATAACAGGTTTTCTAATAAATCTTTCCAACGGCTTTTCAAAAGTGGATTTTCAAAGGGTTTTCTAACGAGGGTCTCGAAAGGGTTGTCTAACGATTTTCCTTTGGAGCCACTTGATATACGAAACTTTGTGTCAAAATGAAACACTCGAAAAGTTTCTCTAACAGGTTTTTTTAACAAATCTCTCCAAAGGTTTCTCTGACAAGTTCTCCAACTGGGTTGTTAAAAGGCGTCTGTAAAGGTTCATCACTTTTCACTACTTGTCATTCGAAATTTCCGCCATGCCCTGACACACATCCTGCAGCTCCTACAACGACTGCTCGTAAACATTATTAATGCTACAGGTTCAACCATTAATGCTTTACAATAAAGTCACAACTTAATAATAGTGATACACTGCTTAAAAACAGGCAGAAACTTCAAAATATTCATTTATATTTCAATAAAGCACTTAGTATGGCCACGCACTAAAAGACTCCAGTCTAGTACTCTACGATCTTTCAGTAATGTACTTATGGTACAATAAACATGCTAACAAAACTAATTTTATCGAAATGGGCAATAATTCGTTTTGCTTAGCGCATCTAAATTTACAAATAATAATATTAAACTTACAGTACTCCACTGACAAGTCATCTCTCTCATCGCTCTCTGACTTTCGCTCAAGACGGTTGCTTTTTTCAATCTCCCGAATTGCGCTAATTTTTTTGTTTTGTGTATCACATTTTAAGTTGTGTCCAAGTTCTCTTTTATTCTTTTATTGTGCTTCATTTCGGTTTCGGTTTTAACGTAAACCTTTAAGTGCATTTGATTAATCTGCTTTAAAATGTTTATTTTTTTTTTATTATTGAGCAAATTAAACCAAAAGATGACCTATAAGCATACAAGTGTAGCAGTTTTTATTAATCTCTTTGTCTGTATCTGTGACTGCTCGTAAGCTTATGCTATTTTTAGACTCTCAGTCTTGCTAGTTATATTTTGTTATTGTTTTGCATTTGCGCTTGCCTTGCCTCGTTTGAAAACCGTTACATTGCTGCCATCTGCTCACCCAGTGAGAAATTTTATCGTTTTCCTGTTGTTGTGTTGTCCGTTTACTGCTTTATAAATTAAAAGTTTTATCATTCCCATTTTTCTCTCACTTCCAATGGTTGACTGTTACAAAAAAGTTGCCCTTTCAAGGCCGATTCTTTCGAGCCTATGTTTTTTTGTTGGCTTGGTCGTAACACCATTCATTTCAAATGTGCCAAAATCAGTGTCCGTGTAAGCGATTATTTTAAAAATAATCCCGGGTTAGAATTTACAAGCAAGTTGTGTCGTCCTGCTGAAGCTGAGTTGCGTTCGTTCTTGAGGAACGTTCGTTCTGCTCTCCACGTTGGCATCAAGCAATTAAATTCGTCATTCGCGACGCTCGCAGCAAATTTCACATCTTTTAATTTGGAGTCTTTTAATCGGAAGAAAGTAAATGGTCTGAGTAGATCTGGTGCCAACTTCTAGATATTCTATCTTTCGTACTCTTAGTTCGCTCGATAGTTACAGTCCCCAGCCCGTACTGCGGCTGCCTAATCCGCTTTAATGGGGATGGCCATAATCGAGAGGATGTATGACACGAAATTTGAAGGTTCCTCGTCTGCGCAAATGCCGCCCCTGTCGAACTTTCCAGTGTCGTGCCCTCAGTATCGTTGACTACATCCGACAGCAGCATACCCACTGCTGCGGCTGCCTTGCCTTGACCTCTCATCGGCATTCCAAAGCCGAAAATGGTCTTTATTTTAAGACTAGCCGTAGATTCCACATCAGAAGATGTTTCCGCCTATGTACAGGCCAAAGCTAGTTTACATAGTTCGGAGATTAAGGTAGAAAACTTTAGGCTTAATGATACGCGCAATATAGCTTCTGTCAAGATAGGTGTTCCGGACGGCTGTTTTGACCCGATCTGCCAAAAAAGTTTCTGGCCTGAGCTACTAGCCGTGAAGGAGTTTAAAGCTATAACTAGAAATCGGATACCGATTAGACTCCCTGCTGCCGCACAATCCGTACCCTCTAAAAAACTAACTTAATCTTTTATTCTTGCCTACCAAAATTTCAGAGGCCTTAAATCTAAACTCCCTCAACTTTACTCAGATAGCCTATCTTTTGATTTTCACAATTTAATATTTACTGAAGCATTGTTAAAACCTGATATTTTAGACTGCAATTTTTACTAATAATTACACCGTGTAGATCGTCCGTTCCGCCAGAGTGGTGGCGTACTGATTGTTGTTGATTCTGGTGTTAATTCAGAACCAGTTCTGCTCAATTTTAATAATACAATTGAATTTACACTGCTTCTTCCCTTTCTCCATGTTCCGATATTTCTGTTTACTTGGTACTGATCAGCGGTTGGGTTTTGGTGATTTCAACATCAGTGATGTCTAGTGGTCCTTTGCGATCGAATCAGCCGAATCACGAATTTGTTGACGGCCCAAAGGAATTGTCCTTATCTGATGTCATTTACACTGACTTCAGCAAATCAATTGACTCGGTAAAGAACTGTTTACTTATTCATAAGTTGGATCTTCTTGGCTTCCTATCCCATTCTTTTAAGTGGATTTCTGACACCTTAATCTAAGAACTCAGAAAGTTCTTTTTACAAACTCTTGCTCTCAGCTGCTTAGGGTTACATCGGGGGTACCGCAGGGTATCATCTTATTTATCAACGAATTGCCTCTGGTACTATCCCATTCTCGTGTACTAAAGTACGTTAAACTGTGCTTGTCCTTCAACGACTCTTCCTCCCAGTTTATACTGTTAATTGACCTCGACTCTAGTCAATCGTGGTGTCAGGTCAACTTACTAACTTTCAACTGTTCTAAATGCAAAGTTATGTCGTTTTGTCGCAGCAAACCACTTAAGACCGCGTACCTTCTTAGCGATATGCCCCATGATCGGATCGACACTGTTAATGACTCAATCTCTCACCTTTGCAGTCTCGAACAGAAACACAAATGTGGAGAGCGTACATAGAAGAACACGACCCAAAAATGTTCTACAAGCCAGGGAAAGAAAGCTTCGTTTCAGACGCCTTATCACGGCAGAAAATATAAGCTCTACAAACGAGCATCAATCAGATGCTGCACCTATTCACAGCCTTGTCCTCACAACAGTCGGGATGGACGCGGGAATACTCCCGCCCAAAGACTGCTCCCCCCCCGAGTACGGGAACTGCCGTATGTACCCTCACTCCTATCCCCATTTGTTTTTCGTCTATTATATTTATCCCCTAACTGAGCTGGCAACACCGGCCTGCCTGCTCAGAATACTTCTTCTTAGCACCGGTGACGTCGAAAGTAACCCAGGTCCCAGTGTTTCTGAGTGTCAGGGGGCCGCAGGAGAATCACTGCTTCATCCTCTGCCGTGGATGCCAAGAAAGGACCCACCTCCGCTGCTCAGTCCTCGGTGATGTTAGTCTTTATAGAACCAATTACAGGTGCCCTCCGCACCCCTCCCCTCCTATAAATAAATTTCTCTCACCTTCCTCCCACCTCTCTATAGCCCACACACAGTCATCTCCCGTCGGTCCGCCAATAGCCCCAGATTCGCATGCTTGGCTGGGTCGCATGTGCAACAAAACATTCACCAGGCGGGCCAAACCTATCCCCTGTTGCACCTGCAGTGGGAGCAGTCATCTGCGGTGCACATTGCTTCTCAATTGAAACCACCACCCCATTTAGGAGTTACTTCTCACACTAGTCATGCTACAAGGTTCTCCGGCAGGACCGGAATCGTAATGGAGGCGGAGGCCTTACCTTCCTGGTCCACCAATCCGTCAATTTAGGCCCCTGACCGTCCGGCGACGGTGTACACCTGGAAGTCCAGGGCATAGCTGTTCGCACAGAAGAGGATGACATAGAACCAACAAATGTATATATTCCTGTCGCATGCCGTTCAGGCTACAAGCCCTCCATAGCCCACCTATTGGAGGGAGAGCCAGGGAGTCGTTGTAGGTGACATCAACGCCCACCACGAGAGTCGGTATTCCGAGCTTCGCAATGATGCTCGGGGTGTGGACTTCGATAGACAGATTGAGGACTCAGCTTTCTGTATTATCAACGAAGACCACGCTAAGCGGATCACATCCACTTGACGTAGCTCTGACCTAGCGATTGTCAGTCTTGAGCTCAATTCGGATCACTTCCCGATAACAATCCGGATTGACAGACCGGAGGACTTTATCTCCAGCGAGAAACGCACATATGTTAACTTCGGTAAGGCTCACGGAGGGTCAATTCGCTGTTCTGCCCATCCCCCACACAGCACATGAAGGCGATAAAACCTTCCGTGGGGTGTTGTCTCAGTAAGGGAAGCACTGCATACCAGCAGGACGCATACCTGACCTGAAACCCAATTTCCACCCAGAGGCTTCAACCCTAGCAGAACAGCGAGCGCAGTGTCGACCTTGCGGACCTCAGAAATGGGAGCCTAGATTTTGCGCCTCGTGAACGAATGTCGAAAGGCTATATGGCTACAACAAATGGAGAGAGTCAAGAACCTTTCTATTGCCCACAGAAGCGAGTTAACAACGGTCACCTTCAGAGACCGTACGCCGCTTGATCACTCCAGATGTGCGGCCGCTTTCAACAGGCCATTTACGGAGCGTCCACCGCAGCCAGACAAGAGCCGTCGTAAGATATAACGCTCTCTTCGCTCACTCCCATCAAGCGACCCCATAACGACCTTTAGCCATAATGAGATTCGGTGTGCCATTAGAGCCGCTAAAAAGTCAACGGCCGTAGGCCCAGATGGACTGGCGACGGTTATGCTCAAGTATGTAGGAGAAAACGGCTTAGGTAACCTATGCACCGAGACACTGCACATACCGGATATGTGAAAGTTGGGGAAGATAATTTCCGTTTTCAAACCAGGGAAGGCCATACACATGGGCAGCTCCTACCGGCCGATCACAATACTATCCCCAGTAGCAAAAATCTTGGAAGCCCTCACACTACCCTACCAGCAGAACCATTTCATCCTCGCTGACCACCAGCTTGGATTTCGAGCTGGAAGAAGCACAACCACAGCTCTCTGCGAGCTTACCACAGCAATAGCGAGCGGGTTGAACAAAAAGAAACTGCACCACAGATCCATCCTAGCGGCGCTGCATCTCTCAAAGGCCTTCAACACATTCTGTCATTCAACCCTGCTATCCGACGTCCACTTCTCCACTCTGCTCAACTCTCTAAAGAGGTGGCTGCCCAATTACCTGGCCGCCGATAGGCATAGTTGGAGTTTCGAGGCGCCAAGTCGGACCTCCATCGGCTAAAGCAGGGTGTCGTAAGCGGTGTGCTGTCGCCTCTTCTGTTCAACTTCTATATATCCAAGATTCCTGTGCCACCTCCCGAGCTTAAACTGGTTAACTATGCTGCTGACTTTTCAAACATCACCAAAGCCCGAGACATCAATTTACTCGAGGAGAGGATGATCGGATATCTTCCAACGATGAAGGAGCACATCGATACGCGTAACTTACAGATTTTTGCCTCCAAATCCACTGCTACCCTTCTGACCAACTGGCCGAAGGAAGTGACTAAGGGGCTTGATATCCACATTAGTGGCCAGACCATCCCAACCGACCGCTATCCAAAAATTCTCGGAGTCACTTTTGACTGGCTGTGTGGTTTTGCGAAGCACTCTGAAGGAGTAGCTAAGCGAGTAAGGGGCAGTTATCTTCCAATTTATTTGTCATTAGCTTAAGCTACACCAAGTGTAATTTCGAATTCAGTTCTGTTTGAACCCTAAGCAAGAGTGCTGCTTCTTAAATACATTGCTCCCGCAACCGGATTATCTCTGAACATCTACAATATCCACCAGCGACGACGACAACTGGAATACTCGACGGTACACGTAGACAATTTGAGTAATTTATACCTATGCAGAAGAATAAAACAGAAAGAAAACTTAGCAGTCTAAAACGTAAATCCATCAGCTGTAGCAACAGGCCGCGAAGAAATCTTGTTTTCAATTACCTTATTATTATACAAACCTAAAATCTTTCATATATACATATGCATACATACAACACATTCGCAGTCCAATAAATCTGTTTGTGAGTGAGAGAGACAGAACACATGGCTAGCACAAATAACACTGCTTGGCTTGCATATCAAATTTTGTTAGCGCCACTTATTGTTCAAAGTTTTCATTTATATGTGTTTATATGGGAACTATATGTTACAGTAGTCCGATTTCTATAATTTTTACATATGATTAGCTTAAAGCAAAAGAAGCCTGCGGAGAAAATTTAAAGTCGATATTTTTAAGACTGTAAGTCTAGTACGCATAGAAACAGCCGGATAGATAGACGGACACGGCTACATCAACTAGACTTGTCATGTTGATCAAGAATATAATAACTTAATAGGGTGAAGATGCTTCCTTATATGCGTAACAAATATAGTAAAAAAAATTGTTATACCCTCTGCAAAGGTATAAAGAGGTCGCATGTGTTATGTCGCGTTATATTTATAAGAAGGCCATATAAGCACTAACATATTCCCGGCCGTTGAACGGGTTTTTAATACTAGTATAGATTTCGAAGTCCTCGGTGATTGCTGGATCAAACGTAAGATCTTGCAGAGCCTCATGTTGGTGAGATGCGATTTGCTCATTTTCATTGTCGTTGTTGAATACTCTACCAGTTCATGGTTTCTTCCTTGATGAATTCCGCTAAAACTCCTCGTTTGAAGATTCCGGTTGCCGTTTTAACATTTACTACTCAGACGAAGCCATTTGCACCAGAGTGTCCCTTTCAATGGGCCAATGATGGTTTTTTTCTAGCTCGCTTAGATACTGCTGCGACCATTGAGTCCAAAAAACATGTTTAAGCTTTTGTACAAGCTCTCATTGCTCTGGTTATGTTCGATATTGCATGGGCTCAGGATGAGATTGAGCTCCCAATTCTTCTCCAACAAGGAAATGTCCTGGATTTTTGTTGTCAAGGCGGTAAGATTATCTGGTTAATTTAATTGCGCATTGAGAGGCCGTGAATTGAGAATTGATTCAATGTTGATGAAAACTGTATTTAACTGCTCAAAGGTCAGATCCGCCGTTGATATATTCTTAAGCAGTAATTGTTTTGCAGATTTCACTGCTGCCTCCCAAGATCAAAGGACGGTGATCGGTAGTAATGAATTTAAATTGGAATTCTTGATTACAATGCTCGATTATGATACTTCCAGCGGTGTCAGAGTAAATAGAATCCGATTCTGAGTACCAACGAAGTTGTTCTTGGATCATTGTTTGGCAGAAGGTCTCTTGCGTCTCTTGAAATCGTTACTCGTTCCAAACGAGTTGACAAACATATGATCGAGTCCAAGGAACTGATCTTACTTAGTTTGTTCAAATGTTCTATTGGGCGTCTTCCCGGAACTCATCCGTCAATCCTGTCAATTGAATAATTTGGATGATTAGTTTACGCGCATTTTCTAGTTATTCCATGCACAATCGTTTTGTTTCAGACCTGTTTTTTTTCTAATAGAATCTGAGCATATATGCTACTCTGCGTTGTAGCTTATTGAAAGAGTTTTAATGGTTCATTGTATAAATCTCTCCTCCTAATTCTGAGGCGACATCAGTGTTTTTCTCCGAATTTGTTGCAGGTGATTAAAATGGTGCTGGCCAAACGATCGTTACTCCGCTTTTCTCCGAATTCGTTGCAGGTGATTAAAATGGTGCTGGCCAAACGATCGGTACTCCGCCTTGAACAGTTGGTCCAGAAGGAAGAGTGTCATTCAGAGATTTTCCTGAATTGGTCGTGCATAAGCATCATACACAATAATGTGGGATGAAGTAGTTTATGACTGAAGTATCCTTGGCAGTTATTTGCTTCATGTGGCCTAGTTCAGCGTATTGTTGCTTTATCTCAGTTCCACTGCGTCGCCTTTCCCGGCTGAGGAATCGACGTAGGGCGACGTCTCGTGACTCCCCCAGTGCTGAAGGATTTTCAGAGAAAGGTGGTTTAAATATGAACTCTCCATCTTGTGCAGAACGTGATAACCTTGAGGATTTAAGTGATTCTAAAAAACATCCAGAAGCGTTTCATACACTGGTATATATGTTGCACATTAAAACTTGCCTACAACAATACAACCAAGTTTGGTGTTCTGTAAAACTGGGAGATTTTGGCTATTTGGGGTATTTTGCTCTGTGCACATTAATGAGAAGTAATGTTCGGCTCCTAGTAGATGTCATAAGTAAGCTTACTATTGCCTTAATTATTTCTGTCTATCTGATTTCAATTCGAAGTGTTGGTTTTTTTTGTTTTAACACAGCCTTTTTATGAAGCCACCAGAACGAAGGGCTCTACAATAGCCTTTTCATACATAATTTCCCGTTATTCCAATAACATGTAATCCTTATGAGTTCCGTTTGATAGATCTTGGAACTCTTAAGAGTTACAAGAGTCTTAAGAGCTACAAAGCTGCAATTTTTACCAGCTGCTTTTTATTTATGCATGCTAGTTAAATTCGACACTCATCCAGGTGGGAAGAGCGATGCGTACTCTTAAATACTCCAGAAAACCGACGTTATCAACAGTGTCAATCCGATCAAGGTGCGTATCGTTAAGCAGGTACGATGTTTGAAGCGGTATTCTACGACACAACGACATAACTTTGCAGTTAGAACAGTTGAGATTTAGTGAGTTGACCACGATTGGAAAGAATCATGGACAAGCAAAGTTTAACGTCGTCGGCATACATTAGTAAACGAGAAGGGGATAGAGCCTGAGGCAAATCGATTATAAATAAGGTGAAGAGAAGGGGACAGAGCTGGTACCCCTGCGGTACCCCTGATGAAATTTTAAGAACTAAAAAGAAGAGAGGATGGTAAGCCAAGGAAATCCAACAGTGACTTACCGAGTCAAATGTTTTGCTGAAATCAGTGTAAGTGACGTCAGTTTGTATTTTATTCTTAAATCCTTGTATTTCAAAAGAAGAAAATTCTAGTAAATTAGTGGTGGTAGAGCTATGCTTCATAACCCCATACTGAGCAGAAGAAATTATAGAGCCACAAGAATGTTGTAACTGTGAAGTTAATATTTTCTCAAAAAGCTTAGGAATAGCAGAGAGTTTTGATACGACTCTGTAATTTTGGGCATCAGTCTTGTTCCCCTTTTTATTGAGAGGAATAATAAACGACGCTTTCCAGAAGAATCGCCTGCAAAGCGCATCACCGCAGAATATAAAAATTACATCCCGGAACGCCATCAGGTATTAGGAAACAGTAAGGCTTAATGGACTGAAGTTCATTAAACAATAAGCTTTCAGTAATTAGGGGAGGTGGGATGCTATTAGACCGGTGTAAGGTATGAGGATATATCTGATAGGGTCGGCACTCAAGAGAGGAATAAGTTTTTTGAAAGTAAAATGTAAACAAACTGGTAATGGCATAAACTGTATTTGCTTTAGTGTTTATATAAAGTAATAAAGAAGCTTTGACACGTTTTTCGTTGAGAATTAAAGTTATAAAATTGTTTCGGGTGCTCAGCTAAGCATTTGACTTGGTAAATCACTGTTCACTTATTCATAAGTTGGATCTCCTTAACTTACTAATCCTATCTTCCTAAGCAGATTTCCTAAGTAGATTATACTCACACACTAGTAGAGTAAACGAGTATATTGTATTCATGAAAATGTATGTAAAAGGCAAAAGGAAGCGTTTCAGACCCCATAAGGTGTATATATTCTTGATCAGAAGCAACAGCCGAGTCTATCTAGTCATGTCCGTCTGTCCGTACGTAGGAACACTTAGATCTGAGAGACTATAAGTGCGAAATTTACCAAATTTGGTGTGTAGACTCCCCTCGTGGGGCGTCCATCCTACTCGAATATCAATAAACTCATATCTCTATATGTATTAGCACTACATCTACCGAGTTTCGTTAAGATCGGATAATAAAGAAACAATTTTTTTTCATCCAAATCTAAACAAATTTGCTTTTTATTTTTTTCAAGAGACCTCAAGTATGTTGACCAAATTAAATTCTGATTCCAACCCCATAAACTATATATGTTCTTAATCGGAAACCAAATTTGGCACGTGCTAGTTTCAGAGCGGCGCAAATACCCATCATGCGGAATCAGAACAAGCACCGAAACGCTCTCTATTTATACCATTGTATACTCTTACTCTGTTTCTTTCTCTCACATTTAAATGACTTGATTGACTGATGCTTTTAGTGGACACAAGCAAGCTATAATTCAAATCGATAATTGTGAGATAGGCATTATGCATGTGTATGTTTGAATGTACAAATATCACATAATATATAATGCATATCCGAAAACAACGTGGTATGTACTGCGAAATTGCAGGGCATAAAATGTGCGAGTGCTTAGCACGATCTTTCTATATTTGTCTAATTTTTTGGAAATGTTCCAGTAATTTTGAAATTTTCGGTTCAGTCTGTGTGTGACACTCACGCACGATACACGACTACCGATTGTGATTTTCCATTTTGTCATCTAGTAAGATTGTGAATAGTCTTTAATAATATTTATATGAGTTCACGAGTGTTTCTTTAGAGTTTCCGGTTTCGCTGTTCGTGCTGTATGTGTGTCGTTGCAGCTTCTCTCAGAAATTATAATTGTAAAAACTTAAATATTACAATAAATGACAATAATAAGTATAGTTTGCTATGTAGATTTTCGGAATTTTATTAGCAGTATAAGTAACAGCGTTACTCAAACCACACAGTAACACTAAAAAAAAGTCAGAACGTTATAGTCAATATTTTAACTATAAGATAGTCGTACTCTGCATTTATTCAATATTCGACACAGTACGAGTATAAAAAGTTTGCAAAATCAACAAGAACGTCGAAATCGAAGTCGAAATTCGGACTATGTTTAAGATGCTCGTATGTACTTCAATTAATGGACATGCTTTTTATATCCTTTACGTCCGTTCATCAGGATTTCAGGATTTCATAAGGATCAGTCAGCTAAGCTATCTGATGATATAGCAGCCTACTAGGTACAGGGTATTGCACTGTCGTTCAAGATCGACTGTAGCGTGCTTCCTTTTTTTTAGAATTGGGATTTTTATTTGTATCATATAATCTGTTTGTGTACCAAACTCTGAATATGTGTTTTGATTCCCCTTATGGGTGAAAATGAGTATTCAAGAAAAAATTGATGAAGGTCAATTAAATTGGACTTTTGTTAATTAATTAGCCATTTCTAGAAAACAGTAGAATTGCGCTCAGTTTAATCTTTATAAATAAGCAGATTAATGGTGAAATTGACTCTCCGACTTTGATGAGCCAAATGAGTTTTTCTGTCCCTCGTAGAACTACTAAGAATTCTGTAGGAATGTAGATTATGTAGAAGATAGGTAGGAATCTATCTTCAGCACTGTACTTTAAACTATCTCTTGCATAAACCTTTTCGTGTCCTGTGTTGTAACTATCATAATCTCATAAACTTTATATCCATTAATAACTCTGTCAACTTAAGTACAAGATCTGTACTATCGCATCTAGCTAGTCGTTAATGGTAATTGTTTATGGCTCTGGTAGTCTTTCTTTCATTTTTTCCGTCCTCACGATCCGTGTCGCACGTTATGGCGGAAGCGCCCCTCCGCCGGTTCTGTGGGAGGGGGTGCTTCTAGCCTAGGTTTTGCGAGTAACGAGCCCCGCTGCTTGGTATCGCCACTTGAACGTAGTGTGCACTGTACTTCAACGTCCCGTTACAAAAAAGCCTTCCTCTCGCTTACTCAGTTTGTTAGAGGCTGTGATTTTCTAACTTAGAAAGAGAAGAAAGAGAGAGACAGAAACCAAATGCGCACTGCGCGCATACTCACAAAAATAGAAAAACAAAAGCATAATTATTTTATTTAATACATATTATTGTTATGAATATTAATATAGAAATAAAATTAATTCGCTTTCCTCATTTATAGCTTTCTAAGTATGAAGATTTATACATTTTATATATAGTAATGGTTTTCAAATTATATTCAAATTTACTAAAGAAATTGAATTAATTTCTTAACTTCACTTAAATTTATTATTAAAGTGTACGGATTTAGGCGCAAGTCTGTTTCTTTTTTCCGTAATTACATTTCCGGACAATGAAAAAGCTCGTTCTACTGCTGCACTGCTAGCAGGAATTGAATGTATATTGAGTGCAAGTTTCGAAAAATTTGTGTAGATTTGTACGTTTAATGTCCACCACTGGAGGATATCAAATTCATGACTCATAATCAAAGTTTCGTTGCAATATCTAACTATCTCCTGCACAGGTGTTACGACAATGCTGTCAGTTGGACTTGGAAATAGTTCTGAGAAATAGAAAGTGCGCACATATTTTAGTACTTTTTCATCAGAAAATTAAAATTGAGAGTCGGAGTAGAAGAAATTTTCAGGTCACCATATAACTCAACTAGCACTGATAGTAATTAGTAGCAATCGTTGCTTTCTTTCAGTATTTCGTTAATTTGGAACCAATTATCCACTAATGATTTACACATACTAAAATTGGAAGTCCAAAGCGTGGGACATTCACTGTTAAAAGTGCTTTTTAAGTGCTGCTGCAAAATACTTATTTTTTAAATACTTTAATATTTATTTGTATGCCACCAGAACCTCTGACAGCTCTGTTGTTTCCTTAAAGGAGTGGTCCAAAACATTCGCAAACAAGTGGCTGCTACAGTTAAAGCGAATATTGCTTCCCAGGGCCTTCACTATGATCGCCTGTCACTAACGACATTCAACTTGCTTAAAATATTTCCACCAGTTGAGCGCTTCAAATCCAAAGCTAAATCATAAAATTTGAAATAATCAGTCCACAGTACAATACAATGTACATTTTTTGATGGCAGCATAATTGTCTTCTGATGTAACAGCATTGTAAGATTTAAACTACTTAAGCGACCGACAACACTTGTGGCGGCTTAAATTTGATGACTGGATCATCGGCAGCAGTATACAAATGCCTCCAGAAGGCCTCCATCTTCTTTAATAATTTCAGACAATATGATCCCAACTGCACTTTGCCCTTTCTTGGCTAAGAAAAGGATGTAGTCGTCGTTTTCTATTTTAACTTCGGAATATAAAAAAACCCTCCCATTTGAGAGAAATAGCCAAAAAAATGTATAAAACAATAAAAACGATAAAACAGTGATTCTGCAAGTCGACAAGTAGACAGACACAGAGGGTTCTTCAGTTCAATAGAATTTACTTCTAGTCTACATTTAAAAAAGGCTTACATTTTGAAATTACTCTGATCTTGACTAGCATAGTAATTTAAAGTAACTCTATACTTGTATGGCTAGAATACCACTTATAAATAAATTAAATAAAAATATTTGTCTAACTTCGGTCTGAGTTTGATTGGACGATACTGCACAGTTGAATTTCGCAGAGTATGATCTTAGATCGCATCATGCTTTTTAGCTTTTTATAAAGCAAAAAGTTATTTGACTTTTATAACGTTTCAATTTTTAATAGGCGTTATCGTTGTCCTTTTTTGGAATATCGCTATTTAACTATTCTTGTATGCAAATTTTAGTGTCCTTAACAAAAAATACTTTAAGTGGAGTATCGCAGGTATTTGAGAAATGTATTGGTTCTGTTGTGTTTACTAGTCGCATGCCAATCGAAATCTTGTCGTTCATTAAATTGTGCTCTATTAGCATTTTGCTTATTAACTCTCATTAAGCCACTATTCTTAAAATCAGTGTTTCTATTCGGCCATATACATATCCAAGGAAAGCATTATCCAGATATTTGGCGTTGATATGAGCAGTAACCAGTATTTAATGTTACTGACCTGTGGTTGCTTATATATGAATCAATATTTCACACTATTTTTAACATACACTGCAACACCTCCCGCATGCCCTCACGATCAGAACGATACACCATCGCACAATACAAATTGATCCCATAGACTAAACCACAAACCATGATTCAGACACACAAATTACATCAACATTCATATTATTTTTTAACTGATCAATTAATGCTTTTATATTTTTGGCTAATCGTGAAGGAACCCTATTTTTGTTTTTTAAGTGGCTCTATTGATTTTCAAAATATTCTCCATGATACGTGAAAACCAATTTTCGAAACAGTTTTGCCACTCCAAAAGTGGTACCTCTAAAATGAGCTCTAACGTAAACGTTAAATATGGCATTTTGTTTGGCATAATCAAGAACAAATAGAAGACATTAGGTGCCAAATTAAAAGTGCTTTGAAAGCCCAAAAACCTTTTCACCTTTTCCAAAAACTTCTAGCAAATAAGTAATTATTTACCATTCAGAATTGATCATCTTACGTTTCTATAATGATATGGTAGTTTTTGAGAAGAAACAGGCGACCATTTTCTCTTAAGTGTGTGGACTGGCAACAACTTTTATTCGATTTGATCCGTTTTGAAACACCCATACCGCCAATTACCAGTTTGTATCGGGCTCATATATATAGATTCATGATTCGTGCCCTGTTATGATATACTTTAAGATAAAAATACCAATAGGGCTCTAGAAAGGACCTAGGCAAAAACATAAAAGGCAGCCTTCGTATATACTCGTACCATAAAATCATCAGCTGCACACGCAGCACTTTACAAAAAATAATACGAATAATACGACTATACGATACTCAGCATTGATTCAATATTCGACACACTCAAAAGTATGAAATTTTTGTTTGGGGTGGCGTGTTCTTGTACCAAATGTTTTTTTTTTTCGATTTTGTCTACAAAATCTAGGTGTTCATACGGACGGACGGATCAAGAATATATATACTTTATGGGGTCTTAGACGCTTCCTTCTGCCTATCACATACATTCGCTAGAATACAATATACTCGTTTACTCTACTAAAGTACAAGTATACAAAATACATTTTTTCATTCTTTTGAGTGTGTCGAATATTAAATAAATACTGAGTATTTTATAGTCGGAATATCGGCGTTCTTACTTGTGACTTTTTGTTTTACATTGAAGTACAAAATATATCAATAAAGTGGTGATATTTTAAGAATAATTTAAATGCGTTTTAATTATGTTTTTATTGCAAGTATTTTGCAGGCAATTCAGTGAAATAAGTTGGCAGGTTGATAATTTCTAGAGTATGCAATTCCAAATGCATAATTATTTTGCTTACAGGTTAATAACATGTATTCCATTTGAATTTATTTCAGCACAAATAAAAATATAAATGAAAATAAATTTGAAACGAAATTATTTTTGAGTGACGACAATCCATAAGGGCAGCCAGTTATTCGAAGTAGATTCGAAGTTGTATGCTCGAAAAGTGACATCTCTAGAAGTTCCGTGATACAAAGCAATTATTCAAGCGTATTGCAAGCCCACGGAATGCAAAATCTCTAGGGGCACCCCCGATACACGCCAAAATTTTGGTTCAATTCAATAAGAAACAAAGACTTCTGAGATTTAGTTGTTGATACACACAGACGGACGGACGGAAATGGCTATATCGTTGCAAAATGCATGCTAAAATTAATATACGTGCACATTTTTTGCCATTGGTATAACAAGTAAGAACGATATAATCAAAATATCGACTATAAGATACCCGTCCTCAGCATTTTGATTACGACTATTATCCGTTCGAAAAATCGATTGAGAACATGCTTATATATAAAAATATGTAGAAAATGTCCAAAAATATGGTATATATTATATAGGGTTTTATCACAAGCTTTATCAGCTTGTATACTGAAACCAAAATTGATGATTTTATCTTCAAGATTCTCCGAGATCTATGTGTTCATGAGGACAAAAAGACGAATGGACAAACGGACATGGCTAGATCGACTGGTCTGTTGATTCGGACCAAGAATATTAACCAACAACTTTGGGTACCCCCCGATGCTTTTATACCCGTGCAGAGCTAGTTTTGGTAACCTATTTGAGACTTTTAAAATGCACGCATTTGCTTCTTTTACACTATTGTTTCTCAAAAGATTCTTGAACACCAATACGAATAGTTTGCTTCAAAAAGCTGCCTTTATTAACACAAACAATTTATCATTAGTGCTATCTATAGTAAAGTGTTCATTCTTAATCTGTCCTTATATGGCAGCTATAAAGTATTGTGGACTGATCTTAACGATTTTTACAGCAGAAAGAAGAACATGGTGAAAATTACAAATCGATGGCTTCAAAACTGAGAGACTAGTTTGCATAGAAACAGAAAGACATGCGGACATTGCTATATCGACTCGGTCGGAGAAGCTTCCTTCTATGCGTCACAAATATCGTGACAAAATTGTAATAACCTATCAGACTGGTTAATAAGCTATGAAGTTGAGGGTAATCAAAATTTAACTCTTTGGTTTTTGGAGAAACCTCAAATGGAAAACTTTCTTCTTCTAATGTTAGATGCATTAAGCAGAAAGTCTATTCCATTTCGGAACAATCTGCTTTATGGGAGCTATATGATATAGCTGTCCGATCTGTATAAAATTTAATCGTACTGACAAAATCAACTTAAATAAGTACGTCATAACAGGTTTTAAGTAAACACTGAAGTATTTATTATTGTGATATTCACACGCGTACATCTATAATTATTGTCCAAAAAAATGTACGTTAAATAGACATTTTACTCATTTTATACATTTTATTATAAGCGGAAAGGAGAAATTATAATTATTCTTACAAGATTGAAATACATTTAAATTACATTGGATAACTTAAGTTCTACATTTTTACATTTAGTTTACTTATGGACTGCAAACTTTTAAAATATATATAAAAAAAAGTATTTCTCTTAATAAATGCCATTTAAGATGGACTTAACTAAACCCCTGAATTAAAAAATTAACATAAAGAGGATCAACAATAAATATATAATAATGGAAATGGTCTTTTATTGATTGAAAAAAAGAAACAGATCAGGGAATTTATTTGGATAAACCCCAGCCCAATCTAAAATTAAAATGATATTGAGCTATTTGGATTATTGTATTCCTTAATAAATGAGCATATAATTTTTAATATCAATTTCATCACAAAATTTCCAAAAGGTGCTTTTACATTTATGCCCGACCATTTAATTTTTAATTATAACGATTTTTTGAGTCGTTTTTGCTTGAAAATAATTGATTACTTCAATATATAAATACTTGATGGATAAGGGGAATTTATCATCCACAATAAAAGCATTTGATTTCTGATATTTACTTTTGATCAGCATAAAATTTTAATGCTCCAATTTATTACGTTGTAATACATTTCCATTTAGAAGATATGGACCCTTGCTCGGCGGACTATTGAAAATTTCTTATTAAAAATATATGAAGAACGATCATTGTTCAAATCCTGGAAAAAGATTTCTGTCAATTGTAGTTGTGGTAACAATAATATGCTTGTAGATTCTCATTTAACTTAATTAACCAGCTTTAGGTTTTGTTAATAATATTTGAGCAAGACGCTCAAAATATCCGACTTATAACTGGAACTTTTGTGAATGGTGGGTGTACTAGTTTCAATTGTTTCTCTTATTTTTAGTTGATCGCCCTAAAAGTGTCCATTATTTCGCCGAGCAGAGAAATGCGTAGGACTCGATCTAAGATTTCTTTTAATTCACTGTAACTTGTGAAAAAGTTTAAATTTGTTTTAAGGTAATTTTAAAAATTCGTCACTTCTACTCCTCCACTGATACTTGCTTTGTTCCTCTTGGGAAAGAATTTTGTACTTATTGAAACTTTCTTGTTGTACATTTACAGTTTTTTAGAATATGAACAAGGCAGATAGGAAAGTAATGGTAGTGCTTTTGGTGGTAGAAGCTTAACAGGAGACTCACCGGATTCCCAATCTTCCTCCCTTTCTCCGTCAATAAGTCTGACATCTGGAGAAGGTCGTTTACTTGTAATGTTCGATTCCTGAATAAAAATGGTTTCAGAGCCACCAGTTATTTTGCGATTAATGCAAGGATCATTTATACTTTCAATATCGGAGGAGTTTTCGTATATATTATTTGCAGCATTTTGCCGTTTGGTTAATCCAGGATCTGTAGCGGACGGTTGATTTAATATATGAAGTCTATCGTATTTTGAAGTTGTATTAGCTGCGCTGGACAAATTCGACTTAAAGGAGGATTGTTTACGCTTAGATGCCATTGATGGGAAAAACGTAGATGCAGATTCTCCTTCGTCATACATTTGTTCCTAGAATAAATTTATTAATACAAGAAAGACTGCTGCAGTCGAGAATCCGACTTTTTTATTTCATTTTTGTATTTAATTTGCAATGTGACAATAAGTCTCGCCAAAAGTTGGATTTATACGGACGAACATTTATTTACAGAAGCTTTTCTATGCTTTACTCCAATAAAAGATAGTGTAAGTAAAGCTTTATTTAATGAATTATACTTACATCCTTAAATTTTGATTTTTGTAAATGTTGAGATTTTCTTGTAAAACATTCATCGACAGTTTTATTAAACTCATTAGAAATTAATAAACTACTTGTAGAAGGCCTGGTTGAATCACCTTTGTCGTCATTTACAGTTGCCCCGTAATTGTCAGAATGGTGATGTGAGTTTTGTTTGTTGTCTTTGCTATCGTTTGGCAAGCTTTCCATAGGTATACTCTCTAAAAGATTATCTGCTTCAAATACAATACAGATCTGTAAATATATTTAAATACCATATTAATAAAATCACGTTTCGTACATAGCACAATGGTTGAAATAACCAATCTGGCAGGCAAGAAATAATAACTTTTAAAATAAAAGAGCAATCCCATTAAATCAAATTTAAAGACCTTTTCAAATATTATGGAATTTAAGAATTTATACATTTGAATGTTAATTAATATACCATCACAAATTCTTGTGATAGCTTCGGCTTTTCAAATCTTACATAATATCCACATTATAAATATATATCCGGATCAAATTTAATTATATCTCGATAATTGTGTGTATTCTATGAATAAGTGCCACTGTTGTGTGCTAGTGCCCTCAGAATAGTGGTAACTCTGGCATAATCCCCTTGTGGGGCATCAAATCAAGTTTATTTTTAAATTTTGCCACGCCCCCTCCCGCCCTCGCAAACATAAACTCTTTATATCTTCCACAAATTTTAACGCATTTACTTAAAAGGCTGTTTATAATTTTGTATGAGAGCACCCTACAAAAAAAAACACAAAAATTTGTTTTTCATATTTTCATTAAATGCTGAGGACGAGTATCTTATAGTCGGAAAATCGACTATAGCGATCTTATTTGTTTTTATATATATTGGTAGTCACATTTTTTCTGAATTTTGTTCAGTTAATATTTCTTAATACGCCCGACTCGTACGCATGCTTAACTGCTTATTTATTGTGACATTTCATTGCCCAACGTTTTGTAGCGGGCGTACCCGGTGGTATGTAAATCGATAATACAAAGAGGAAAAAATTGTGAGCACAGGATCATCATAGTTAGTGCCGAATCAGCGACCACGCGCACATACGCAAGTCTGGGGAGTGTTTCGAGTTTTTCCTGTGCGGCCGCCGCGTTTCTTAACAGCTCCGGCTGCAGTGATTTCCCCAAGTTTAACTACGTCACAAAAGCCTGACATCAGTGCATGGCAACCAGAAAATCTCCGGCCGCGAATCGTATTCCTCGTAATCTGTGCGGCCTTGTCGCTTGCCTTCAACTTGAAAGGGGGGCGCGGGCGGCCCCACTTGAGTGTTTCGATCGCGTTTTCCACTTTCACTCAACCAAAACTCAGCCAATTAGATCGCGTTTTTCTTTCTGGTGGGAGCGATTAGCTGCTGGTTACGCTGGACAGTGTTCGTTAATGCACGACACTGATACGGACTCCGAACTGCAACTGAACTCCAGTTGAGTGACGACTGGACAGATTGGAGTGCAGAGAGCTTTCAGAGTGCTTTCACTGCACCTGCTCCTGCTTAAAAACAGCTGCATACTTTTAGGCGGAAATTGAAAACGACCGTTTGCGAAATTAAAGAATTCGCACATACTGAATTTCCAGGCTCCAGGGGAGGAAAAGGGTATAGGACTCGGACTCGACGTAATTGCCTGCCCCCTCGCTTCGCCGGTCCCATAAACGGGGCTCTGGCGACCGACTAGGAGCGGTATAGCTCCCAACGGTCAAACGCCCGGGGAAACCTTTGGCCACCGATGGACTCAAGACGTCCATTAACGAGGAAGGAGTCGCAGCCACGGTGCAGGAGCTTCTGGCTTTTAGAAGAAGCTAAACAATGATGCGATTGCCAGTGCTCACAGGACCCGCTCCTGTGCCCCTCACCGAGACACTAGGAGCTTGTAAGAGCACGAAAACGGTGGATACGCTCGCACCGGAGGCACATGACAGCGTTCAAGGCAGCCATCGGCGAAAGCAAGCTTCCTGCAACTATGTGACTCAGCCGAGCAAGGCACCTGGGGAAACGTATAAGCGCGTGGTTAAGAAGCTTCACGCTAACAAGCAGCCAGACCCAGCAGATCCCCCCACGCTCAAAGCCATCGTCGAGCACCTCTTCCTCCACAGGAGGGAAGAACTCAGGGATCAACGTGGAGCCCCGCCCGCTTATCTTCTTCATGGGCCCATCGCCGAAGTATCTTTTGATTTTCAAATTGCAAAGAATATAATCTGCTTTGCCCGAATGCTGCATTACACAGTTGGCCCAGCATTTCACAAATTCTCTGTGAATGATCCTGGTAGACTGAGATGTCGATCCCGGCTATAGAAACTTATTTACATTTTAGAAGAATACGCCTGTCATCAAGCAGACCACCCAGAGGTGATGCCAGAGGAGGGTCGACAAGTCAAGATCGGTAAGTCGACAAGTCAAGAGCTTGTGCAAGTGGCTCCCAAGTTTCCCATTAGAAACCCCGACGGCATATGGGCCAGCTCGCAAGAAGATCGAGCTAAGACCATTGCAACCTGCCTCGATGATGTTGACAGCTGTTTGTTTCTGTTTTTCTTTTCTCTATTTGTTGTGGTTTGTTTCTGTTGGCCTGTTTTTTTGGAGAATAACTAATAAACCGATTGGTATGAAATTTATTATAAGTAGTAATACGGACAAAGCGAAGACCAATCACCTATCATTCGGTTGCAGTGATACAGTGTTTAAGTAGCAAAGCAAAATAGCACAAAAAAATCTACAACCTCTTGTACGGTCTATGAGCAAAGATAGGACAGATTAGCAGCAGTTCAAATAGCTACCTCCCAAGTTCGGGCATCTGAAACAATTAAATAACGAGTGGAAAGGCTAAAGGCAGTTGGAATAGCAACCTCCCAAGCTCGGGTATCAAAAACAGTTGAGCAACGCGCTGCTTAGGTTGCAGTCGATAATGCGGCTACTTATCGAACGCGTGCATCTGAAACAGTTCAGCAACAAGATGCAAGATTAGAAGAAGTTCGAATAGCTAACTTACAAGCTCGGGCATATGAAACAATTGACTAACGCGGTGCCAGATTAGCAGCATTTCGAATAGCTACCTCACAAGAGCTGGCATCTGAAACAATTGAACAACGAGAAGTCATATTAGAAGCAATTCAAATAGATACCTCACGATACCGTTTATCTGAAACAATTGAGCAACGAGAGGCGGGAGGCCTGATTAGAAGTAGTTCGAATGGCCACCTGCCAAGCTCTGGCATCTGAAACAATTGAGGAACAGTTCGAATAGCTACCTCCCAAGCTCGGGCATCTGGAAAATTAAGCAACGAGAGGCCAGATTAGAAGCAGTTAGAATAGCTACCTCCTAGGCTCGGGCGTCTAAAACAGTTCAGCAACGAGACTCCAGATTAGAAGCAGTTCGACTGGCTTCCTTACACGCCACTTAAATATATATCTAAAACCGGTCCTGTGGCTATTGGTAACGTGGATAACGTATAGTTAAGCCTTAAACTATAATAACGAGACAAAAGAAATGTGGCAGGGCCTGCGTGACTTGCTATGCCCATACACTTCGGCAGCGAATCAGGTGCAGCATGCGTTGGAAGTATGCGTCTAAAGTTGACGGCATTCCTGACTTGTAGTAGAACAATCCCAACACACATTGTCGACCAATGCTATGCATGCAGACGCTGCACGTCTCATGATCGATGAGCTTCACTTGTGTGGATGATCATATTACCTTTGCACTCGAAGAATGCTTTGGACAATTGTGTTCTTGCATATATATTGCAACTTGATGATGCAATCTAGATGATGTGGCGATTCATGAAATCGATGATTTCATCGGTTCGGCGAACAACATCCGGCCCTGAATTCGGTGAACTTGTAACTGTAGCGCCTATGGGCAGTACAGCGACGCATGTGGCAACAGCCCATACAGCCATTGTCCCTGGATTGAGGATCTCACTATGGTGAGGTGACACTTGGTCGAAAATTTTGGCAGCATCTGGCATGGAAAGAGGCAATCCATTCATTAAGACTGCTGAGGCCAGAGCATGGAAGGTGATGGACATAATTCTGGCCTACACCTAACCGAAGCGCAACTCTTAACAATGTTTTTATTACAAATCGAGAAAATCAGGGTTCAAGGGTGTAGGTTTTCCTGAATGCCAGCGATTATGATCAGTAAATTGAGCAAGGCTACAGGCACTTGCTGCTCACCGTTGCAGTTGGCCTGAGTTTCCTTGGCCGGAAATCCGGGTAATCCCGGAACGTAGACTTAGACTTAGAGGGAAGGCACCAGAAGCGTTGCATTTGTTGGTATCCGGCGAACTTGGAAATACAATTCGTGTTTCCAAATGACTTCTTTCTGTGCAGTATCACTGCTACCATTGCCGAAAGCAGAACACAAATTTCTCCAAAAAAAGAACATGAACATGTCGGGCTACATGAACGCCAATTTAATGCACAAATAATTAATGAACTGACCATTGTCATAGTGGGCGAAAAATTTATTTCACGTGATATAATTCTTTAACGCAGAAGTGGTGATGTTAAGTGACTTCAGCTAACTTCTGTTACTGGGCAATAACCATCAGATCGTCATGATATTTCTTCTTTTTTTTATATATCGGGACGTTGACGTACAATGCGCTGCACGTTCAAGTTGACCTACGATACCTCGCTCAGCAGTAATTCGCCATGCATTACTGATGGAAAATGCACTAAACGGTATACAAGAGATTCACTTGTGGAGAACTAAACCAGTAATGACGGATATCCCCTCTATCGTCGACGATAACTTAGAGATGGCGAAGAAACTTCAAATCAAGTAGATTTGCAAATATGTAAACGAAGGAAGCGACATGGCATGACATGACATGACATTTTTTTCTATGTTAGAGATTTATTTGCAAAAACTCTATTTTATAACAAAGTTCCATCTTACTATACATGGAATGCATCAGCCATAAAATGGCAACGACGGAAAATAAAGTAATGCAGGTCCAGGTCATCGCAATATATATTGAACTGATGAGTTAGGCCGACTACACACTGTTCACCCAAACAACACTGTTCAAGAAATGAAAAGAGTACACGACGCAGTCTGCGCTACATATCGTGAAGCTTGCCAAGCACAGAAGCTGTTTGCCATCATATGAGCATCTTGTTTCCCAAACCAACACGTCTGTGGGAGAAATATTTAGAACCTCTGAATGAAGACAATCTTCACCAATTGTGAACAACAAATCAATACCAAGATGTGCCATTCTCGCGATAGGCCAAATAGACCTAATAATTATCAATTTGATCGTGATGCACAACGAGCAACTAATTTTGATACATACGAATTAGGTGCATTTGCTAGAGCGAATCTTATTAAAAAATTGGTTTCTGAGCCAAAAAATAGTGACACAGTTATGGATGCAAAGTGGTGACTATACTTCTTAGATGCCCCGAGAAGCACAATAGAAACTTTTCTTATTTCACTGATTTTGGCAACAGTCCGATCACGAAGCGGTATTGCAGTGGCCATTACATCATCTGGAATTGCAGCAACCCTCTTGGATAGCGGCCGAACAGTGCACTCAACACTTAAACTGTCATTATTACGATAAATACTGGAATTGGTAGATTTTTAGCAATAACGTAAACTTATTGTGTAGGATTATGTCGCACAAAAAAGCATTAGATCACTTCAAGAGGAAAAGCGACAAGCTTTACCGGTGTTGAAATAAATAGATGCCTCAAATCATCTGTCTTTTGTCGGCGCGTTCAAAAGTTTACGCTGAAAACTAATATACTACTTGAACAGCAGCAATATGAGACCGCTGAATGTTTCTCAAAACAACTATTGGACATTGGGAACTTACAAAATGCATCACATATACAAACAAACTTTTATCCAATAATTACCAGGATAGCAGAAATGACTGACAAAGCTTTTACAAATATAACATGAAATTACAAGAATTATCACTGCCTAAGTGAAAGTGCTTTATTGCAGCATTCAAAATAGAATATCACGGTCGATACTACGGTGAACCAATATGAAGCTGTTAATTATCCAACGAATTTTTAAATTCGTTATATTTACCGGGCATGCCCAAACATAAATTAAAGTTGAAAATGTATCAATCGACGTCGACTTTGCAATAGCACTAGACTTGCGACTTGCAGTTAAAGAAATTATGGGTAATGAGTCACAATTTTAAATGGAAAATATACGGAACAAGATGAACTGTTTCCAAATATTCTAATGATATTAACAGAAACGACTATTGAGTTTAAATGGACTATAAAGAAGTCATGCCCTTATGCTCTATTGCTACAAGTCTGTGGTCTTAATTTGGAAAATCCGTGTTTCCCACATGGACAATTCGCATGGAAAACGTAGCCAATAACTCTAATAGCATGTGCAGCTGATAAGCTACAAGGCACACTGCAGTGAGAGTACGAGATTTAAAGATGCATAAGACAAATGTAAATATAACCGTAATAAACACATATGTTTTATAATTAAGAGAATGTAGAATAGCAGCATAAACAACGAAACAAATGCGATTCTGTTATTTTACAGGTTCAAAACTAACTTGAAAATATGTGACAGTACAATGGTCATCTAATGACCAAACATATAACGTTTTGAAAAATTAGGTTAAACGTATTTAACATTTTAGTAGAAAAGAAAAACTGATGAAATTAGTTTTTTGGAAGTATATTAGAGGTTACGGATTGTGCAGCAGCAAAGACTCTAATCGGTATTCGATTTCTAGTTTTGGCTTTATGCTCCTTCACGACCAGATCCTCAGGCCAGAATCTTTTTCTACCTTAATCCTCGAACTATATTAACTAGGTTTGGTCTGGACATAGGCGGAAATAGCTTCAGCTGTAGAATCTATAGCTAGTCTAGAAATAAAGACCATCTTCGGCTTTGGAACGCCGGTAAGAGGTCTAGGCTGAGCAGCCACAGTAGTAGAAACTGTGCGGTCGGAATTAGTCACTGTTCCATTTATAGACCCCTGCCCGGACGAAGAAGGAACCGTTCTTGTGCTTTCGGTTTCTTCTTCATTAGCCTGTTGCTGTATGGGCTGAGGACCTTCTAACGAACGAGGATACTACAACAAGATAAGGAGGGTGTCATTCTGATAAGTCTTGGGCACTAAAGTGGGAGACCCACAGGAGTGAACCTAGAGCCTAGACGATTTGGTGTCTAGACTTTGGCAGTTCAACCTTAAAAGAATTGAAATTCAATGCGAGCTTCGAGACCGTTTCGTTTAGTTGACGAAAGCTAACGTGGAGTGTCTTAAAGTTATAAATGTACGCAACTCGGCTTCAGCTGGTCGACAAGATTCGCACTTAAATTAATCTCTTACCATTGTTAAAATAATGCAGCAGTACCAGTTCGGATCTTGGTATATTTGAAATTAATGGTATTGTCACATAACCGGCAGATCAAGAGTGGAAATTACAATTCGAAATAAAACAACACAAGCAATAAAAACCAACAAAAAAGCAGCAAAAATAGTGCCTTTTTGTGTTAGCGGCGTCACCACTGCAAATTATCGCAAAGCAGTACGGAAAAAGCTGAGCTGAGAATTATAAAAATGAAAGAGAAGGCACTTAAATATATATTTAGCCGAACCCAAGTCAAATACAATTAAAACAAGAAAGGAAGGCTAGCTTCAGGTAACCGAAGCTTACATACCCTTGCAGATTTGGTTTAAATTAATAAAATTTGGGGAGCACACGTGGAGGCATCTAAAACTGACATCAAATAAAAGCCATACAAGCGAGCACATCGCCTGATTCTTGTGCGTTTATTATACGCCAGGAACAATGGAGCTTCCGCCATAGGAAATAGTTGCTGTTCAGACTGAGTACTTCCAAACAGAAAAGTTGCAAAAGAAACGGTCGCAGGGGTGTACCCGAAGCCTAGATAAACCTAAATCAGCTTTCTTTGGATGGGCACCCCACTTTAAAATAATTGGGATTTTGTGCGAGCTTCGAAGCCGTTTCGCTTAATGACCGAAAGACAAGCTCTCCTTTGCATATTTTAAAAAGGAAGCAACTTGGCTTCAGCTGGTCACTGGTACAGTTACGAAGCTTGGCACATTTGCAGTGAATGGTGTTTTCACAAAGTCAGCAATAAAGTAGAGGCTCAACCGAATCTGAACTCATTGCGCACATTTTTTTATAACTGACCGACGTTGTAAGTACAAATGATCTAAGATGTGTCTTCACTGAATTTGGCATGCAGCATTTGGTAAGATCAGACGAAATAACTGCATGACCCAAACGCAAAATATAGATAAGCAGCACTTGCCCTTGGAGCTAGAGAAAGACAGCATAGTAAAGAGCAAGTTCGAAACCTTATTGTTTGTATTAAATTCGTGAAGTGGCAGTTTGCGCTAGCGGGAAGCTGTCCTAAGTGTTCTTTATGACTCATTAGTTTTGCGTTCTATAAATCGATGTTCTATGTTCCGATCTTAATGAAATTTGGCTAGCAGAAGAAGCGGCTTTCAAAACGTATACATACCGAATTTTGGTAATGGGATATTAAACAAAAAGTTTCCTTTACTGGTTCTTCATTCTGAATCATAGTGTTCTATAATAGTGCTGTCAGATAACTAAAACTATCGATATACATATATCGATAGATACATATATCCACATGCATATATTGATTTGTAAACATATCGATTCCCAATCATAGATCACTGAATATATCGATATACCAAACCGATACATAGCTTGACTTTATACTAGCAATTTCAACTATAGCGTTGATTTTTTAATTTTTACGCTTTCCTTTTCCGAAATGCTATGCATTATGAAAATAAAGAATTTTTGCGTACTTGTGTATATTTAAAGTATCGCCTTTGCCACAAGCTGTGTATTTACAAGCATGCATTGTTGGAGCAAGCCCGGGCAAGGCAGGGTAAACTAGATAGTTTTTATATATTTAGATAGATGTGGAGATTGAAATATTTCATTTTAGTCTTACTTACCTTGAAATCTTCGGAAAATGATTTATGCTCTCTATCTTTATGTGCATCATCGATTTCAGTTTTTTTTAAGGTATACAAAAATTTCACGGCGCTGCCATTCTTTTCTCGAACTAAAATAAAAAACATATTATTAAAGTAGAATATGTGATCGAACAATCTTTATCTATATTTATAAAACTTCGTTAATAAGTCAGTGACTTTTTGAATAGAAGATATTTATTTCGATAAATAGGCGTTACATTTCTCCGGATCGGACAACTATATCAAATATGTTATATTTCTACCAGCTACCCAGTGAGAAAGTTTTATCATTTCTATTGCTAAATAATTTTGTGCTCTTTATTTCAATGGCTGACTGCTACAAAACAGTTTATTTCATTCACTTCAAATGCCCAAAAATCAGTGTCCGTGTAAGCGATTACTTTACAAATAATCATGGTTTGAAATTTACATGCGCGTCGTGTCGTCCTGCTGAAGTCGAGTTGCGTTCGTTCTTAAGGAACTCAAAGGAAGGCTTTAATGCTTTCCACGTTGCCTTTAAGCAATTAAATAAATCATTTTTAACGCTTGAAGCAAGTTTCACATCTTTTAATATGGATTCTCTCAAGCGTAAGTAAGTAAATGATCTGGGTAGATCTGGTCTGGATAAAGACTATCGCCCCTTTCATTATAGAGCAGAAAACCCCCGAGCCAACTACTCCATATTCTATCTTTGGGACTCCTAGTTCGTTCGATAGTTAGAGTTCCCAGCCCGTACAGCGGCTTCCTAATGCAGACGCTTTAATGGGGATGTGCCTTCCGGCCAATCTGGAGAGGCACAAAAATTGAAGGTTCCTCGTCTGAGGTCGAAAATTCACCTGGCGAGCTTTCCAGTGACCCGCCCTAAGTATCGTTGACTTTTTCCGAGCATTCCAAGATGGTCTTTATTTCTAGACTAACAGTGGATTCTACCTCAGAAGATGTTTCCGCCTACGTCCAGACCAAAACTAGTTTACATAGTTCGAAGATTAAGGTAGAAAACTTTAGGCTTAATGTTATGCGCAATATAGCTTCTTTCAAGATATGTGTTCCGGCCGACTATTTTGACAGAATCTGTCAAAAAGTTGCTGGCCTGAGCACATAGTCGTGAAGGAGTTTAAAGCTAGAACTAGAAATCGGATACCGATTAGACTTCCTGCTGCCGCACAATCCGTACCCTCTAACATAACTCCAAAAAACTAACTTCATTTTCTCTCTTGCATACCAAAATGTTAGAGGCCTTAAGTCTAAACTCTCTAAATTTTACACTGATAGGCCTATCTGTTGATTTTCATAATTTAATTTGTACCGAAACTTGGTTAAAACCCGATATTTCCGACTTTGCAATCATTCCTAATAATTATACTGCCTATAGATTTGAGCGTCCCTCCCGCCAGGGTGGTGTCGTATTGATTGCTATCGATTCCGGCCTTCTGTAGGAACCAATTCTGCTTAATTTTTCTAACGTAATTGTTATAAATTGTCTCTTATATAAATATTTTTATTTATATTTATTTATGTATACTCTTATACTTTATTTTATAAAGTGTCTCTTAAACGTTTTCCTGTCTTTATCACTACCTCTTACTTTCCTCCACGTTCCGATATTTCTGTTTACTTGGATCATCTTAATGCTATACCATCGATCACCTCAGTGTTTTCTAATACTGATCAATTGTTGGTTTTTGGTGGTCCTCTGTGATCAACTCAGCCAGTTTGACCCGAATTTGTTGACGGTCTACTTTAATTGTCCTTATATCGAGTTAATTTTGTAACAAACTCATTGAATCGCGAACTTGACTGTATCAAAGTCAGTCCGATTTGCTTCCTGAAGACCCGTTTCATCTATCATAGCACATTGCTATGGATATTCAGCTAGAATATTCTTATTTAGAAAAGCTAATATCGTTAGCATTAACGAAGTCATCCTTCTAGCAGACTGGACATACTTGTACACTTGTACAGATATGGACAGTGCGGTAACTTCTTCTACAAAATCCTTTATTCCATTTTTAAGGATTTGGTTCCGCTCAGTAGTCCTGTTAGGCTCAATAAGCCTCCTTGGTTTACTCCACAGTTGTCTACTTTAAAAAACATCAAATGTAAACTCTTCAGAAGCTCACAATCTCGAGAAGGTGTTCTGACTATTCACGTTATATTGCTGCTCGTTCAAGGTTCACTCACTGTCATTAATTCAGAGTATGGTTCAATTTTCTTACGACTCATAATAATTTTCGTCCTGCTTTCCCAGGCTAGTGGAACTGATTCTCACTCAATAGCTGATCGTCTACGGGCTGAGGTTCCGTTTGGAATTCCTCGCGATTAAATGCATTCTCCTAGCCCTGCTGCAAACGCTGGTATACGCGTATGGAGACAGAGGCAAGATTAGGCGACTTGCCAGCGGCACCCAAGGCCGTGGACCAATTGTCCAGCAGCGACTGGAGGTCGGCCAATTGGTTTACCTCCGCATGGTCAATGGTGTAGTTTACTTGTAGTTTACTAAGAATTCACTGATTTTGTCCGAGAGCGAATCAAAGCCAATGCACAGGCGAGTCGAAGAAGCGATCTGCTTCATTTAAGTAGTTCTTTTGCTTGTCTAGATTTGGCTCACAGGTGAGGAAGCGCATCATGGATATGGCTGTAGAAGGGTGTGAAGTGGCAGGGCATCAGGAAGAGTATGTTGGCACGATGGTCGCGCTCATAACGATACACCTGTGCAATATCCCTCAGTTTGGGCATCAGCTTAATGGGTCACTTCTGATGTACGGTGCTCAGGTGGCAGGCGGGCAACACATTACCCAGCAGTATAACAAAGGCGGTGGTCCAAAGTTCAATACTTGAGGCCTTATAACTCCAGCGGGTCAAGACTTCCGATGTCACATAAAGGCACAGCGGCAGGAGCGGGGATACGAAACGGAACTCCTTGTGCTACACAGTACTGAGCACAATCAGCGTTAGCAAAATGGTTATGAGCAGTTGCTTGCACACGGGATACCTATTAGATTTTAGGACAACCTCCCCGTCCACACAAAAAAACGATAATCCGAGTAGGAGCTTAAGATGGCCTGCAGTATGCGCGGCAGCAGCACTAGCAGCTGAGCGGTGACCAACTAGAGCAGGGAAAAAACTTTATATAGACCAGCAATCAGGAACGGGTACACATAGCTGCGAAGGCCCTGCACCCATTCCCAGGTGAGGCAGCCATAGGCAAAGGTCAGTTTATGAGCCACCTCTAGACTCTGCCAATACTCATCCGGCATGTAGTTTGTTTTCACCACGAAAACGGATGCCAGGCGTACGGCCAGTATCTGACCAAATACGTACAGCAGCTTCATCGCAGCGGGGGTCAAAGTTGAAGTCGGTTTTTCTGCAGCTGTCACCTACACCTTAAAATTATGCTGTGGCCAGCGGGTGAAAGTTGTTTTGCGAGTGAAAACCGTTGTTTCAACCGATTCCTTCTAGTTTAGGCAACTATTGAGCTCCAAACACATTTGCCCCGAGAAAAACCGACTAAAAATGCTCTCGGTTGTTTGAATTGGGACCGCAATAGCCCCCTCCCTTCATATTCAAGTAGGCTTCTGCTAATGAACCTTCCAACCTTGATGAGCACCATTAGCTTTTTTGTCGGTCATAGAACTCATAGATATTGTGTTCTTATCTATCTTCAGCACTGTAATTTATACTATCTCCTGCATGTACCTTTTCATTTCGGTTGTTCTAAGTATAATAATCTCTTTAACTTTATGTCTACTACTAACTCCCTTAACTCATATAAAATATCTATACTAACGCATCTATCTAGTAGATTTTGTAAATCGTTTATGGGTTGTATTTTTTTCTTTCATTGAAAGTGAGCGGGCGAGTCCGCGTTTTTTTCCGTGTTCGCGATTCTTGTCGCACGTAATGCGGCTTCGCCCCTCGTCTGGTTGGGCGGGAGGTGGTGTACGCCAACGTCCCGACAATATAAATATAGTTATATCCCTTTAACTTTATCTCCATTAACAACTCTCTTAACTGAAATAAATCAACTATACTAACGCGCCTAGATAATGTTAAGCGCTTATTGTTCGAACTTCCTTCCATTGAAAGTAAGCCATCGAGTTCGCGTTTTTCTCCGATATATCCATATTCATATTGGTTTGGAATATGTGTACAATACACAAATATCGGCCAGGAGTTTGCCAAAAACTATATATCGCAGTAGAAAACTCGATTTAGCGAAAAATGTCGGTATATAGTACTTTCCTATTGGCATGGGGAAGATTAAGATTAAAAGCTATGTTACAGTATGTCATGTATGTCGATATATTGAGCTATCTAGTATGTATATACATGCTTAATCGCTACACGAATATTTATTGACATATACCTATACCTTGATAGGTATATATCGATACATTTTATTGACTTCTAACTGTCACTCCAAAAAAACTTCTAGAATACCACTGAAACTGCTGTTAGTTCGTATAAACACATTGTATTTTTATTGTTACCCTGTTAGGAATCATACACTAAAGTTATGCTGGCATTGAATCCAAAAAAAATTGTAACAGCGGCAGATTAAGATAGGGTTATAGTTTGGAAAAAATTACCTGCAGTATTTTGCACAAAGAAGGTGTTAAACCAAAAATGGCATATTATCTTCCGAGAAGATTTTTGCCCAAGCTCAACCTTTATATCACCAGCAACAGTCAAAGCTGACTTAGTAATATCCAGTATATATGATTTCTGGAAATCAATTGTCCATGTTTTCATCCGCTAAAAGAGAAACAAATAAAGCAATAAATAAAACTTCAAAAATAACTTTCGAGTGCAAATATACAATTATATTCTAGAACAAGAAAAAACGCTATAGTCGATATTCCGGCTATAAGATACTCGTACTCATTATTTATTTTATATTCACTGTAGTGGCACCATTAGTTGTGGTACAGTTGTCGCAAGGCTGCTTCGTACTAGCCAAATATTTGGCCTTAGCAGCCACGCTGGTTAATGGTTGATCTGCTGAATGTTGTTTTTGATCCTGATTCATAACGAGGTACTCGTCCACCGTTTCTAAATTTGTGTTAGAAGATACTTCACGGATGTCCTCTGCTTTTCTGGTGTCATTTAATGTCGTAAGTTGTCTTAGTTTCTGTAGTTTTTCTTTAGCTGCTTGATTGTATTGAGTGTATTGTATTCTTGCAAATTTATGTAACAGGCAGAAGGAAGCGTCGAAGACGCCATAAAGTATATAAATTCTTGATCAGCATCAACAGCCGAGTCGATCTAGCCATGTCCGTCAGTCAGTCTGTCCGTCCGTATAAACACTTAGTTCTCGGAGACTGTAAGAGGTGGAGAGACCCAATTTGGTATGTAGACTCCCCTTGTGGCGCTCTCTACTGCAAGCGTGTGCAGCAGCGTGTGTGTTTGGCGCATTACATCTCCGTCCCAAGTGGAAGGAGAGTGCACTTGCTCTGTGTAGTATGTCACAGTTGAGGTGTACGGGCGTGCGGCCGTTGACCAGGAACTGCAAAGTGAGGAGTTGACTATGTGCCTTGATAGTAAGCATGGCGGCTTCTGCATGCAAGTGATCTTGCTACGTCATGTACACACAGCGAAGCGGAGTGCAGTATTCTGCACCATAGATTCCTTTCGGAAAGATATCCACACAGAAGCAGCATAGTTAAGAACAAAGCGTCCAAATGCCTATGATGGCTCTTCGCAGATTGTTCCGCTCTTCTACTTTCTTCGCGTGTGGTTGGCATGTGTGGGGAAAATGAGGAGGCTGTCGAAGGTCTCCTTCAGGATCTTAAGGTCTAACTCTCCCGTCGACAGTAACTCTCAAAGTCTTAGCGTCTGATGGAGTCCGCAGTGAAGGCAATGATTTGATGTGACTACGGCACTATCCGCTCTCCAAGAAATAGCAGCCTGAAGTAGACTGCCGCTCTGCCAATCTTCTCTTGCTCAGTTCCATCTGTTGAGCGACCTCGGGATCTGCTGGATCTGGTCTGCAAGTCGTATAGCATCATGTCGGTAACAAGGGCTGAAAGCCGGGATATGTACTCCCGGAACAAGTGACTGCCACTCTTAAGAGCCTTTCACCGACACTGCTGCAAGGATGCATTGGCAATGTAAATATCCACATATATAAATAACTCGTATGCTACTGACGTCGTTCACCAGTGGAGAAAACCATCACTCATGATGGGCATTGAAATCAGCAAGGATGATACGATTGTCTCCTTGAAGGAGGTGATCAATCATCGGTCAGTATCCAACGCCAAAACCAGAGCTATTCCGGGACATACATGTTTAGAATCTCAATTTTAGTAGGGCTTCAGCAGCGAATCAGGTGCAGCATGCGTTGGATGTATGCGTCTAAAGTTGACGGCATTCCTGACTTGTAGTACAACTATCCCAACCAACATTGTCGAAAAATGCTCTTTAGAGGTCGACATTTTTGCCTAAATAGTACAAGAAACTAAAGAGTTGCAGCAAGCCGCAGATCATTCTGACAGTTGACAATTCACAAAAGCTCAATAAACACAAAAAAAAAAGAAAGAATAAACTCGGATCCGCACGGAAAGAAAAACTTACGTTCCACGAAAGCTCAGGGTTCGTTAGAAAATACGATCTTCTATCAATCTTAGTTTTAATAACGAGTATATTGTAGGAAGCGTCTAAGACCTTGAGCATCAATAGCCGAGTCGATCTAGCCATGTCCGTCTGTCCGTCCGTAGATCCGTAGATCTAGGAGACTGTAAGAGCTGGAGAGACCCAATTTGGTTTGTAGACTCCCCTTGTGGGGCATCAGATCAAGTTTATTTTTAAATTTTCCACCGCACACAGCAGAACTTTATATCTTCCACAAATGTTAACGTATTCAGTTAAAACTCGGTTTGTATATGTATAAGCACATAATCTTCCGACTTGCTAAGATCGGATAATAATCGCTCCCACTAATCTAGCGCCGCTGGTCTTGGCGCTGGCGTCTAAAGGCTCAAACTTTTGACGTCAGGAGATCAACAGCGATCGCGGGTTCGATTCCCGCGCTTGGGCTGGGTGTTCCGTGTTGTATATATATATGTATGTGTTGTGATTGTTTGTGCTCGTCCTCGTCCCTGTCAATTGTGTGTACCGGTACGCTGAACTCCCCTCAACCCCTCATCCCTTCACCAACTCACCCCCTCACCTACTTATCACCCCTCCTCAACAACTCGACACAAGTTAATGTACTGTAATTGCTAATGTAAATTCCATACAATATACTGATTGTCCTTATAATAGGACAGATTGTATATAAAGATAATGATATATATTTAAAAAAAAAAAAACAAAAAAAAAACTAATCTAGCGGAGAGAGTTCCACCCTATGCAAACGGTTTAGTTGTATAGCAGTAGGAGTAATGGGACGACTAACATACTGACAGCAATAGACAGAGCCGAGCTTCACAGAAGAAGCGCTGCCTCCCTGACCCTGTATAAAAGCCTGCGATCCCGTTCGACGATGCTCTTATTCTGGACTGGCTCTTGTGGTTTGGCTCTGGGCGGTGGGTTACCATGGCCTAGTGTTACCAATACCAGGTTACAGCAGGGTTTCGCACTTCAAAGTGGCCTCAGTGCAAAGCGCCCAGTACCACCCTCATCAGCAGCTTCAATCAACGCATGTGCCCAGTGGAGACTAGCAGCCCAGCAGAGGTAATGGCAAGTGCTGCTGCTGCTGGAACCAAGATAAGTGTCCAGCAGCAGTATGCCGGCAAGGCGACAACATCAACAGTAGCAACTACGCAGGCAATGCGACAACGGCAGCAGCAAAACCACCAAAGCAAAGTACTCCGTCACCACGCGCAGGCTTTGCTAGAATTTTCTTCTTTTGTTATACAAAGGTTTAAGAATCAAATGCAAGCTGACGTTATTTACACTGACTTCAGCAAAGCATTTGACTCGGTAAATCTCGGTTTACTTTTTGGACTCGGTTGGATTTCCTTGGCTTCCCATCCTATCTTCTTAAGTGGATTTCCGATTGCTTTAATCTCAGAACTCAGAAAGTTCTTTTAAAAAATTATTTTTCTAAGCCCCTTAGGGTTACATCAGGGGCACACCTCGGGTAGACACCTCGGTCCCCTTCTCTTCACCTTATTATCCCATTCTTGTGTACTAATGTATGTCGGCGACGTTACTGTATACTTCTCTGCTTTGAAATCATCAGGACCGTATTGAGTCTGTTCAAAAGAAACTTTTGCTATGTGCTCTCCGTGGCTTAAACTGTTTTCAGCATTGTAACGCAAACTAAGTCTTGCGTGACCCTTTTCGAGTTCTGTGTTCAAACTGCAACAGTCTCTCAGTACAAATAAAACATAATAGAAAATATTTGTATATTTCGTCTTTCCTTTCATTGACAGTAAGCGAGCGAGTCCGGGTTTTATTTATTTTTGTGTCACAGGTTACCCGGCAGCGCCCTTCGCCGGGAGGCTGGTGCTTCTAGAATGGGTTCGCGCATAACAAGCCCCTTAGGTTGATATTGCTGCGGGAGCAAACAAGCGTGCTGCGCATTGCACGTCAGACTGCTCTCCTTAAAATTTTCATTAAACAAACAAGAAATCAGTTTCTGCGGGCTTGCAAGCTTTTCAAGCTAAGTTTCATGAAACCGACGGTCACTTTAAATCACTTAAGTTGTTGGCTAAACTGTCGGATTGTTCTAATTTTAACCTGAGACTAATAATAATGAATCTAAAGTTTTAGATTCTCAGCCCGAATTCACTAATACAGGTTCCCCGCTGATCTTAATAAGTACCAGCATTGTTAATCTACTACTTGTTGTACCATCTTGTTTCTTTACCAGTGTGACAGACAGGGCTACTGTATTCCGATTTTGAATGTTCGATTATATTATCTTTTAGCCACTGCTCAGTTTGGTCGTCTATTATACAACGTTCCGAATATGCGAATCTAAGCGGTCTCAAATATATTGGTACATCATCTTTCGTTATGATATGCATTTGTTAATTTTACTTATTGCGGATTATAGTTTTTAATGATATACTTGATCTTAAGATCTTTACTGGCATTGCAATCAATGGCAATATTAATTTCACAATTGTTTTTAACGTCTATTTTCATAAGACGAGACTATTTCGTTGTCACTTTCAGTTTCAGCTTTTAAATGGTTTTTGTATTGTTATACCGTCACAATTTATTTTGATTTCAGCTTGCTTTGACCTAGTTTCATTTCAACGTCTAAAAACTTTAGTCTACTACTAAAAAGTCGCATTATTTATTTAATATGTATGTTAAATGACTAATGTGAAGGTAGGCGAGTGTGGCGATTTGTGTATGTTTCGTTGAATATGTGTGATGTTGATGTTTTTTTTCTTATTATCCTTATTTTGTCTATGTACAATTAAAAATTAAAACTATAAGCTATGTATTTAAATATATTTGACTGCGGTACGGCCGCGAAGCATTGCAATTGAACATTACATGTTACAGGCAGTACTTTACCTGGCCGTGCTTTCTACCAGCCGCTATCTTCTCTATGGGCGCAACGCCGGCTACAACGTGGGCTGCGTCGTCTGATACGGTCCTGAAGGCGCTCCAGATCCGAATGGATCAAAGACGTTGCGTTGCCCAAATGCCACGACTATAGCTCGTCGATTGGAGCGGATTTAGCATTGTTGATGTTGTCACGCTGGAAAGTAGGATCCTCCTCCATTCTTTTGGGCCTCTCACCCATGCCTTGTGTCGATCATGACGCTCACCAGAGGTGAGCCATTGTGCTATCATCTTGATGGATTGATTGCACAGATCCTCCGTATCGTGCAGTTCTTTACCCACGCTCACCACTGCCACGTCGTCAGCGAAACCGAATAGCTGGGCGCCTTCTGGTATGGCCAGCCGGAAGATACAGTCGTACATCGTTCCACAATAACAGTACAAGTACAGAGCCTTGAGGAACGCCCCCGGAGGTTTGATGCGACTTGGTTCCGTCGGTGGTGTCGTACAAGGGACCGCGGTTCTTAAAGTAGCTGCGAATCATGTGGACCAGGTTCGCAGGAACTCCGCAGCCAGATAAAGCGTCAAGGATGCAGCTTCACCTCGCCGAGTTGAAAGCGTTCTTTATATCCAACCGTGGTGACCAGGCAATTTTTTTTGACGCCGCCCTTCCATCTAGTACCGGCAATGCCACCAGAGGCTAGTCTACCACTTTGGTTATCGCATCCAAAGTCGATTTCGCCTTCCGGAATCCGTACTGCTGCGGTGAGAGGTCACCTCCTATATATATGCCTGCCGCGGGCAGATTAGCTTTTCCACGATCTTCCCAGCGGATTAAAGAAGACAAATTGGTCTGTACGACGGGGGCTCGTTGGGCGGTTTGCCTACTTTCGGTATCAGGGTATTGGGTCCAAGTATATGCATCATTAAAGTCAACATTCCATCCAGCCCGATAGCGTTCAATGGTTTGGCACGCTTGGCTTCAGCTTCAACTTTTCTGGGAGTGATGTGATGCATCGCTAGGAAGTGACTTAATGGCTTAATGTGACTTAATGGCACGGGCAGTCTTCCTTATTTCTTTGGGGTGGTCCAGGAACTGCTTGTTAAAATAGTCGGTCAGGTGTTGGAGCCATTTGTGACGCTTGTACTCGGCCACGAGTTTTTTTTATCTCGAGCAAGAACAAAGGGATGTCTCGGTCTGCTGGCGAGGTCTCGTAATGCGCTGTGCATTTGGTGGGGAAGTCCCGATTTATAGTGCCGTAGGAAGATCGATCTGGTCGGCAGCCTTTATGTCCTTAGCATCATTTCCGAGAGGAGATAGAACCACGACTCACGATAATCGTTGAAGTCTCCTAAGATTATTTGCCTATTCTCTTGAAATAGGTGGTCTATTACCGAATGATAAGTTTCACCGATGCTGTTAAATGGGGGATATACACGTTGAGGATTGGCGGTTGTTCTGCTTGTATGGTGATGCTCATGCACTTTAGCAGCGGATCGGGAATGACAGGCCTTGGGAAGAGCTGCGTCTTTAACGGACGTCGTTCCTGACAATAAAAACCAGGCCACGCCCACCGCTACAAGTTCATCCATCCTATCTAATACGAAACCACTCACCGATCTGAGAGTGCAGCGGGCTGTGGGTGCTCATGTCCAATTGCCATTGATGTAATAACTGGCTACTGACCGTGGTAAGTACGGGTGGGATCTTTATCTCCTCCGTATGCAGGGGCTGTTTCTGACCCTTCCATATCAGTTAGTCCCCTTTTGCTTAATCAAGATACGTTTGATTGTTCATTACACGTTACTCTGGATATTAATATTCATGCAGTACCTGCATCTTTCAACTTCTTGGCTAGAACATATTCATTTAAAAAGGCTGATTTCGTTAGAATGCAATAGAGATCTTTTATAAAATGCTTCATTCCAGTTTCAGAGATTATATTCAGCTCAGTAGTTCAGTTAGGCTTAATAAGCCACATTGGTTTACTCCACAGTAGCCTAACTTAATAACTATTACGTCAGACTCTTTAAGAAGTTCCAGAGCTCTGGACAACTCGCGCTATAAAGCTTCTCTTTCAAGGTTCACTGAGCTTAATTCTGAGTGCTATAAAGAATATTTGCATCGCCGTAGCGTTTAATTTTCTGAGGACACAAGAAAGTTCTATGACTTTGTTAATTCTAAACGAAACCTAACCTTCTTCACTATTTTAAATAAACACCAAAGCAAATTGATGTTCAAACAACTTAATCCTCTCTTAAGTATGGGTACAAGCAGATATTAGATCCTTATTATTTATACAGGTCTAATAACAACGCCCCTCCCATAATTACTGAAAGCTCATTGCTTAATAACTTAAGTACAGGATGAAATCTCAAATGCCGCGCTGAGCCGATTTTAAAGCTTTTTAATGTATCTATAAATTCGTCGTCCTTTACCTCTTTCATGAAGGAATCATATATTATTCCTTTCCATAAAAAGGAGAGCAGGACTGATGCTCAAAGCTACAGAAGCATATTCAAACCGTCTGATACTATTAAGGTTTTTTTTTTTAAAAAGAAGCCACTTCCCGCCCAAAAGCCGAGGGGCACATCCGCATAACGAGCTACACGCATCGCGAAGTAAAAGTTTTTTTGAACAGACTCAATGCGGCTCTGGTGATTCCTGTCTTGTGACCATCCAACACACGATGAGTACTCCAAAATAGGTCGGACCAGAGAAGTATACAATACTTTAGTTGTATAATAATCACTGAATTCCTTCGACCTTATTGACGGTAATTGAAATGTATAAATAGAATGTCAATTTAATAATGCGAAGTCACGGATATCCAACTTATGAATAAGTAAACAGTGAGCTACCGAGTCAAAGGCTTTGATAAAGTCAGGGTAAATAACGTTATTTTATTCTTAAATCCTTGTATTACAAATAAATACTACTAAATTAGTGGTGGTAGGCCTACGCTTCGCAAACCCATGCTGAGCAAATGAAATTATAGAGCCACAGGAATGTTGTAAATATGAAATGAATATTTTTTTCAAAAAACAGGAATAACAGACAGTTGTAAATGCCGCTGAACTTTTGGGCATCAGTCTAGCTCCTATTTTTATGGAGAGGAACTATAAACGATAGATAGAAGTAAGTACCAAAGATGGAATATTGAGTAGTTCTCTCAGGGGTACGATATATCTGTATCCGTCTGTATTCTGTCTGTTTGAAGCCCGAGTTATCAGAAGTCTTAAGAGTAACAGAGCTGAAGTTTTTACCAGACATTCCTCATATATGCACGCTGATTGGATGGAATTCACTTTGGGCCACCATATCATAAAACGAATTTTTTAGAAGAGAAACATGAATATGGCATGAAAAAAGGACAAACAATGAATCTAGACAATAAACAAAATTGTTCAACTCTGCAAATGATGAATGTTAAAATTGTAATTAAGAAATTAGTCAACTAAAACAAAACATTAGTCTACTAATAAACATATTTGAGGAATAACTTTAATTAAATGCTTGTAAACGAAGAAAATATAATTCAGTTAAATTACATATGTATTATATATTTCCAATGTGAATGGTTTAAAAGCTTCGGCAAGCCGAAGTAGTCTTTCTTTTTTGTTTTTCTATAAACAATTTCATAACGCATCTCATAGTACTCATCTTCGTTTTTTGAAAGCTTTTCGCTGACTTTGACTATGTCCTCATCTTGTCCTTGGTAAATTATCGAAATATCTCCGAATGTATTTGTTTCTATTATTAGAGTGTTGCTTGTACGGCTTAAAGAATCGACGTACTACATAGTTTTGCTCGATCTAAATTCTGGAGTTTACTCATAATCTTCTAATTAACCCACCTCTTAAAATCTTTTTTCTTGAGCGTTAATGTCAGAGAGTTACAATCAGACACAATTTCAAAAATGATTCCTTGTAAGTACGCACGAAGACGTTTTATTGCATTGACTATCGCTAACGTTTCTAATTAAAAACAAGTAAGAACGCAATAGTTGATATTCCGAGTATAAAATACTCGTACTCAGCAGTTATTTAATACTAGCTAACCCGGCGTGCATCGCTACGCCTCTGTCAATGCAGTAGACAATTTCGAAATGCAAATGCTGGCACAAGCGCTATACAAATAGTTGTACCGAAAATCAAAAGTAAGATGACAATAACTATAAAACTCAGTGAATCTGAATTTGTATCCCTAATAGTACTAGAACAGAAAAAACGGGCGAGCGAAGCTTGTGCATAGATTACCAAAAACTGAACAAAGTCACTTCTACTTATATGTGATTTCTTGGACTGATTAGCAAATAAAAGTTTGTTTACAAAGTTAGACTTAAACAAGAAAGGACGGCTAGTTTCTGCTTGCCGTAGCTTATATGCCATTCACATTGTAAATGTATAACTGATCTATATAAAAGCGGTCGGCGGACATGGGGCGTCCTCAAATGGATACAAACCGAATCTGGTTTGATTTTGATGATACTAAGGGTTTATTCCCTAGCAATCGGTTATATGGAGGCTATATGATATCGTTTTCCACCTTGACCAGATCTAGTCAGCGGAAGTGTGGCCGCCTCAAATGCATACAATCCGAATTTGGTTTGATTTGGAAGAAAAACAGATAAGTTACGCTATTAAGTGTTCATTTCTGAACAATCGGTTATATGGTAGCTATATGATCTTGATCATATCAGGCCAGCGGACTTGAGGCCTCCTCAAATGGTTACAAGGAAAATTCAGTTTGATTTGGATGAAAAACAGAAAAATTATGTTCGTAAATGGTTATTCCGAAACAATCGGCTGTATGGGAGCTTTATGATATAGTCTTCCGATCTATATGAAATCTGGTCAGCGGGCGAGAATTCTCCTGAAATGAATACAAACCGAATTTAGTTTGATTTCGATAAAAACAGAACTAAAAAAGTTATGCTAGTAAATGTTATTCCGAAAGAATCGGATATATGGCAGCTATATGATATAGTGGTCCGATCGAATCAAATCTGATCAGCGGACATTTTATGTTCATTTCGAAAAAATTGGTTCCATGGGGCTATATGTTATATTTTTTCGATCTGAATAAAATTTGGTCAACAGACGTAAGGCATCATAAAACAAGAAAAGAAGGCTAATGTGGCCGCTTCAAATAGATAGAATCCGAATTCGGTTTTATTTGGATGAAAAACAGATAAGTAATGCTACTAAATGTTCATTCCTGAGCAATCGGTTATATGGGAGCTATATGATATAGTGGTCCCTGAATCAAATTTGGTCAGCGGACGTGGTGCCTCCTGAAATGCATACAACTCGTATGCTATTAATTGTTCATTCTGAAAAAATCGGTTATATTATATATATAGTTGACCGATCAGGATGAACGTCGAACTTAACCAGCGTGCAGACAAAAAAAAGTCTGGTGATAATTTCAGCTCTGTAGCTCTTAAGATTTCTGAGATCTTGTGGTTGAAACAGACGGACACGGCTATATTGACTCCATATCGTGCTGATCTAGAATATACTTTATATAGTCGGATAAGCTTCCTTCTATGCGTTACAAACTAGTAGTAAACTTGATCTGGGTGCATATTTATGAAAAATTAAAATGACAAAAAAAGTAATGAAATAAAAATACTATAATTGAAAATAGTTTTTTGTGGGGCCACCCTAACAAAAGGGCGTGGCAAACAAAATGGACTTGATTTGTGAGCATATTTATGGAAAATTAAAATGCATATTTGAAGTTTTTATCTCTTTTCGTTTCCAAGATCTAGATTTTCATACATCCGGACGGAGAGACGAATCAACTCGGCTCAACTTTGAGGTAGGCAACGTTTCTTTCTGCCTGATACATACATTTCACAAACTTAATATACGATTGTACTATATGTACATTGTATAACAAAGATGAACATCAACAGATGCAACAGAGCTCTTTCTAGATTTGCAAATTTGACTATGATAACGATGGCTGTGTAGTGGATAGTAAATGACCTGCAAGATTAAAACCAAAAGAGTTTCACCTATTTCGGAATGAACCTTAGACACAATCGGATTTATGTTACTACGCGAGCTTTCTCATATAGTAGTCCAATCCGAAACAAATTTGGTCAGCAGATGGAGATGCTTCTAAACCTGATACATATCAAACTAGGCTATATTAGCTATATAAGATAATTGTCTGATTTCTACCAGATCTTGTCGGCGGACGAGGGTCTTCTTCAAAATGAATACAAACCAAACTTGGTCTGACTTAGGTGAAAAAAACAGAAAAGTTACGATAATAAGCGCTCCTTCTGGAACTATCAGATATATGGGAGCTAGATGATATTCCGATGTATTTGATGTTCCTATGTATATTCCCATGCAGTCTTCTCCTTCTTTGTTTTTAAATAATAGTCGCGACTTGGAGTGTTGTTTGGTATTATTCCAGCTATTGATTCCTGTTAAGCGGCTATGCCGGCCGCTGCTTTGGTTCTTAGTTTCAGATTATATTTGACATCTACTGAGTTAAAGCTCAAATAAATATTTCTCAATTAAGTTGTTGAGTTTTTATTGTTGAGCCTAAGGAAAACTCTTGCAACTTATTTGCTGATCATCCAGACAAATGGCATCAACATAACAACAATACATCATGCTTACACCAGCCACAGGAAGTATCTAACGGACCATCTTTTAATCTTTAAGGATCCACACCCTCTAAGGATTTCTTAAAAACTACACCGACTGGAAAACCTGTAAGTGGTTTGTTCAGCCAGGCGGCTTAAAATCTAAGAATTAAATCGAAGAATAAAAGTGAAAATTAAATGTGAATAATCAGGCCGTTGCGTAGTAATAGTAATCAAAAAAGAAACAAAATAAAAAATATTGTGAGCAATAGCCCAGGATATATTTTTTTCTCTCTCTGTTTAAGTTATTTTGCCGACTGTGAGTTATCGAAGCCATCGACTATAGGTTGTAGTACATGAGCTGGTCGTATACAGCAGTGAAACAGAAAACAGAAAGTTCATTTGAAGAGGAAGTAGGTACTTCCTTAGCGAAAATCAAAGTGAACCAGAAGTGGATGCTAACCAATTGAAAGCGTTATTCGAGAGGTCAGTCAGCAGCGCGTTAAGTGACCAAGAAGTGAAAATTTCCGGTAGAGTGGAACGTAGTAAGGTAAACATACCACCACAAATACAATTTTACCCGATAATAACAGTAAGCCCAAGCGTCAGGTGTGAGGTGAAGTTAGATATTGTAAAATCGGTCCTCGAATTCGACGGTACTCAAGATGAGTATGTGGCTGCATCAAGGTAAAAGAAACGGGAAGCGGCCGAAAAGAAGAAGAAAGCGAAACAGCAGCCGATAACGATCTGCTTAATTTTTTAGGGGATAGTTCATCAAACGACGGTTGGCTGGGAGGAAATAGAGAATCCTAATCGATACAGTGGCGGCTAACAATTACGTACGTCCCATAAAGAAATAAAAACACGTAACGCAAGTCGAATCTCCGTGTGCGGTGTGTCGGAGGAGAATCACTGGGAGTGATCGCTCCATTCCATGCATTGGATGCCCAAAAAAGATCCACCTAGGTTGATCAGGCCTCGACGCCGACAGTCCTCATAACCCAAGCTACTGGCGCCCAGCCACAGTACACTTCGCCCTCAGCAACAGATGCGCCTGCTCGGCCAGGCCGCATATGCAACAGAACCTTCACGAGGCATGCCAAGCCCATCGTCTGTTGCATCTGCAGCCATCTGCGTTGCACAACGCTCAGAAACTCCAACATCCTCCACAGTAGGCAATAGGCTAAGTAGGAAGGTGACTGAGTTGACCGATTACATGTCCAAGAAATGCATTGTGATAGCGGCCCTGCAAAAGACAGCTCACGAACAGTAGTTTCCTCTCCTGCTACCAGGTCCTCAGGCAGGATCGGGGTCATGATGCAGGAGGTGGCCTCGCATTCCTGGTACACGAATCGGTCAACTACAGGCCGCTAACCATTAAATGCGACGGATCGCATCTGGAAACCCAGGGTATAGCCGTTCACACAGGAGAGGAGGAAATAGGCATTATAAACTATATGGCTCCTATAGCGGCCTGCCGTTCGGGAGAGCTCCGCGTCGTTGTAAGTGACCCCAACGCCCACCACGAGAATTGGTATCCTGAGCTTGGTAATGGTGCTCGTGGTAAGGAATAGGAATAATAGTATAAGAATAGCCGAAAAAAAATCCAAAAAGCGTTGCATACTGTTGAGTGTGTCGTATATTAAATAGATGCTGAGTAACAGAATCTTAAAGTCGGAATATCGACTATAGCGTTCTTACTTGTTTTTTGTTTGGGTGGGTGAATGGAACTATAATTGATGTCATTCATAAGACATAGGTTTGGTGTACCAGTCAAATATCCATTATCCTTTTTATACTTGTACTTTAGTAGAGTAGATAATGTAAATCGTTCATGGCTTTTAGGTTTTTTCTTTCCTTATAAGCGAGCGTGTCCTCTTCTTGCTTTTGTGTGGGTTCACTTGAACGTGGTGCGCATTGTACGCTAAGAAAAAGAAGCAGACGACAAAACAATGAAATTCTAGGACGTGCATCCTTATATGCACAATCGGTAGTCTTTAAGAAATTCATAGTTGTCAGTCATGTTATCAATCGATAACGTTTGTAGAGGTAAGTTAAGCTTCTAAATCGTCTACACTTTCCGGGGTCGGAGACGCTTCCTTCTGCCTGTTACATACATTTTCACGAATACAACTTTTACGTTTGTTTTTTTGTGACGTATAAGCAAGGACAACATAAATGCTCGTTATATAAGAGAATTAGGTTAAGTTAAATCAAACGTTCGTCATATAATTTCAATGTGAATGGTATATAAGCTTCGGCAGTGCTCTTTTTTTTCGTTTATTATTAAAATAAATCAAGGGCATTGCTTGCCTAGTCGATAGAGCCATGTTCACTCACAAATCCCAAAATAAAGTTAGCTAAGTTACTTATTTCTAAATTAAAAATCTGGGATATAGCAATTAAAAGTGTTTGCTTAGAATTCGAAAATATGTTAAGCTAACAGACGTCATTCTACTATAAGATACACTATCAAAAGTATGCACTCTTGATTTTTTTTGGGGCAGGTTTTTTTTTGCGATTTGGCCTACAATTCTTATCGTTATAAAATTTGTCGGATCTGCAGATCTGAAGATTAAATATAATAAATATTGTGGGAGAGAGACAGACGGACGTTTGGACGGAGATGGCTAGATCGACTCGGCTTGTCATGCTGATCAAGAATATTTATACTTTATGGGGTCGGAAACGCTTCCTTCTGGGTGTTACATATATTGCAACAACTTTAATATACTCTTGTACCAAAGATACAGGGTGTAAAAAGAAAAATATGTAATCGTATCTGAAGAAGTACCAAAAAGAAATCCCGAGAACCACTGCGAAAGCTCGCTAGTATGTATATAGATACAAAAAAAAGTTTTCAAAATACATTATTTACAACATACATGACATACATGAGCTTTAAGTCTCTCAGTTGTAGAGTCCTCTAATACAAAAACAGAACATTGCATCGTGCCAAGATTGTGCAAATTATTGGTGTCAGAGAATCGAATTTCACAGACCTTAAAAAAAAATTGAAATATATATATATAAATGTTTAATGAAAAGTTATTATCAATTGTACGCACTTTAAGACTAATTTTTTGATATTGAACTGTCAAGCGCTTTAGAATGGAAAAATACTGAACATATCGACGCTGAGATGGGATTGTCACGCCTTTACGATCCTTAGTCCGTTTTTCATCATACCAAGCCAATGCTTCATCTGCGGTTTCCTTTAATTCGCTATGCAGCAAGTATGCACATATCATAGTACCTGTGCAATAGAAATAGAAAATAGATAATGATTTCAACAGCATCAGCATTACGAGTATATTAAAGGCAATGATTTTTTTTTTCAAATATATTACTTTTATATTGCTTATATTGGCTTCTTATGTAATGCTCAACTGTGGAGGCATGCAGTCTACGAGTTCAATTATAACGCCCATAGATTTGGTCGTCCCTCCCGCCACTGTGGTGGCGTACTGATAGCTGTAGATTCCGGCGATTTGTCGGAACCAATTCTGTTTAATTTTCCTAACGTAATTGAATTTATAAGTACTAAAGAATCTCTTAAATGTTTTTCTGTCTTTATCACTGCCTCTTCTATTCCTCCACGTTCCGATATTTCTGTTTACTTGGATCATCTTAATGCTATTCAAACGATCGCGTCAATGCTTTCTGATACTGATCAACTGTTGGTTTTTGGTGATGTCAACATCAGTGATGTCTCGTAGTCCTCGTAGTTCAAGCTGTCTTTATCAAGCCTCTTCTATTTCTCCACGTTCCGATACTTCTCTTTACTTGAATCATCTTAATGCTATTCAAACGATCGCGTCAATGCTTTCTGATACTGATCAACTGTCGGTTTTTGGTGATGTCAACATCAGTGATGCCTCGTGGTCCTCTGTGATCGACTCAGCCGGTTTGATACCTTCAAGCCAAAACGAACTTGTTGGACAATTCTCTCAAGTTCATTTTGTAACAAACTCATTGAATCGTCAGCTTGATTTGATATTTGTTTCTGACCCTCCCATTTCACTGGTCTCTAAAGTCAGTCCGCCATTCCTTCCTGAAGACCCGTTTCATCGATCGTTACTATGGATATTCCTATTCCTGGGGTATCTGCAACTTCCAACTTGTCAGCTAGAGCATATTCATTTAGAAAGGCTGATTTCGTTAACCTTAACGATGTCATCCTTCAATCAGATGGCCATACTTTTATACTTGTACAGATATGGACAGTGCGGTAGCCTTCTTCTACAGAATTCTTTATTCCATTTTTAAAGGATTTGGTTCCGCTCAGTAGTCCTGTTACGCTTAATAAGCCATCTTGGTTTACACCACAGTTGTCTTATTTAAAAAGTATAAAATCTAGACTTTTTAGGAAGTTCTAGATCTCGGGAAGGTCCTCGGACTATTCGCGTTATATTGCTGCTCGTGCAATGTTCAAATTCGTTAGGTCTGACTGCTATAAAGCACATATCGCTGTAGGGTACAATTTTCTCAGGACCCAAAACAATATTATAACTTTGTTAATTCAAAACGAGAAACATCTGTTGTATCTTCTTGCCCATTTGTTTGCAGAGTTTTTTCAACCAACTTATTCCTTTCTGCAGTATCGGTTCGATCAGAAATATCCTTATAGCTTACACAGGTTTACTAACATAACGCCTCTCTTAGATACTGAAATCTTACTGCTTTCAGGTCCTGATGGCCTTCCGGGTGTATTCTCAGATTCTGCGCTGATGCCCTTTTCAA